>CM035167.1:93967756-94288273 GCA_020205615.1 Panax quinquefolius | reverse complement strand
ACACTATCCACAGTAACGTATGCATGTATTTTTTCTAGTTTTTATCCGTTGGATTTTGAGTTATCGCATGAAATGCATCTAAACACATAGTAGTGATTATGTATGCACAAATGACTTGATAAAAAATATTCAACATAGTAAATATTAGTATTAAACCATGCTGAACATAATGATGTGAAAAAATTTGACTTTTGAGACAGTCAAATTGGCACCTTTTTCTGCTATTTTTTGTCATATTTGAGGTCCAATGAGCAAAGGTAGAAAGGCAAAGTACTCCTAATATTGAGGTTAACCTTATGCATGTATGATTTTGATTTTTAATGCACATATTATGTATATGACTTTGGGGCAGGTGTGCTATTGAATGGCCACCTAGACATGCCTATGTGCATGTGGATAGTCCTATTTACAAAGGGGACTATGGCAAAAAAAAATTTAAATGTAGGCATTGGGTAGTCATGCATTTTAACTCTATTGTATGTTAAAGTAAATGCATGCATGCATATAGTCATAAATGCTTTTTAGAAAGCTCCAGGTAAGGAAATAACACACCCTTTCTGAGGTGATTTGGAGACTTGTTACCCAGATATTTATGGATTCGGATCAGCCGAGCAGTTCCCACAGGACCACTTCTGGCGTACGGCGGAGGGCTTCTGAAGTGCCTCGTCCCCATTCTGTCAGACAGCCTCGTCGGTTGGTAGAGGCCGTGATACTTCCTGTCCGGGTAGATGTGCGACGCTGAGTTGAGGGCGGAGGCGGATATTCCGATTGAGGATCCGCTCTGCCTACACATGTCCCTCGTTAGGGAGCTCCACGAGTATTCGGTGGCAAACCCAGGCTGCTGGGTGATTTGAAGCGGAACATCCATCGATGTATTTGCATGCTAACGAGGTATGGCGTTAGACTTTGATCTTCTTTCTTTCCTATTGATGTGGAGCAAAGGGTTTTGATGTTGATCTGCATTTCATGCGGTTTCCGGGTTCTACATGACCTCGAGGGAACTGGTTCAAAGATTCACTCCATGTACCGGTAGCGCTTCATCCCGACTATAGGCGGTGAGTGCATGAGTGGGGATTCGGGGCATTCTTCTCCATCCTTCCCCGTCGTTGTCCCTGGGGTTACCTCAGGGCATTGTCTGAGCGATGTTTTCATCAGACTCAGTCACTCCATCTGCTGGATTGCGAGGTGATGATGGCGCCTATGGATTGGCGATTTATCACGGTATGGAGTTTGGAGGGGGCGATTGCCTTGCGTAGCGAATATTACCCCTCTACCGTCCTCGATCCTTGTTAGGAGTTCCGGCGGAGGCACTCAAAGCGGGTGTCGTTCGGGTCCTTTGGCGTAGATGCTATGGCGCGGCTTTTGAGTGAGCCCATGCCTGATGATGTCAGAATCAGGGATCGCGTTCTGCAGCGATTGTTCCTGATGATCATTCGAGGCTGCTTCATAGCAAATAACTCTTCTACTGTGTCTTTCGCTTTGATCAGCGCCAGACGTGATGTGGCCCGTATTGGAGAGTATGATTGGGGCTCTTATACCTTTGCCTATTTCCTCTAGGGAATGCGCATGCGTTCACAGGGTTTGACCGAGGCTTGGCTAGGCTTTTACCCGTTTCTGCTGGTGAGTATTTCTCTTGTCATTTCCCATTTAGAGATTAAGAGTGTTTACTGATAGCATATATTTTGCCATTGTGTTGGCAGTTTTGGGCCTATGAGAGGCGCCCATGATTGCATCTTGTGAGTGTGTTAGGTTTAGATACCTATCCACGAGGATGACGATGGCACCATTCTATTTTGCTAGAGGTCCTTGTAGCTGAGGGCTTCACTCACCACGCCAGTATCTGTTTGGAGTTCTTGACGGTGACACCATCACATGGATTCCCTATTCAGGGGAACACTTAACCATCGGTTTTGAGGATGGGTACCTGACTAGAGTCGAGTACATGATTTCCACCAAGAGAGTTCCTCTCTTCACAGATGGAGGTTGAGAGCTCTATTTAGGAGAGCGTGCTATTAGGAGCACCACAGGGGAGATCCAGATGTCTTGATCTTGCCTCTGCCAGAGCGTCGTTAGCAGATATCGCCACCCATCACTGATATCCCATTGTTGGGGGTTGACGGTTTTGCATTGTCAGAGGGTCCTTGTACCCAGAAGACGTTCCAGCGGTGGTGGTCCCTCGCACTTATTGGAGCCCGATCCGCGCCACACGGTTTATGGGGATATGGTTCCGAGATCCTTGATGATGACGGATTGGATAGCTTGTGTCCGAGATCCGACTCATATGACCCAGATTGATAGTTTGACCCCGCAGTTGGACCAGGCACATATATTTATCCGGCATTTGGGTAGAGATCCAGTAGAGGCGGATTCGTTTGTTCCCTCCAGCTCAAGCGCTGGCCCCTCAGATGACCCATTCGGTTTTGTCGGTGCAGATCCTCCTCGTTATAGGCCTGACATCCCTGTTGATAGAGATCCGGTGACTCAGGAGGAGTTACATCAGGTGGACAGGATTGATGATGTGGACATCGACACCATTGTCTTCTTCTGATGTGTATTCTCGTTATATCTTTTGATAGGCCTCTCGTTAGATATTGGGTGGTTGTTCCCCATTCTCGCTATATCTTTTGATAGGCCTCTGTTAGTAGTAGGCGCCCGTCATGCCCATTTCCCTATATTTATAGGCTGTCTGAGAGATGATGTATTAGATGATGATATACTTAGGAATGTATGCACGCTTTTTTTCATTCCTATATCATATTGCCATCCATTATCTGTTATGCATATGTATGTATGTCGGAGATATTCGGTATTGACCCTGGATGGTCTTATGACACGGCCCTTACAGATGTCTTCTTGACGATTAGTTAGTATAGATCATACCCCACCGTCATTGGTGGTATTGGGTATCACGATCGTGGTTCGATAGCATGTCACCACCGAACGGTGACATGAGATCTTTTCTTTACTGCAAAGATACCATGACCTTATTGATGTTTCGTGTTCCGCGAGTTTGTGAAACGGGATGCTAGAGCATTGGATACCGAATAGGCGTTTTTCGATTCGGGACCCACGAGTTGACTCCTACTCTGAGGAGTATGCACGATTGACGATCTTTGCCTTTAGACGGACCTTCGCGTGCACACGGCTTTGGGAGACATGAGTAGGCGATTCATGACTCTCATTGGATTGCGGCACAGAGTAGTACAGGATGAGCTGACATCTAGCCACGTGATATCCCAGCGTTTTTTGTACTACAGATTTGGCTCGGAGGATAGCTACTCACGATATTAAGGATTTTACCGCACTTGCCGAATCATTGGCGCTTGGCGAGGTTGAGGTACTTCTTTGCTGCATCTTTGTCATATATCTATATGCCACGATATATGGATGAGATAGACATAGGTGTCATCATGGTACGTGAGCTCTCTTAGAGAGGGTCGTACCATTGTACCTATGATTGTAGCAGAGACCCTACGGTCAGCATCCTAGTTGCACTTATCCTACAAGAGTGTTCATTGGGAGTTCGGTCATGCTGTACGTGTGGTTTATGTCACACTTGAGACCGATTGGTACCCTTAGACGTCATGGATATTGTTTCACCCATGATGTAGCTATGTCATACTCCTTTCAGCCATCGGAGTGTATAAATGCTCTGTCTTGGTGCACATTTTTGGTAGATATCAGAGATCCTTTTAGTATATTGCCGTGTTCAGGGCTTAGCTCACCATACAGCTTCATTACTCACGCTCCGGGCATGGACTACCTCCCTCTGGCTGGTTTGAGAGGTGTGACTACTTATCACCCATTGGCCGTGATGTCACAGTTTGACCAGTTCCAGGACTTTCATCCTTTCGAGGGGGTGATAGGTCAGCATTCAGATTCTCGATATCTCTCAGCAGAGGACCGATCCCGCGTGTATGCTTGTTGGGATCAGTGTGAGATAGCTTCTTTTTCTGTCAGTCATCCAGGTTGTTCTACAAAGTATTCCGCATGGATGGAGACAGAGATTTTATCGGTTGTGGTAGTGTTCACAGTACTGGATAGTTAGTTAGATGATGTAGAGCCCATGGAGGACATAGATTCATACATCAAGGAGGAGCCCGCTGCTGGGTTGCCAGCATTTCTTCCAGATTCTCTTAGTTCCAGTACTATTGTGATTCAGCACTCGGCACAGTACCTAGAGCAGAGTCTTCATCTGACGACCTTTGAGAGAGATCAGGCTCGATCTATGATGTTTACTACCCTTGATAGGAGAGACGCAGCTCTATTAGAAAGAGACGAGGCATTAGCTTGCAGAGATGTCGCTGTTGTTGAGCGGGATGAGGTCATATCAGCCTGAGACGCAGTGATAGTCGAGCGAGATAGTGTTATATCTGCCCGGGATGTGGCCGTCACAGATAGTACTGCCGTGAGGTCCCTTACCACTGGCATGATCGCAGAGATGAGCACATATATTGATGATCATATGGTCACCATGCAGATGGCTACAGATCTGTTGGGTTGTGTGGATATTCTCATACAGGAGACCACTGTTTCACCTCCATCCTCTGAGAGGGACGCCATGTTGGGCTTGTTAGCTCGCATATACCCTGACTTGTAGATGAGCTTGTATTTTCCTGTATAGACTAGCCTAGCCATTTTGTCATGTACAGTTGACATTGTATACATCAAACAACATTATATATATGACAGGGAAATATATTTTTGGATTACTTCCCTTTTAGATATGCCTTGCTATTTGCTTGATATTTTGCCTGCTGCTTCAGGGCTTGTGGTCTTGATGTATTCTGAATTCCTCCTAGGTGGATGGATATTGAGTTGTCTCTGGATAGTTCAGAATGGATCATCGATCTCTGTGTATCCCTACCATCTTTGGTGTCTTGGGACTGGTTTCTGGATGAAACGTGGAGAGGAGTGTGGCTTTCCTTTCTGAGATTGACCGCACCACAGATGGTCGCCAGTACTTCTATTTAGGAAAAGCCTAGTTAATTCCATCTCTTATGGATTGGTGTTGCTCTTCAAGGTATGGCCATGAACTTAGATGGTCGTAGTATCTCCAATTTGGGAGGAGTTCGTAATTCCATCCCTTTGTGCAATAGAATGAAATGTAGTGGAGAACCATGTGTTGCCTCTTTTATAGTTCTTATAAAAGAGCTCTAACTCATCGAGTGCAGGAGGAGAAAGTTTATCCACACGAAAGTTTGATCCCATGTAATAAAGAGTAAGTAAAGTTCAATCGATCCCATCGTAGAGAAAGTTGTTAACTGTATGTTACTATGCATTAATCACTCACTATATTTATATCTTATCGAGACTTTTAGACTAAATTGTTGATTTGAATAAATTATTTGAATTTATAATTAACTAAAAATAAGAATATAAACAAATTAAATATGATGTGGAAACAATGGGATCCTAACTTCATTCAATATTTCATTCAATCGCCATATGTCATGCAAGAAGTGTTTAAATATCACAGGATAATAGCCAAGGGCTTAAAAGCGAGTTATAATCATTTTCCAATGCACTATAACCAACTCACATATCATCTACAGATGTTAGAATCCATGTAATCACCAATAACACCACAATTACCATATTCCTATGCGCAATTGCAATCCTATTGATTTTAAGCACAACCCATACTCTAGCTCATACGGTAAAACAGTATATTCCTATCTGTTTCACAAAATATGCAAGACTTACACTAGCCCCATATTCACATGCTATCATGATTTCATCCATATTCATATGTTCATTTCCAATTCCATACAAATACTAACAAGAAGATTATCAGTCATTCGTACATATAAACCAACCATGATAGATAACCCAATGATATGAAAAACAAATCTAACACTTCGATGTGCAACCAAACTACATATTAAAATCCGTTAGAATCCCATAATGGAGTTTAGTTCATAGCGGAACCAAAAGCCATTATGGGATCAAGACTAAACATGATCAATAATCAAGCAAATAAGAGTAAGAGGTAGAGAACAATCAAACCCAAATGCTGAATAGTAATCAATGATTAACTATGAAAACCGCAAAGAATTCTATTCAATAATAATAAAAATCCACAATGGTTAAGAACTCCAAGAAGAAGAAGAGAATAAAACGTTGTGGCTTCGTTCTCCGTTGGGATCTCCCCCCCTGTGTTAACCCTAATTCTAATATGAAAATACGTAAAAAAATGTCAAGTCCCCTCTCTGACACACGTCAGAATCGTTTTATACCAATTACACATCATCAAAATGCTTAATTAAAAATAAAACAAATTACAACATCGACGATCAGCTAGCTGTACGCATTCTAGTATATATCTCTCTCGTGTAGCGAGAGACTTACATATCTTTCGGTGCCTCCAGATGTCTTAACGCGGTTGGCGCTCTTGCCTCAGCGCCTCGCAGTCTCTCGGTCGCGGTCCTTGCCTCGCGGGCGCTTGACTTGAAGAATGCTCCTTATGTCCACCACTTTTCATGCTAGCGCGCGCGAGCTGCTTTTTTTAATGCCGCTTACCGTGTCCTCGCAAATCCACGAGTCTGGTTTATGCTTTCTTTGCTTCTTTGCTACTTGTTTGCTCATGCCTTAACCTCTTGCTTGCTTGATTTCCATGCCTCATTATGCTCCCATGCCGTGCACATCCTCGCCTTTCCACTAGCCTACACACATACGCTCACCGATGCCTCAATTTCCACCAAAATAACGCCGATTCTTGCACTTATTCACTAAAAGGAGTTTTAAGTATATGAAATGCAAAATAACGTGAAATGTAACTAAAACACAATGAAATGTACTCAAGGTGGGCACACTTCGCATGGATTAATATACAATAAGTGAGTAAAAATATCACTTATCAAATACCCCCCAACTTGAACTGTTGCTTGCCCTCAAGCAATGCATATGCATGAACACTAAAAATGTAACTACAAAACTATTCAACTACTTTATGATGCAAACTAAACTCACATAATCTTGATCATAACAGAATTTCAGCCCAAATTACCTCAGTGAACTATCCGGACTCCAGAACATAATTTCAAACCAAACCATAGATATAACATCATACACGCAGATAATTATGAATGCTATAGAGATGTTGTGTGTGTGTGTGTGTTGTTCACAAAAACTTTATCCAAACAAAGATTATGTATCCTACATTGCTTCTCACAGAAAATTATAATCTAAATCAAGATTCATGTATACTCATGCACATAGACTGTTTCGACATCTCACCGCAAACTAAGGTTCAACAATGGGTTTATTGCTTTATTGCTACTCACGAGGGCGATTTCGCACTTTCCCGTGGTGTTTATTGCTATTGATTCTTTTCTTTTGCTCTTTTCCTTTTTTTTTTTTTTCACATGACCGTGAAATGTCTCAATCCATTAGGCACACTGCTACCCTTTAGCGAGCTTTCAACCAACGACTCCCAGACCATGAAAGACCTTAGGGCGCTAGGTGTAGAGACAATCCCCTCGGGCATACTTACTCAAGTAGCCAGGGCCCCGAATTAAGACTAGTCACGTTATTGCATATATATATATATATATATATATATATATATATATATACACAGCATACCCATGTTTCCCCAAAATTTGCACCTCAATGACTCTACAATCTACAACACTTTCCTCATGTTTCTCATTTTAAATCTACATGTTCTATTGAGCAATGCAAGACACACATCTTAGACTTACAAGTGAATATGAACACAATTGTGCAAACCGAAAGCATATAAACAACCACATGAATCGCATTGTGTAAAACATTATATCCACGTTGTGTTATGCAATATATTCTGAAATCGTTCACAATTCACTATCATCATTGGCTTAGGAAAAAATTTCTATTTATACACAAGAATTTATGTGAGACATTAAACTAAACATACTATCAATGAATAAAAAATAAAAATTTTATGCTAAAATTTAACTAACACATATTCATGCAAAATTTTAACTAACACATATTCATGCAAAATTAAACTAAACATGCTAAAATAAAATGCAGCTAAACTACTATGCAAGTACACCAATACCCCCAAACTTAAAATGTTCAATGTCCTCATTGAATGAAGGTAAAGGGTACTAGAAAACTCCCCTACTGATCGGCATGACCACCCTCCTCGGGTGGTGAATCTGGTGGTGGATACGACTCGGTGGTCCCGAACTGGGGCTATATAATCCTGGTTCCTTGCTGGGCGAACGCTTCTGCCAAGGCCCGCGTGAGTCTCCAAAGATTGTCAGATAAGGTGTCGATTTTTCGTTCCAACCGTCGGAGATGGTGGTCACTGGAGGTAGGATGTGTTCGGGGTGATGTGCCAGCATCATCGGTTGGCGGGGACTGTGTGGTTGGCTCTGGTGAGGTGAGTCGGAGAATGAAGCCACGTCCGCGTGGGTGTGGCTCACCACCCGTCCAAGCCTGGAGCCTAGCGATTGTGGCTGATGTAATGTCATGACTCGGCTTTTGTCTTGTCCTGTCAGTCCATGGGACTCTCTGCTCTATACAAAGTAATGTTGATGCCGCTGCATGTGGAATGCTCCCAGACATGTTTCCCCTTGCCAATATCGCTGCATGTTTTGATGAATGATGTGGCCGATATCTATGTACTTCCCTTCGATGATACCCCATAAAATGATGGCCTGCTCATTCGGGACGACATGTTTATGAGTGGACAAAATTAGTTTGGCGCAGATAAACAGATGCCATGCTTGGGCATAGTGATTCAAGGTAGAAGCTGGAAATGAGATAGGCTCGGCTGTTTCGGCCTTGCAGGTCCACTTAGTGCCCGGGATGCACAATGCTGAAATCAAAACATCCAAGTTTGTCGTTAAATGCTCACCCGTGACCCAATTTGCCGACCCAGATGGTGGTGGAGCAGTTATTCCATACACTGCTCTGATAGCTGAGGGGCGGAAATCTACTTGTACATGCCGAACGAACGTTATTCCTTGTTGCTCCATCTCTTTTGCGTTTGCATAGAACTCTCGGACAACCATCATTGGGATAGGCATCGGTGTTGCGACCAAGCTAAACCAGTTTTGCTCTCGGAGCATATTCCATAGCTTTCCATCTTTCTTGGTGGGTCTAAAGCCTCGCTCCTTCATAAACGACTTACTCAAAAGGTGATAATAGGTTTGATGAGCTTCCCGGCTTAAGAAGTTTCTTCGTTCCGTGATATCTTCATCATGATCACTAGGAAGATGAGTCAGAGGTTGAAGAGATGGAGAGTTCACGTCTTCTTTTTGGACCCATAATCACTACTGTGTAGAGAGTGCAAGGGTTTTGCAACTAACACTATTCCCAAGCTTGCTTACACCCAATCCAGCAACTAAGCCCTAAATTGACTCCAATGAAGATGGTTGTGATATACATGAGTATTAATAGGAAGGGCTTTTTATTATGGGAGAATAGCAGGATGCTCATAATAAACCACGTAAAAACCCAAGTTGACCACGGATTGGACTTTTAAAAGAAAAATAAGCTCCCTGCTGGACGACGTACGCGGCCGCATGGCCTTGCATAGTTAGTCTCGCGCGGGCGCGCGAGGATGAGACAACTCTTTGTAATTTGTGTGGGCGCGAGTTGCTTCATGATGGGACACACGCGGCCGCGCGCTGCACTTCCTGGGTTGCAGAGTTGAACTTCCAAGTAGAGGCTTGGATGAGTGAAACCCAAAGCTCCTACAACAAAATGAGTGCAACACAGATTAGGTATTACACAAAAACAAAATGAGTGTAACTACTATTTACTAACAAATTGAAAAGAATTGGAAAGATGAATTTGATGGGTTGCCTCCCATCCAGCGCTAAGTTATAGTCAATTAGCTTGACTGTTTTCTGGTGCTCATGTCGACGAGAGAATCATGGTGACGTTGTGTCTTTCCACTTCATCACCAAAGTAATGCTTCAACCGCTGTCCGTTCACCTTGAAGGGTTTGTCTGGGAATTGGTTATATATTTCAATTGCACCATGCGGAAAAACCGTTTTCACTGTGAATGGACCCGACCAACGCGATTTTAGTTTTCCAGGGAAGAGTCTAAGTCTGGAGTTATAGAGCAACACCCTTTGTCCCGGTTCAAACGTTCTGTCCATTATTCTTCGGTCATGCCACCTCTTCACTTTTTCCTTGTATAACTTTGCATTCTCATATGCATGTAATCTAAACTCATCTAGCTCATTGAGCTGGAGTAGCCTTTTCTCTCCTGCAGATGTTAAATCAAGGTTAAGTTTCCGTATTGCCCAATAAGCCTTATGCTCTAGCTCCATGGGGAGGTGACAAGCTTTTCCATACACAATTTGAAAAGGTGACATCCCCAACGGTGTTTTGTATGCGGTGCGATAGGCCCATACAACATCATCTAACTTTAACGACCAATCTTTGCGAGTTGGATTCACAACTTTTTCCAGGATTCTTTTGACTTCTCGGTTTGATACCTCGGCTTGGCCATTTGTTTGTGGGTGATACGACGTGGCGATGCGATGATGCACCCCGTACTTAGCTAGCAAGTTGGTGAATTGTTGGTTGCAGAAGTGACTGCCTTCGTCACTAATGATAGCCCTTGGAGTTCCAAACCTCGTAAAAATGCTTTTGTGTAGAAACTTGAGGACTACCTTGGCATCGTTGGTCGGCAAAGCCGCAACCTCCACCCATTTTGAAATGTAATCCACTGCGAGCAATATATAGAGATTGCATGGAAGAAACGAAAGGTCCCATGAAATCAATGCCCCAAACATCGAAAATTTCTACTTCTAGGATGGTATTCAATGGCATCTCGTTTCTTTTAGATATATTACCCACTCGCTGACATCTATCGCATCGCTGGACAAAACTGTAAGCATCCTTGAAGATAGTTAGCCAGTAAAACCCTGCTTGTAGGACTCTTGCTTCTGTATGTTCTCCACCATAGTGACCTCCATACACCGAAGAGTGACATTTTTGTAGAATTCCCTCTGTCTCACTATATGGAATACACCTTCTTATCACTTGATCCGAACACTGTTTAAACAAGTAAGGCTCATCCCATATATACCATTTGACGTCATGCAGAAATTTCTTCTTCTGATAGCCCACCAGGTCAGAAGGTACCGTCTTACTTACTAGATAATTTGTGAAGTCTGCAAACCATGGCACTTCCCCTTTTACCACAAACAACTGCTCATCTAGAAAGGATTCATTTATCATAACATTGTCTTGTGCTTCTCTTTTCAGATTCTCGAGTCGAGATAAGTGGTCCGCCACTTGGTTTTCAATTCCTTTCAGTCCTTGATTTCCAAGTCAAATTCCTGCAGTAGTAAGATCCATCTAATCAGCCGCGGTTTAGCATCTTTCTTGGCCATTAAATGTCGAATCGCCTCATGATCCGTATACACTATCACTTTTGTCCCAATCAGATATGCTCAAAATTTATCAAAAGCGTATACCACTGCTAATAACTCTTTTTATGTGGTGGTATAGTTCAATTATTCATCCGTTAGGGTCTTGTTGGCATAATAAATCACATGAAATATTTTCTCTTTTCGTTGTCCCAATACGGCCCTTACGGCGTAATCACTGGCGTCACACATCAATTCAAACGGTAAAGTCCAATCGAGTGCAATAATTATTGGTGCTGAAATTAATTTTCTCTTCAAGTGTTCAAATGCTACCACACAGGTGTCATCAAAATTGAATTTCGCATCTTTCTCCAGTAAGTTGCATAATGGTTTAGTGATTTTGGAGAAATCCTTAATGAACCGGCGGTAGAACCCTGCATGTCCCAGAAAATTGCGAACTCCTTTTACTGATGTGGGTGGTGGCAGATGCTCAATAGTTTCCAATTTTGCTCTATCCACCTCAAGTCCCGTCTTTGAAACTTTGTGTCCTAAAATGATTCCTTCTTATACTATGAAGTGGCATTTTTCCCAGTTTAGCACTAAGTTTGTTTCAACACATCTCTTCAACACCATAACTAGATTCTCGAGGCATAAGTCAAATGAATCTCCAAAGACTGAGAAGTCATCCATAAATACCTCAACATTCTGTTCCACCATGTCCGAGAATATAGCCATCATACATCTCTGAAACGTAGTTGGAGCATTACACAACCCAAAAGATATTCTTCTAAAAGCAAAAGTACCATATGGACATTTGAAAGTAGTATTTTCCTGATCTTCCGGAGCTATCATAAATTGATTGTAACCCGAATAACCATCCAGAAGACAATAGTACTCATGCCCTGCTAGTCTATCCAACATCTGGTCGATAAATGGAAGTGGGAAATGATCTTTCCATGTAGCCTTGTTAAGCTTGCGGTAATCCATGCAAACTCTCCACCCCATTATTATTCTTGTTGGAATCAGCTCATTATTTTCGTTAGTCACAATAGTCATGCCACCCTTCTTCGGAACACACTGTACTGGACTTACCCACACAGCTGTCTGAGATTGGATAGATTATTCCTGAATCTAGCCATTTTAGTACTTCTTTCTTGACCACCTCCTTCATTATTGAATTAAGCCTCCTTTGCTGCTCCACTGTCGTCTTGCTACCATCTTCCATTAGTATCTTGTGCATGCAATACGAAGGGTTGATTCCTTTGATATCTGTATGGTCCATCCAATAGCTGATTTGAACTCTCTAAGCACTTTCGAGCGCTTTTTTCTTCCTGGCAAGATGTTAGTGCCGAAGAAATAATCACAGGTAATTTGGAATCTGAACTTAAAAATGCATACCTGAGATGTTCCGGAAGTGGCTTTAACTCCAATTCTGGAGGTGTCTTGAGAGATGGTTTTAACTTTATTGTGGCATCTCCAGTTATTGTCAATGGCTCTGCAGGTGGTCTAAATCTCCTGCATTGAGGGTTGGTATCCAGATATTAAACAAATTCATCCAATTCTTCATCCTCTGCATCTGAGTTCTCATCCGTGATATTCCTCAAAGGTTCATAGTCTGCTAGACTCTGTATGTCATCATCTAGAATCCGATTCACCCAATCAATGAAAAAACAATCCTCCTCATCCGTTGGGAATTTCATGGCCTTGAAGGCATTAAAGATGACCTCTTGATCTTGAACTCGCATCGTGAGTTCCCCTTTTTGTACATCTATCAAAGCTCTGCCCATGGCCAAAAAGGGTCTTCCTAGTATGATTGGTATATTCTTGTCCTCTTCGAAATCTAGGATGATGAAATCAGCCGGAAAGATGAACTTATCCACTTTAACTAATACATCTTCAACAATTCCCCGCGGATATGTGACAGACCGGTCGGCTAACTGTAATGATATGTTCGTTGGTCTTGGAGCCGGTAATCCCAACTGGTTGAATACAGACAATGGCATCAAATTGATACTTGCCCCCAGATCACATAAACACTTGTTAAACTCCATCTTCCCAATAGTGCACGGAATTGTGAAGCTACCCGGATCTTTCAGCTTTGGAGGTAACTTACGTTGAAGCACTGCACTGCATTCTTCTGTCAAGGCTACCATTTCAAACTCATCTAATCTCCTCTTCCTTGACAATATACCTTTCATGAACTTTGCGTAGCTTGGCATTTGTTCCAATGCTTCGGCAAAAGGTATATTGATTTGCAGCTTTTTGAAGACCTCTAAAAACTTGCTGAATTGTTTTTCATCTTTCTGCTTAACTAGCCTTTGTGGATATGGCACTTGAGGGTGCAGTGGTTGTAATGGACCCTTGACCTTCTCTTCTAACCCTGCTCTATTCTTTTCTTCCTGTGGAACCTCAGAAATTTCCAGATTTTGATCCTCATCGGTATCTCTGTTTTTTCCTCGCATGGCCACAAGCAGATTCCTTAGTATCATCTTCTTGCATGGCGCTGACTTGCGAGCATTGTCAAATCTTTCCCAGAACGCAATGTTATTGCTTGACACTGCTCCTTCCCATCTCTTCTAGGATTTACCTCTATGTTACTTGGCAAAGCACCTTGGGGCCTATTAGTGAGCATGTTTGCCATTTGCCCCATTTGCGTCTCTAAATTCTTGATAGCCACTGCTTGGCTTTTGATCATAACCTCGGTGTTTGCCATGTATTTCAACATCATTTCCTCCACTTCGATTTTTTTCTCTGATGTGGTGCAATTGGAGTGTGATGTTGTTCTTTGTTGAAAAAACCCGTGGAAATGGTGGTTTTGGTTAAACTGTGGGTTTGTCTTGACATTTGTTGAAACTTTTGATTTGGTGAAAATGATTTTGCTGTTGTCCTTGATTGTTCGACCAACTGAAATTTGGATGATTGCGGTTGTTGGGATGATAAGTATTCTAAAATTGGCCTTGGTCCTTTCTGTAGTTGCTTACGTACTGAACTAATTCTGAGCTGATAGCACATTGATCTGTGGAGTGTGATCCTGCACAAATCTCACATACAAAAGCAACCGTCTTCACTTTGCTCTCTGCCAACGTGTCTATTTTCTTTGCCATAGCTGCCATTTGTGCCGACAGCTGTGTAATCGCATCTACCTCCAACACACCTGCAACTTTGGGTTGCGACATCCGAGCTGTAGGGTTCTGATAGTCATTTGCGGCCATAGTTTCAATGAGTGTATAGGCCTCATCATAACTTTTTGCCCATAATGCCCCTCCTGCGGCTGCATCCATAATCGGTCTGGACTGCCATCCCAAACCATTATAAAATGAATTAATGATCAGCCAGTTAGGTAAACCATGATGGGGACACTTCTTGAGCATCTCCTTGTACCTTTCCCATGCTTCATATAAGGTTTCGCCCTGTTGCTGCTCAAACTGAGATACGGTTGTCCTCATCTTTGACGTTTTAGCCATTGGGAAGAACTTGGATAAGAATTTCTGTGCTAAGTCCTCCCATGTAGTGATCGATCCAACTGGCAAAGAATGTAGCCAACTCCTTACTTTATCCCTCAATGAGAATGGGAACAACCGTAGTCTGATGGCATCCTCCGTCACACCATTATATCTGAATGTGTCACAAATTTCGATGAAACTCAATAGGTGCTCGTTCGGATCATCCGTAGCAGCACCCCCAAACTGTACCGAGTTCTGCACCATCTGAATAGTTCCCGGTTTTATTTTGAAGGTGTTTGCTGCTATCGTTGGCCTGACTATGCTAGACTGTAGCTCATTTATGTTTGGCATAGAATATTCCCTAAGAGCCTGCTGCTCTTCTCTTGGCTCAATCCTTTGTTCTTCCGCCATATTGACTGTAATGCTTTCCAACTGCTCTTGCAAATTTCTCCTCACACTCGCTTTCCAACTTTTCCCATTAATATTAGCGTCTTGTTGGTGTTAACTCGAAGTTGGATGACCGCGTGTGCATAAAAGTCTACAAGTACCTGAGATCAAAAACAAAAGAAAAATAGAAATGAGAGATGAACAGATTTGTCTAAGTCATATAATACAGCTTTAAACTAATGATAATTATCTAAATTAACGCATTTCCCCGGCAACGGCGCCAAAAACTTGTTGCCTATTTTATAGTTCTTATAAAAGAGCTCTAACTCATGGAAGTATACACGGGTCAACAAGTAATACAGAGTAAGTAAAGTATCGATCCCACAGAGAAAGTTGTTAACTTAGACTATTATGCATTAATCACTCACTATATTTATATGCTGAGACTTTAGACTAAATTATTGATTTGAATAAATTATAATTACCAACTAAAAATAAGAATATAAATGAATTAAATATGATGTGGAAACAATGGGATCCTAACTTCATTCAATATTTCATTCAATCGCCATATGTCATGCAAGAAGTGTTTACATATCACAGGATAATAGCCAAGGGCTTAAAAGCGAGTTATAACCATTTTCCAATGCACTATAACCAACTCACATATCATCTACAGATGTTAGAATCCATGTAATCACCAATAACACCACAATTACCATATTCCTATGCGCAATTGCAATCCTATTGATTTTAAGCACAACCCTTACTCTAGCTCATACGGTAAAACAGTATATTCCTATCTGTTTCACAAAATATGCAAGACTTACTCTAGCCCCATATTCGCATGCTATCATGATTTCATCCATATTCATATGTTCATTTCCAATTCCATACAAATACTAACAAGAAGATTATCAGTCATTCGTACATACAAACCAACCATGATAGATAACCCGATGATATGCAAAACAAATCTAACACTTAGATGTGCAACCAAACTACATATTAAAATCTGTTAGAATCCCATAATGGAGTTTAGTTCATGGCGGAACCAAAAGCCATTATGGGATCAAGACTAAACATGATCAATAATCAAGCAAATAAGAGTAAGAGGTAAAGAACAATCAAACCCAAACGCTGAATAGTAATCAATGATTAACTATGAAAACCCCAAAGAATTCCATTCAATAATAATAAAAATCCACAATGGTTAAGAACTCCAAGAAGAAGAAGAGAATAAAATGTTGCGGCTTCGTTCTCCGTTGGGATCTCCCCCCACTATGTTAACCCTAATTCTAATATGAAAATACGTAAAATAATGTCAAGTCCCCTCTCTGACACACGTCAGAATCATTTTATACCAATTACACATCATCAAATTACTTAATTAAAAATAAAACAAATTACAGCATCAGCATCGCGCGCGACTCTAGTATATCTGTCTCGCGGCCGTGAGACTTATAGTATGCTCAGTGCCTCCAGATGTCTTAACGCTGCAGTCGCGCCGCTTTCCTGCGCCTCATGGTCTCTCAAGCGCGGTCCTTGCCTCATGGGCGCGCTGACTTGCGTATCGCTCCTTATGTCCACCATGCACTCACACAGCAGCGCGCGAGCTACTTTTTGTATTGTCGCGCGCTGCGTGTCCCCGCAAATCCAGAGTCTGTTTTATGCTTTGCTCGCATTGCTACTTGTTTGCTCATGCCTTAACCTCTTGCTTGCTTAATTTTCATGCCTCATTATGCTCCCATGCCACGCACATCCTCGCCTTTCCACTAGCCTTCACACACATACGCCACCGATGCCTCAATTTCCACCAAAATAACGCCATTCCTCTCCTGCACTTATTCACTAAAAGGAGTTTTAAGTATATGAAATGCAAAAACATAAATAATGATGAAATATACTCAAGGTGGGCACACTAAAATATACAATAAGTGAAAAAATATACTTATCGGTGGTGCAAAGGGTTAAAGAACACACTTCCGATGGTCCATGGATTAATATATTTCAATAATTGATGAGTAAAATTCATCGCCAGTCCATTTCTTGTAATCTTTCTTAATCACGTCAATTCTCCACATCGCGAAGGGCCAAGGCGAACTCATATTGTGGAAGTCCCGTGGAGGGGCGTGTATAGCATTTCCATGAATCTAACACTGATAGCATCTCTTGACATGGTCATTACAATCAGCTTTGAGAGATAGCCAATAATGTCCCGTCCTGAGGATTTTCTTGAGAAGAAGGGGGCCACTCATGTGGGGGCCACAGATTCCACCATGGATTTCATCCATAAGCCTTTGGGCTTGATCTTTGTCTAAACATTTGACGAGACCTATTCCTGCATCTCTTTTGTAGAGCGCATCTCCACTCAAGTAGAATTTCATAGCAAGTCGATGGATCCGCCTTTTCTCAGTCGGGCTCGCCTCAGTGGGTGTAGATCCATCTCATAGATATTCCTTGATATGCTGATACTAAGGATGTTGGATGGGAGGTAGCTCATACGATACTTCTCCAATGTAATTCTCATAGGCTGGGGCCTTTTGTAGGGAAATCGTGATGCTTGACAAGTGTTCCTTATCTGATATGCGAATCAAGGAGGCCAAAGTTGCTAATGTGTCTGCAAAGTCATTTCTATTATGAGGAATGTGTAGAAAGGAGATTTCTTTGAACTCCAAAGCCATCTTCAAAACCTGCCGATGGTAGGGCAGCAAATGTAGTTCCTTGGTTTGATAGATTCCGGTGGATTGCCTGATTACCAACTCTGAATCTCCAAAGACAGTTAACCGCCTGATGCCCATTGAACGGGCAAGTTTTAGCCCCATAAGACAGCCTTCATAATCAGTTGTATTATTGGTGATGACAAAATGTAATTTGTCGGCAATGGGATATTGATCCCCCGTACCAGATACTAGAATTGCTCCAGCTCCAGAACCTTCCATATTAATAGCTTCATCAAAATACATCTTCCATGATTGGCGCGTATCGTACTGATGATATCGATGCACTGTCATTACTCCTTCATTGGGGAAATATGTTTCCAAGGGTTTGAAATCTCCTGAAGGTGCGGCGGCCAGTTAATCCGCAATTCCTTGACCTTTGATGGACTTTTGAGTCACATATACGATGTCAAATTATTGTAGGATCAACTGCCATCTGGACAGCCGACAATTTAACATGGGTTTGTTGAACACGTACTTGAGAGGATCCACGCGGGATATGAGATGGGTTGTGTGGCCATGGAGGTAATGCTGTAACCTCGTGGAAGCCCATGCTAAAGCACAACACGTCTTTTTGATAAGAGTGTACTTGTGTTCACTACTGCTAAACATTTTGCTGAGGTAATAGATAGCTCGTTCTTGGCCTCTATCGTCCTTCTATCCTAGCATGCAGCCCATGGCATTGTCACTTATGGACAGGTACATAAACAGGGGAACATCATCCCTGGGTGGTACCAAAACGGGAGCTTTGACTAGCTGTTTCTTGATTGTAAGGAAGGCCTTCTAACACTCATCATTCCATTTCATGGAGGAGTTCTTCCCTAATAAACACCTTTAAATGTATGTAAGGATCTCCTAACCCGTCATGTTTTTCAAAGTCAGGAGTTTTAAACTTTTTTGGATAATGAACACCAAGAAAAATACATAGATCAGCATATGAAACACTCCAGTGTGTTCCAATTCCTTTAATAGCACGAAGGGTCTCTTCCATTTGGAGGACTTTTTTTTTTATGTCACCAGTGTCTGGATCTCCAGTGGGATGGGCAGCATCATGAGTTATGTTGGTCGTATCCAACTGCAGTTCAAGTAATGTAATGACCTGGGTTCCTCCTTGTGTGGAGGATTCAGCATGTACGGGTATTTCCTGACCTTGTGTAGACTGGTGTAATTCTTTGAGTAGAACAACCAAATCTGTAATTTGTTTGCTTAATCCGTCGAATTCTTTGGGAGAAACTGGATTAAGTCCAGTCTGGTCAGATGACGACATGATTGACTGTAGGCTTGTTGCCTTTTTGGACTTTGAACGGGTAGTAGGTCCGACTGGTTCCCTGCTAAAGACTTGCATAGTTTAGTCTTTAGGGAATGTATATAATAACATGCTATGTGATGTGTCCATTTTAGGAATTTTATCCTGCAAAACGGATGTCAGCTGTTTGTAGCATGTTAATATGTATGTGTACACATTTCTTTATATTTCTCATTACATGGAGATAGATATGGAATGTCATTACAAGTAATTGTGTTTACAAGTAATTTGAAATGAGAGCATGAAGAGACTTTCCTCCGTTTTGGGTTTACCAGAGGCTGACCTATCTTAGGTTACTCTCGCGACTTTTTGGCATGAAAGTTCCCAAATCATCACAATCTACTTGACGGGAAGTTAATCCGGTCTTTCAACTGGAGCGAATTTGGGTGGTACCTTTCCTGAGCCTCGGAGAATTTGTCTTCTCACGAGTCCAGTAATCAAACACTGACGGGATAGCCTCCTGGTGGAGGGACCACACAACATACATTGCGTCTTACCGTATGAAAAATGATGACATGTGCGAAGCACTAATATCACAAGCAGATATGGTGCAAAGCACTAATATCACAAGCAGATATGGTGCGAAGCACTAATATCACAAGCAGTTATGGTGCAAAGCACTAATATCACAAGTAGTTATGGTGCGAAGCACTGAGTGCAATAAGGAAATGCATCCGTACACATTCATCAAATGTAAATGCAACATCCACACACAAGCAGATAATAGTTTTGAAAAGATTGTAATAGCGGCTTAAGTCCTCTTCTTTGGAGGTCCCAAAGAAAGTCGCCACACATCGATGTTGGGATTTTAGATGTCCTTTCAGTTACTTGTTCTTTGGTGTTCTCATTTTAGGTGAGATTTGTTTGAAAAAAAACAAGTGAAAAGGTCCCATATGTATAATGTCGAAGATGGATCGTTAAGAGTCGCCATTGGTTTTTAAATGGTTGTACCAACACAACCGAGAAAAGGTTTGCACATTGACCCAAAGATGTAACATCGCTAAACGGGTTAAATGAAACCGAGATTCATTAGGGTCCGGGGACTTGGTTATCTTGGAGGGAAGGTGTTAGGCACTTCTGACATCCGTGTTGCCACTATGACCGCCTCTTTTCAAAAACTATTATCTAAATGTGTGTGTGTGTGTGTGTGGTCAATGTGCTGTTATTTGGAAGTAGTGCGAGGCCTCGTTTGCACCTATATACACAGGGTTTGAATTTATGTAAAAATTCAGTTTTTAGCAATATATAGCAATGATGTTTCATAAAAAGGTTTCTCAAACCCTGATGCTCAATAGTAATTGAGACCTTTTACACTCCCATTTTATTAAGTGTTCGGCTGGATTGATTTTATTTTACGAATGCGAGGCATCCGTACGAAAATAATGTACATAAGTAATGCCGACTTCCTCGTGGGTATGGAAACCATCTGAGGAAATTCAGACATCGCAGAATAATTTACAAGCTGCTTACAGCTGAAAATGTCCATCACGGGGACCGAATCTAGATCCAATAGGCTGAATCTGTGATCACATGATTCCTAGGTGCACAAGATACTGCAATTTGTATGAAAGCAGTAAGCAGGTATATATATAAAAGCTGTAAATATATATATATTGACATGATCACCAACCACGAAGCACCTCCATGGGGGATCAGAAAAGTAAATAAAGCTGTAAAAGCTATTAACCGCCACGAAGGAAACTCCAAGCGAGACAAAACGTAAATGAAGCTGTAAATACAATCAACCGCCACGAAGGAAACTCTAGGCGGGACGAAATATAAATAAAGCTGTAAAAGCGATCAACTGTCACGATGAAAACTCCAGGCAAGACGAATATATATATATATATATATATATATATATATATAAAAGCAATAAACGCACCGGATGTAAAATCCAAGCTCATCGAACAGAGTTTGACAATAGTTCATATATATAAATATATATATATATACAAAAGCAGAGTAAACACACCGGATGTAAAATCCAGGCTCATCGAACAGAGTCCGATCACAGTTCATATATATAAATATATATATATATATACAAAAACAGAGTAAACGCACCGGATGTAAAATCCAGGCTCATCGAACAAAGTCCGACCACAATTCATATATATAAATATATATATATATATAAAAGCGATTAAACGCTCCAAACCGAAGTCTAGGCTCATCGAACAAAGTTCGACACACAATTAATATATATAAATGTATATATATATATATATATATATATTAAAGAAAATAAACGCTCCAGACCGAAGTCTAGGCTCAATCGAGGCATAACTCGATAATGTTACATTATATATATATATATAAGCTGAAACAAAACCACGGACCAAAGTTCGAGCAAATGCGCGCAACACGACTCTTAACGTGAAGAAGGGTGTGTGCAGAGATGAAGAGAAAGACTCTAAAGTGTGTGAGAAGGCTTACAGTTGACTTCCAAAGAAGACTTCTATATCTTTAGAGTGGGTAAACACTGGCTTTTGTAGGTACAAAAGGGCTATATATGAGCTCACAAGTGTTTAAAATGAGAAAGTACACTGCATGGGGTGAGTGCAGAGCAAAATGGTCAGGGCTTCCTCGCCATTTTCTCTTACAAAATGGGCAGCCCAAGCCCTCTATTTATAGGTAATTTAGCCACAGGTGTACTAGAGGCAACCCGGGTGGGCCCGAGTTTTTTGGGTCAAGTTGTCTCGAAGTACGTGCACTCGGGCACTGTAATGTCCACTCGAACATTCAGAAGTACAATCTGGGCATCCGTTTGAGGTATACAAGACATATTTCAGACCGTCGTTGTCGAGTGTTGTACGATGGCATGGGATTAGAGTTTGTACGAAGTCATTAAAGATGGGACGGTGCCCTCCGGTCTTCAAGCTTCAACTTCCATCCGTTACCCCGCATAATAGTCACTCGGGATTGGTTAGTCTTGTAGGACATCGTTTGTATAGAGATGTTAAGATGACGTGGTGTGGCATCGCGTTGGCTAGATGACGATGTTGCCCCTCACCGGTGTTATCACCAGATTGGGCTGATAAAGCAGACGTTGCTCAAGCTTCGCTGAGATTGGATTGCTACAATTGTTGAAGGTCCTTATTATCATCTTTGAGGTGTGCATGTCTTCTCGATGTTATTGCTCGGGTTGGTAGAGTGTATCTCATTGTGAGCACTGAGATTGAAGCTGGTCGCATTTGAAACAAGCATTTCTGGGGTTATCGCCGAAACTGCATTCCTTGGGGTTATCACCAAGGTTGGTGGCTATTCCCATGGTTGGGACTGAGACTGGATACCTCGAGGTTATCTCCGAGATTAATCGGTCTTCTCCAGTGTGTGTTTCGATATTGGATCTGCACGCCTCAGGGTTATCTCTGAGGTTGGAATTGTTACTCCCAGAGCGCGATCCGGGGTTGATACTGAACTTCCGGTAGTATCTGGTATGGATATGGATTATTTTTCAGGGTTCCCTCTTAAAAGATGAATCTGTCCTCCTGCAATGTTAGTGACAGTAGTACAAAAAATTTTGAGTGTCTACAGATGCCCCTCTTTATCATACTTATGCATGGCGATGTTTGGGTAGGATAAAGAATCCTAGACACTTGAAACGCAACAAGACAAACGTGATACTATGGGTATCAAAATGATGCAAATGTATGATGTATGTGTACAGGGTTGTAGCCCAACATGCTGGGGATGATTGTTGGCTCCCTTTTTCTTCAACTGGGGATTGGCAATGATGACCAGATTTGATGTGTAATCCGAATCTGTTATGATGTTGATGTTGGGGTCGTCTCGAAGTACGTACACTCGGGCACTGTAATGTCTACTCGAACTTTTAAAAGTGTAATCCGGGCATCCGTTTGAGGTATACAGGACCTATTTCGGACCGCCGTTGTCGAGAGTTGTACGATGGCATGGGATTAGAGTTTGTACAAAGTCATTGAAGATGGGAAGGTGCCCTCCGGTCTTCAAGCTTCAACTTCCATCCGTTACCCCGGACAATAGTCACTCGGGATTGGTTAGTCTTGTGAGACATCGTTTGCGTAAAGATGTTGAGACGACATGGCGTGGCATCGCGTTGGCTAGATGACGATGATGTCCCTCACCGGTGTTATCACCGGATTGGGCTGATAAAGCAAACGTTCCTCAAGCTTCGCTGAGATTGGTACAGTGTATCTCATTGTGAGCGCCGAGATTGAAGCTGGTCGCATTTGAAACAAGCATTTCTGTGGTTATCGCCAAAACTGCATTCCTTGGGGTTATCACCAAGGTTGGTGGCTATTCCCATGGTTGGGACTGAGACTGGATACCTCGAGGTTATCTCCGAGATTAATCGGTCTTCTCCGGTGTGTGTTTTGGTATTGGATCTGCACACCTCGAGGTTATCTCTGAGGTTGGAATTGTTACTCCCAGAGCGCGATCCGGGGTTGATACTAAACTTCCGGTAGTATTCGGTATGGATATGGATTGTTTTTCAGGGTTCCCTCTTAAAAGATGAATATGTCCTCCTGCAATGTTAGTGACAATAGTACAGAAAATTTCGAGTGTCTACAATGGTTCCTGGCTCTGTTATGATGGAGGATTGGATTGCATGCGTCCGAGAGCCTATTCATTTTAAGTAGATTGATAGCTTGACCCAACAGCTGAACCGGACATATTTTTTCAGCTGGTATTTGGGCAGAGATCCTTCTGAGACGGATACTTTTGATCCTTTTAACTTAGGCGCTAGCCCTTCAGGTGGCCCATATCCAGATTGTTTCGCAGGTGCAGATCCTCCGTTGTATCGGCCTGCTATCCTTACTGGCGGAGATACAGTGACTAAGGAGGAGTTACATCTGATGGATAGGTTAGATGATGTAGATATCAACACAATCGATTTCCACTGATGTATTTCTCATTATATCTTTTAATAGGGCTCTGTTAGATATTGGGTGGTTGTGCCCCATTCTCGTTATATCTTTTGATAGGCCTCTGTTAGTTGTTAGGCGGTTGTTCCCCATTTCCCTTTATTTTCCAGTTATATACAGAGATGGTGTATTTAGATGATTATATATTTAGGAATGTATGTATATTATTTTCCATTCCCTACATCATATTGTCATCTATTGTTTATCATGCATGTATTATGTTATACATATATATTTCCATAGATGATTTCAGCATTAAACCTTGGATGGTCTTATAACACGGCCCTACAGATGTCTTCATCGACAGTTAGCCAGATAGATCATACCCCACCAGTATTGGTGGCCTCCTGCTTGAGATCGTGGTATGACAGCTTGTCCTCCCTAGATTGGGCAATAATAGATCAGCTGATACATCACTCCATGACCATCCTGATGTTCCATGTTCCATTGGGTTGTGTAGAGGGCATGTTAGAGCACTGGGCACCGGAGAGGCAGGTGTTTCGGTTTGAGACCCATGAGTTGACTTCTACCTTGAAAGAGTATGAGCGTCTGACAGATTTGCCATTAGATAGGCCTTACGCTCGGATGGCTGTCGGCGACATGAGCCGTCAATTTATGACCCTCATAGGTTTGAGGCACAGAGTTGCCCTGGATAAGATTTCCTCAGAGCATGTAGTGTCCATGCATTTTCTGATTGGTAGATTTGGCTCATTGGATAGTTATGTGTTGCACTTCAGGGATTTTACCACTTTGGGGGATGATTAGCGTGTTGCTAGAGTAGATGTACTCTTGATGTGCCTGGTGGCTTATCTATATACGCCATTGTACATGGACCATTTAGACATCGGCGTGATTATGGCAGTGCGGGCTCTCCGGGAGGGACATACCATTTTACCGATGATTCCGGCAGAGACCTTGACGTCGACCACGTATTGTCAGTCCCATTCTGCGGGGGTATTTACAGGCAGTTCGATTTTACTATACGTGTGGTTTATGACACACTTGAGACCGATTGACATTCCGACGCCATGGGTATTGTTTTTCCCATGAGATAGCCATGTCTTACTCCTTTCAGCCGGTGGAGTGTACAGATGCTTCTTCTTAGTCGGTTTTCTTATCAGGGATTAAGGATCCATTTGATATTATGCCGTGTTTAGGGCTTAGTTCTCCCTAAAGCTTCATCACTCATGCATCTGGCATGGATTATCTTCCTCTGGTTGGTTTGAGGTGCGTGACCACTTATCATTCACTGGTTGTGATGGCACAGTTTGACCAATTTCAGGATGTTCATCCCTTTGACGGGGCATTGGGTCAGCGTTTGTCATCTCGGCTTCTGTCAGTAGAGGATTTGTCCAGGGTTTATGCCTAATGGGCCCAGCGTGAGAGGGCTGATTTTACTACTAGCCATCTAGATTGTTCTACAGAGTATTCTACATGGTTGGAGGCAGAGATTGCATAGGCTAGGGTTGTATCCTCAGGGCCAAAGATTGATTCTGACAGTGGGGAGCCTATGGAGGACCTTGATTCTCCCACTAAGGATAAGTTATTTGCTAGGTTGAAAGCAGCTCTGGTTGATTCCCCCGGTATTACTGCTACTGTGACTCCATATTCGGCAGAGTATTTAGATCAAAGTCTACATCTGATGACATATGAGAGGGATCAAGCTAGAGCTTTGATGTTGATAGCTCTTTCTGGTAGAGATATCGCTCTAGTTGAGAGAGATGATGCTCTAGCTTATAGAGATACTGCTGTTACTGAGCGGGACGAGGCTAGATCATCTTGGGATGCAGTTGTTATTGAGCGGGATGGTACTATATCTACCCAAGATGCCGCTATTATAGATAGTACTGCATTGAGGTCTCATACTGCTGATATCATTGCAGAGATGAACACGTTCATTGATGATCATAGTGTCACCATGAAGATGGTTGTAGATCTCTTGGCTCATGTTGATACCCTAGGGTAGGAGCTCACAGAGTTATCCCCTTCTTTTAAGAGGGATGTCATGTTAAATTTGATAGTGCGCTTATCCACTAGTTTGTAGATTAGCTTGGATTTTCCTGCATAGACTAGCTTAGCCATTTTTGTCATGTACATGACACATTGTATGTATCAAACAGTATTACATGGCAAGGAAATATATTTTTATTCACTTCCTTTTTTAGTTATGCCTTGTTACTTGTTTGATAGTTGCCTGCTCTCTAGGGCTTGTGATCTTGATGTATTTTGAGCTCCCCCTTGATGAATGGATAGTGAGATATCTCAGGATCTTTTAGAATGGATCGTTGATCTTTGTATTCCCTACCCTTTGGTGTCTTGGGACTGGTTTCTTGTATGTGGTTATGGAGAGGATTGTGGCTTTCCTCTCTGAGGTTGACCGCCCCACAGATGGTCTCTGGTACTCCTTTGTATTGGGGAGACCAGGTAGTTCCATCTCTTATGGATTGGTGTTTCTCTTTGAGGACTCGACCGCAGCTTAGATGGTCGCCGATTCTCCCATTTATGGGAGACCAGGTAGTTCCATCCCTTTGGTCTAAGCCGATGAGGTGTGGTTAGAAGGTTTGAAGGATGATCCCAGTACCGTTGACACATTTTTTTTTGGTAGGGGGTGAGACCAAATTGTGAATAGCTGCCTACGTACTCCCATTGATGAGGGGAGATTAGGTTTGTGTAGTTCCAACCTAGCGTGAAAAGGTTGAAAGTTGTATGTGATAAAGATGGTGTAGAAAGATTTTTTTTTCTGTAGTTATACTGGACCATAAAAATGGCTTAAAAGGGAGATCAGGTCTGCGTAGTTCACCCCTGATAGGACAAATCGAAGTTGTGAAAAGTTTTATCCCTAGTGGGACAAACTGAAGTTGTGAAAAGTTTTATACCTGATGGGACAAACTGAAGGTATGAAATGCTTGATCCCTAGTGGGACAAACTGAAGATGTGAAATGTTTGATCCCGAGTGGGACAAACTGAAGGTGTGAAATGTTTAATCTCGAGTGGGACAAACTGAAGTAGTGGGGATTGTATGTAGTGAGAAAGGTTTTGAAAACCTGAATTAACTGGGAATCTGGTGATCCAAAACCAAGATGTTGATTTGTAGGTAACTTCAGACATAGTACCATTTCACGGTCTCCGAGTTAATGAGTTGGGGAAATTCCTCGCCATCCATCTCTTCTAATCTGAGGGCTCCTCCTGTCAATACCTCCTTGACAACAAATGGGCCTTCCTAGTCTGGGGTGAATTTTCCTTTGGATTGATCTTAGTTGTTAAGAACCTTCTTCAAGACCAAGTCATGTTCTCTAAATTGCCATAGCCGAACTTTCTTGTTGTAGGATCGAGCGATCCTCTATTGGTATATCTGACCATGGAAGATGGTTGCGGCCCGCCTTTCATCTATTAGAGACAACTGGTGGTACCGATCTTGTAACCATTGGTCTTCATCCAGCTGAGTGTCTATCAACACTTTGAGGGATTCCATTTCCACCTCTATGGGGAGCACTGCTTCCATTCCATAGGTTAATGAGTAGGGGGTTGCCACAGTGGAAGTGCACATTGACGTTCTGTAGGCTAATAAAGTCAGAGGCAACAAGTCAGGCCATCCTTTGTGATTGGCGAACATCTTTTGCATGATCTTTTTGATATTCTTATTAGCCGCTTCAACAACACCATTCATCTTTGGATGATAGATGACGGAGTTGAGGTGTTTGATGTGGAATTTACTGCATAACTCCTCCATCATTTGGTTGTTGAGGCTTTTGGCATTATTTGATACAATCACCTCTGGTTATCCATATCGACAGATGACATTATTTCTGATGAAACCAATGATAACTTCTTTAGTAACCCTGGGGGAAGATGTTACTTCTACCCACTTGGTAAAGTAGTCGATCATGGTGAAGATAAATCGATGACCATTGCTGGATTTGGGCTCGATGGGCCCGATCACGCCCATCCCCCACATTGAGAAGGATCAGGGCCAACTCATATAGTGAATCTCCCTTGGAGGGGCGTGGATAGCATTCCCATGAATTTGGCATTGATAACATCTCTTGATGTGATCATCATAGTCAGCCTTGAGAGAGAGCCAGAAATTCCATGTTCTTAGGATCTTCTTGACAAGTAGAGGGTCACTCATGTGTGGGCTGCATACTCCACCATGGATCTCATCCATGAGACATTTGATAAAGCCTGATCCAGAATCTCTTTTGTAGAGTGCGTCTCCGCTCAGGTAGAATTTCATAGCCATTTTATGGATCCGCTTTCTTTAAGCCTAACTCGCCTCAGCGGGTGTAAATCCATCTCGCAGATATTCCTTGATATGATGATACTAAGGGTGTTGGATGGGAGGTAGCTCATCCGATACTTCTCCAATGTAGTTCTCATAAGCTGGTGCCTTTTTTTGGGCAAATGTGATATTTGGCATGTCTTCCTTGTCAAGTATGTTGATCAAGGAGGCCAAAGTTCCTAATGCATCCGTAAAGTCATTCTTACTCCGAGGAATGTGGAGGAAGGATATTTCTTCAAACTCCGAAGCCATCTGGATAACCTGCTGATGGTAAGGCAGCAAATGTAATTCTTTAGTGTAATAGATCCCAGTGGTTTGTCTGATTACCAATTCAGAATCTCCAAAGACAGTTAACCGTTTGACGCCCATGGATTGGGCTAGTTTCAACCCCATGATACAGCCTTCATACTCGGCTGTGTTGTTGGTGCTGATAAACTGTAATTTGACGACAATGGGATACTGCTCCCCCGAAATGGATACCAGAACTTCTCCAGCTCTAGAACCTTCCATGTTTACAGCTCCATCAAAATACATCATCCATGATTGGTGTGTATTATCCTGATGGTGTTGTTGAATTGTCATTACCCCTTCATCGACGTAGTATGTTTCCAAAGGTTTGAAATCCCCTGAAGGTGCGGAGGCCAGTTGATTTGCAATTCCTTGACCTTTGATAGACTTTTGAGTCACGTAGATGATGTCAAATTACTGTAGGATCAACTGCCATTTAGACAGTCGACAATTCAACAGGGGTTTGCTAACCACGTACTTGAAAGGATCCATGCAGGATATGAGATGGGTTGTGTGACCATGGAGATAATGTTGTAACCTAAAGGAAGCCCACGCTAAAGGACAACAAGTTTTCTCAATCAAAGTGTACTTGTGTTCACTGATGCTAAATCTTTTTCTGAGGTAATATATAGCTCTTTCTTATCCTCTATCATCTTTGTGCCCCAGCATGCAGCCCATGGCATTGTCATTGATTGATAGGTACATAAACAAGGGAACACCATCCCTAGGAGGTACCAAAATTTGAGCTTTGATTAGCTACTCTTTGATGAGAAGGAAGGCTTTTTGACACTCATCATTCCATTTCATAGAGGAGTTCTTCCTTAGTAACTTGAAGATAGGCTCATAGGTTGCTGTGAGTTATGAGATGAACTGACTGATGAAGTTGATTCTCCCCAAAAATCCTTGTATTTCCCTCTCTGTCTGGGGTATGAGCATTTCCGTGATGGCCTAGATTTTTATAGGATCCAGCTCAATGCCTTTGTGTCTTACTTAGAATCCTAGCAATTTACCTGATTTAACGCCAAAGGCGCATTTGGCTGGGTTCAGCTTCAAATTTTACTTACGCAACCGGCTGAAGAGATTTTTGAGAAGATCTAGGTGGTCTTCCTCCCTTCGGAACTTGACAATGATGCAATCCTCATAGATTTCTATCTCTTTGTGCATTAGATCATGGAAAAGAGCCATCATGGCTCGCTGATAGGTAGCTCCAGCATTGATGAGGCCGAATGACAACCGTTTGTAGTAAAAGGTTCCCCAAGGAGTGATGAATGCAATTTTCTCACGATTCTCTTCAGCAACCATGATTTGATGGTACCCAACAAAGCATTCAGCAAAGGAGTACATTTAGAATGATGTCAGTTGACAAACTGACCATGTCTTCATGAGACCATGCAAACACATCCTAGAATTACGTCAATAGAGTAACCATGTCATTTCTTTGGCTTAGAGTAAGGTCCGTACCAATCTGGATTTATTTGGGATTTTTTGAGGTTCCGTGGTTAAAAGAGATGGTTTTATCAAGATTTGGATTGGGTTTATCTTCGACCCATTATTTGATCTCCTAAGGTATCTTATAATCCTCTTGTTTAATATCCATCAAGTCAGAGTCCAACTTTATATCAAAGTTGCAGTCCTTGTGAAGAATAGGCACCTCATCAGCAAGTTTAGGCATATCTAACTTTAGAGTCCTGAAACAAAATGCTTTCACTTAATATATAAAACTGTTCAATCATATAAAGTGTTAGCATGAAATGACAAAAGCAACTGCTAATACTATGCAACAAAAGTAAGCAGTTATTGCTATCTACAGGGCAGAGGGAGTTTCTGCCCTTTTTACCCTTGTCGACAAATGCAAGGAGTGCTTCTCCAATTGCCAAGGGTCAAGTCCAGGTGGACAGCTATTTTGAAGGGGTTGTTATCGTCCTCCTTCTCTTGAATGATGACCATGATGTTTGGACAATCATCGTCTGGGATGTCTCTGTTCATACCCTCCGTATGGATCAGGACACGCATGTTTGACAAATGTCTCTTCATCTCTTGTTTGCACCTTTAATTCCTTTTCCTCCGCCTCTGGGTCTACAATCAGGACTTCCTTTAACCGGTATCATCTTAGGAAACAGCATAGCTTCCACAGGGGTAGGAACCTTTAATAAAGGCCATACATGATTATCACCTATAGGTTTAGGCAACAACCTTGTAGATGAAGGAACCGTTTATGCTTATGAGGGTTCCTGTGATTGGATCCAAAGGAGTAGCCTAGTCCGGCTGTCCCTGTTTGGCTGGGAACTTAAATTGGGCATTTGATTCCCTGGTGATCCTTTCCTAACCCTTGTCCAGATTGAAAACCCAAGGATATCATCTCTTGATTTGCCGACATTACCTCGGCAGAAACTCTGGGTTTTAGAGGCAGAGCCCCAATGGGTTGATAGTGAGTGTTGCTCACCTCAAGGGCTTGGAAGCTGACAGACTCAACTTCTTCATTAAAATAAATAAGTGGTATATCACTTTGAACAGGAGATTCTGGCTCAGCATTGACAGTGACCAGATTACTATTGATGATATACTTGAGCTGCTGATGACACTACAAAAAAATGGGTCTTTAGCAACGATATTTTGGGCAACGACTTTATAAGTCGTTACTAAAAGTATATGTTTAGCAACGAAAGTTGTCCTTCATTACAGATTGTGTCAGGCTTTCACTTTTTTCAACGAAATTCATAAGTCGTTGCAAAATTTCGTTGCTAATTCATTGGCGGGAAAAAAATTCGTTATGTTGCTAAAAATGGGGTTTTAGCAACGATTTTTCAGGAAACGACTTTATAAGTCATTGCTAAAAGTGTATATTTAGCAACGAAACTTGTAATTTGTTGCAGATTGTGTCAGGCTTTCACTTTTTGCAATGAAATTCATAAGTCGTTGCAAAATTTGGAAACAAAATTCGTTAGAAATTCGTTGCAAAATTTCTAACCACTTGATTTCTCCTCATCGTACACAATGAAAGTTTTTTGTTGCTATATTTCATTGCCTAATATGGACCACATTCATTGGCAACAATTTTTATTTTCGTTGCATATTTTATACAACTTTTTTAAACGACTATTAAAATGTTGCCTTAAATTAAGATAATCCCAATAAGCATGTTTTTGTAAGACCATATTCGGTATTCGGAGAATTGTCAAAAAATATTCGTATTTAGTATTTAAAAATTATGTCCAAATACGGAACAAATTCGAACCTGTGACCTATCATTTGGAACTTTGGTCATTTGACCGCTAGAGGAACACAAGTTATATGTTAATATCTTGCAAGGATTAATATTTATATCAAAACATGAGATTTCCTCTATATATTCCTTTCTTCTCCTTCACTACATACCATTAATATAATCTCAGGAAGTTATATAATAATAATAATAAAAAAAAAATAATAAATAAATAAATAAATAAATAAATAAAAATAATAACACTATAATTTACGCTTATATATGTCAAATACTTACAAAATTATGATATTTATCTTACACTGTTTAATTTATTTATTTTGCCTTGGAATATAGTATAAGTTATTCTTTTCAATTATCTTCTTGTTTTATGACAAATAATTAATGGGCGATCGAACACTTTTTTGATAAAAATTGGTAATGAAATAATTAAATGACATATAGATGATCATACATGATCAATATATAGAAGATTATAACGTAAATTAATAGCGAGTTAATTAATTAGTTTTTAATATTGGACATTTTAAAATAAGGAATAATTAATGATATTGTTTCACGAAAATATCTTTGCTTTTTTTATTTTGTTAAAAAAAAAAAAGATATAATAATTAAGCGCTTGTGGAAAAAAAGAGAAAAAAAAGAAGTCAAACAAGTCTTTCCATATTAACGATCTTATATATCACGTATAAAACAACAAATTAGTGTGTTATTATTATAAGATAATATATTTGTATTTCATGCCTAAATTGTTGTACAAATTATAAAACTTATAACCATATATATATGGATTATATGTTATGTATGCATGAAGTAACTTTTATGTATACATTGAAAACCAATGAACTTTTATTTTATAGTAACATTGTAAATAGCCACTATTCTATTTTATTTTTATTATTTTTATTTATTATTATTATTAATATTATTATTATTATTATTATTATTATTATTATTATTATTATTATTATTATTATTATTATTATTATTATTATTATTATTATTATTATTATTATTATTATTATTATTATTATTATTATTATTATTATTATTATTATTATTATTATTATTATTATTATTATTATTATTATTATTATTATTATTATATATCTTCACGAGATTATATTAATGGTATGTAGTGAAGGAGAAGAAAGGAATATATGGGGAAAATCTCATGTTTTTGTGACGCATCCAAAATAGGTATACATCACCCATCTTGAGTCGCCAAATACATGGTACAAAATTCAAATACAACTTAATTATACAACAGTCGTGTAAAATACGACAAAACATAATCTAAGAGTTTTAATAAGAATATTGTCATCTAGACAATATCCACACTCAATGGAGTCCTCATTACATTTATTGTCACACTATTTAACAGAATAATGAGGACTAGTAATACTATCATCTGGACCGTCACTCCGTTCTCCGACTAGTCCCGACTACGTTCTCATTTCCTGAAGAGAATAGTGAAAGAAAGGGTGAGCTCAACTAGCCCAATAAAAAATATTATGACTAAGATAATGCAGAATAAATTATCATTAGCCTTCAACAGTGTTAAACTGATAAAATATAATAAACATCAAGTTTAATCGCGGCGAGAATAAGCGAATCCATTAGAAGAGTCAAGTAGAGAATAAAATCTACTATCTTCTATGATTTAAAAGGTTTTCATCACTTTTATCGTTGAGACTCGACAATAAATAAACCACATCATCCCCGCACTCTGACGAGGATATTCATTAGTATCACGACCACAAATTATCCATGCACTACGGGCGAGGATATTCGTGTATTCATCAATGGTCATGATCATGCCAACAACTCGTCCATCAATGCACTACTGACGATGAGGACTTTTACCACATCATTTGTAACATTACGGTTAATGATTATACCGAATAATCCTTGGTCATAATCATACCAAGTCCATCTACGCACTACGAATACCTGATGACTTTCAACATATTATAAACATGAGGATGATGATAATGATATAAGAATTCAATAAAACAAGTTCAAGGATAAATTTGTAAAGATTTATAATTTAATTTTCAAAATCAATAACGTCCAAATTATCAACATGATAATCTTTGCTTTGTGGAGTAAAATTCAAGAATGCTCGAATAATATTTCCATGAAAAGATCTTTGGATGAAGCGCAAATATCAAGGATATTCCACTAATTTCATGGAGTATAGAAGCCAAAACTTTAATCAACCGAGTAATCCACGTGATGAGTTATTCCAACGAATAATAAAGAATGGAATAATGAAGAATTCACACCAGCATGCATAATCCACACGCGGGTGTTATTCCAACGAATAATAAAGAATGGAACTAGGTCATGCGTAATCCGCACAGACAGGATGTTCTAACAGAATAATAAAGAATGGAACCAGGTCATGTGTAATCCGCACAGACAGGATGTTCCAACAGAATAATAAAGAATGGAATAACAATGAAATTCACCGAGCATGTGATGTATCAAGACCGACGGAGTTATTCCTCTGAGAATAATAAAGAATAGAATAACAGAAGAATTTCATCATATATGCGGTACTTTGCATAAACAGGTTATTCCAACATAATAATAAAGAATGGAATAACAACCCTTACGAGTATTGAAAGAAAATAACTCTCTTCATGAATACGAAAGAATAATACCCCTTACATTAGAAAAATTGGATACTGGAATAGTGAGGTAGCAGACTTCTCTTCTTCTTTCTCTCTATAATAATTGCTCTAAAGCTTTTGTGAATTGGTGAGAAATGAAGGAAGAATGAGCTTCTATTTATAGAAAAATATAGTTTTGATAATTGCACGTTATGAGGCTCGAAATATTACAGTATAATACCTTCCTCTTTTTTTCATTTTTAATTTAGTCCTGCAAGTATTATCAAACTTGCACCACCTCCCCTAATAGTAAATAATGTGAATTAATAGTTCATTCATATGACTCAATAGTATAATCATGTGAAAAAACTAATTACAGTATAGTACCTTCAGCTATACCTCCATTTTTAATTTAGTAATGCAAGTATTATCAATCTTGCACCACCTCCCTTAATAGTACATGAATGTGAATCAATAGTACACACATGTGAACAAATAGTTATAAGCATATGAAATAATAGCAATTAATTGCTCATTTATCCGATTAATTACCTGATTGGTCAATATAACCTCCAGATATCAATTATTATTGAAATAAATGTCGATTCCCACTAACACTAATAATCCCAACACAATGGAACTACTAATTTCATCTTTAATCAACACAACTTATTCATCATTAATATTATAACTCACAATATTTAACAACCGAGTCGTTCCTGGGAAAGAGGGGCTTTTCGATAAGGATTTCTCCTTATTGCCAGCAATTTAGGTGACCAAACCTCTCCTTGATGAGAACTTCTAGACATTGTCAATATTGCAAATAATAATATGAATAACTTTGTCGTCTCAATTATTGATTTGATAATAATAAATATTATGCGAGATGATCTTTGTGACAATAATTGAATCAATAATATGAGAGATATGATCTGACAATTCTCAGAGCAATAATTGAGTATAACTGAGTGACTTCTCACGTAAGTATCAATAATCAATATCGTGTCTGCTACTATGCAACCACGCCAGACATTCTTGTACTTTTACTATCGGGTAGTTCAACGGTTTTAACTTGGTAACACTTTCGTAGTTATTTTTATAAAAGATAATTACGCCGTTTTTCTAACTACGACAATACTTAGTTAATTATGGGGTCCACTAATGATTGTGCCGTCGTCTAATATTCTCCGTTAAAACGAATATTCCCAGACCAATCGAATATTATATAACAACTTGCTTACTTTGCAAAATTTGTAAATATTACCACAACTATAACATTATATCAAATCCACACCATAATATTCAAAAATATATTTTAAGAAAATTATTCTTTATTCATAAAAGTTTACAACCTCCCCTTCTTATGAAATTTCGTCCTCGAAATTAGGGTACGTATTTGGTATATCGAAGAGGTGAAGATACCTTGATTTCATTTCAGATTCTAACTCCCAGGTCATTTCCACAACATCATGGTTTCTCCACAAAACTTTGACTTCAGGTATAACTTTAGAGCGTAGAATATGATCGTTCTTATCCAAGATTTTAACAGGTAACTCTTTATACATTAAATCATCCTCTATCTCATCTGGTTCTAATTCAATAATGTGGTTCGGGTCTTTCACATATTTACGTAACATAGATATGTGAAAAGCGTTATGAACACAAGACATACTTAGCGGTAAAAGCGAGTCTATGAGCCCACGCCTTCCTACTTTCGATCGAGGATTAAAAATGGGCCAATGAATCGAGGGTTGAGCTTTCCTCTCTTTCCAAATCTCGTAACTCCCTTCCATGGAGCAACACGTAACAACACATAATCTCCAATATCGAATTCCACGTCCTTTCGATGAAGATCAACATAACTCTTTTGTCGATCTTGTGAGGTTTTTATACGTTGTCGAATCGTTTGAATCTTTTCCATAGTCATACGTACCAACTCCGATCCCAACAACCTTGCTTCACCCACCTCATCCCAGCATACTGGAGAACGACACTTTCTTCCATACAATGCCTCAAATGGAGCCATGCCAATACTTGCTTGATAACTGTTGTTGTAGGAAAACTCTACCAATGGTAAGAACTTGTCCCAAATTCCTTTGAAGTCAAGGACACAGAGTCTTAATAAATCTTCAAGAGTTTGAATAGTCCTCTGCGACTGCCCGTCCGTCTGAGGATGATATGCCGAGCTAAATCGTAAATCCGTGCACATAGCTTTTTGTAAACTAACCCTAAATCTTGAAGTGAATCTTGGGTCTCGATCAGAAACTATGGATACTGGCATACTATGCAGTCTTACAATCTCATTTATGTACATACGAGCAAGACGTTTAAGTGTATAAGTTTCTCGTATAGGTAGGAAATGAGCAGACTTGGTCAATCTATCAACAATGACCCAAATTGCATCTATGCCTTGAGAAACATTGGGAAAAGTTGGAGTTAAGGCTCCGTTCTACGTTAGAATCTCTCTCCGAGTGTAAACCCTAGTTACCAAATGAAAAATACGTAAAACTGAATAATATTCTCCGTCTGACACCAGTCAAAAATCGTTTTAAACCAATTACAACCATTTTAATTAAAAATTAAAATAAAACAAATCAAGATTCATGATTCATCGCATGCAAGTAAGGCCCCCAAATGTAATCCTCACTGCAGGCGCGTGACTTACGGTGTATAAATGTTGTCAAATGGGTGCTTTCATGGCTATGGCGTCCCCAAGCTTGTCTGTCATGGCGGCTTCTTTGATGTTGAGTTTTGGTTCTACTGCTGCAACTGATCTATTCCGCTGCTCCTTCCTTTGTCCATCCACGCTTAGTCTTCTGCTCCACTTGATCTTTATGCCACGCATATCACAACTTGTGCCTCGCTTCATGCATCCATTTGCCTCGTGCCTTCTAATTCCACCAAATTAGGCCGTTTCCTGCACTTTTTCACCAAAAGGAGTTTTAAGTATATGCAATGCGAAATAACATGAAATGCAACTAAAACACACTAAAATGTACTTGAGATAGGCATAGTTCGCGTGAATTGGTATTCCATAAGTAGGTATAAAACCCACTTATCAAATACCCCAAAACTTAAACTGTTGCTTGCCCTCAAGCAATGCATACTAATGAACAATGAAAATGCAGCTATATTACTATGCAACTAAATTATGATGCAACTAGTCTCACATTGTTCCAGCTATCACAGAAATTCAGTCCAAAATGCCTCAGCGAATTTTTCCAGGTTCAAGAATACAGATTCAAACCAAACTATAGGCATAATGTCGTACACTCAGATAATTCATAAATGTTATAGATATGCTGTGTGTGTGTGTTATGTTCACCAAAACGTGATTTAAGCAAAGAATACATATACTAAATTGCTCAAAACAGAAAATTATAGTTTATATCAAGACTCATGTATACATATGCAATGAAGACTATTCCAACATATCAAAACAAACTGAGGTTCAACAATGGGCTTAACTGCTTTATTTTTACTCACGAGAGCGATTTTCGCACTTTTCCACTGTGTTTATTGCTATTTTTCTTCTTTTTTTTCACATGACTGTGCAATGTCTTACTCCATTAGGCAACACTGCTACCCCTTAGCGAGCTTTCAACCAACGACTCCCAGACCATGAAAGACCTTAGGGCGCTAGGTGTAGAGACAATCCCCTCGGGCGTACTTACTCAAGTAGCCAGGGCCCCGAACTAAGACTAGTCACGTTATTGCTATATTTTTTTTATTTTTTTTTTATTTTATTATTCATAGATACCCATGTTTTCCCAAAGTTTAAAAATCAATGTTTTAAACCGTCTACGTTCACTTTCCACATACTTCCCTTTTTAAAACTACATTTTCTATCGAGCAATGCAACACGTAATTCTTATACCTACCTACAAGTGACTGTGAACACGTCATGCCAATCGAAAGCATTTAAACAGCAACATGAACTTCATCGTGTACAACATTATAGCTAGGTTCATGTTATCCAACATACTCAAAAATCTTTCAAAAATTCACTATCATCATCGGCTAGACAAAAATTTCCATACGGCAAGAACTGTGAGACATGCAAATTAAACATGAACATGCAAATAAACATGCAAAAATAAACTATATGATGCAAAAATTTAAACTAAACATGAAAAAACTATATGCAACTATACTACTACCCTAATACCCCCAAACTTATAATATTCAATGCCCCGTTGAATGAAGGTAGAGGGTAATGAAAAACTCCCCTAATGATCAGTGGTACCACCCTCCTCGGGTGGTGAATCTGGTGGTGGATATGGCACTGCGGTCCCAAACTAAGGCCACTCTAGCGTTGTTCCTTGCTGCGCAAAAGCTTCAGCCAAGGCACTCGTGAGCCCCGTCGTAAACGTGCCAAAATTATCGTACATGGCATCGACTTTTCGCTCCAACCTTCGGAGCTGGCGATCACCATGAGCAGCAGATGCTTGCATGGACGGGCCTGCCTCATCTGGCTAAGGGGGCTGCTGTGACGACTCTGGGAAAGTGGGCTGGATAATAAATCCTCGACTGCGTGGGTGTGGTTCACCTCCTGCCCAATCCTCAAATTTCATAATGGTGGCATGAGTTATGTCCTGGCTTAGGTATTGCATTTGTTCGTTGCCCCAGTTGTATCCCTGATGAGCACATAACATAGCAACCACTGATACGTGTGGAATGTTCCCAGTGGTGCCTCCCCACAGATATCGCAACATATTCTGATTGATGAAATGGCCAACGTCAATGTATGTCCCGGTGATTATGCCCCACAATATAATGGCCCACTCCGCTGTGATCTCGTGCTGAGGAGAGGAAGGCACAAGCTTGGCACATATGAACAGATTCCATGCCTTTGCATATCGGTTCAGGGTTGCGGCTGGGAATATACGAGGTTGAGTCGTGCCTACTTTATAGGTCCATTTCGTGCCAGGCACGCATAATTCTGCAATAAACAACTCCAAGTCCGTCTCCGAATGTGCACCGGTGACCCAGTTAGCAGCCCCCGCTGGCGGTGTATCGGTAAGTCCAAAAATGGTGCGGATGGCACGGGGTCTGTAATCTATCTCGAAACCGCGAACCATAGATATACCGCTCATGGTGACCTTGGCATTGGCATAAAACTCTCGGACTATGCTCATCGGAATGGGCGTGGGAGTTGCAGTCAGTCCACCCCAGCCTCTCTCATGAATCATGGCACATAATTGACCATCTTGCCCTCTGGTTTGAAACCGCAATCCTTGATGAACGTCTTCTCTACAATTCTGTAATACTCCTGCTTAGCTTCCAAGTTTAGAAACTTGTTGTGATCAACAATATCCGCCCCTTGACTGCCTGAGGAGGATGAAGAAAAAGATGAAATAGAACGTGTTCGCTTAGGCCCCATTTGCTGCGAAACAGATAATGCAGATGATTTGACTGAGAATGAAGAAGAACTAGGGATGAGAGTACTCTCAATTTCGTTTCTGCCCAACTGAATCAGAAGCCCTAGTTTATATCAGTGGATGAGAGCGTGGGTTTGTGCTTTGAACGTGGAGAGAATCGTGGATATGTGATTGAGAGATGTACGGCTTCAATTTGTAACTGATAGAGAGATAGAGACGTGAATTATGGAGAGACACTGTGATTGCGCTTCTGTTTTGATTGCAGATGAGAGTCCAACTAATCTCCATCACGTTTTTAAACTTAAAAATTTTTCCATGTCTAATGTCGCGCATTGTGACCACGCGAGGTTTTAATGGGTTTGGTAGCAGCAGTGGGTGTGGAGTGCAATATTGCAATTGTTGTGCGCAGCATCCACGATACACCTGCGATAGCTTTTTTTTTTTTTTTGAGAATCTGCAAGACAGAAATGCATGCTCTCCAATACACCTGCAATAACATCAATAGACCTTATCAAAGCATGGTTTACTAAATAAAAATGAATGCCTATTCTGTCACCCTAATTTAAATACAATGCACGAACATGCTCTTCTGTGATTCGACTATGATGAATAAACATATAAAGGTACTCATACTATCCTAACAAGTACTGAGAATAAGATAAACCAAACAAATTGAACTGAATAAATACTAAGTAGAGATGGAAATAATGGGTTGCCTCCCATCAAGCGCTAAGTTATAGTCAATTAGCTTGACTATCTCTGAGTCTCATGTCGAAGATAGAATTGAGGTAACTTTCTTTCTGTCCACCTCACCACCAGAATCACTCTTCAATCTTTGGCCATTCACTTTAAGATGCTTGTCCGGAAACTTATCACATACTGTAATGGTTCCATACTGTGGAGTGGTATCCAGATATTGAACGAATTTATTTAATTCCTCATCCTCCACATCTGAATTTTCAGCAATGATACTTTTCAATGGTTCACGATCTACTATACTCTGTACTTCATCATTTAGAACCCGGTTCACCACATTAACCCGGAAGCATGCTTCTTCATCTGTTGGGAACTTCATTGCCTTAAAGACATTAAAGGTGACCTTTAATTCATAAACACGCATAGTGAGTTCCCCCTTCTGCACATCTATCAGAGTCTATCCTGTAGCTAAGAATGGTCTTCCCAGTATGATTGACATATTTTTATCTTCCTCATAATCCAAAATGATGAAGTCAGCCGGAAAGATAAATCTGTCCACCTTCACTAATATATTTTCAACAATTCCCCGTAGATATGTGATGAATCTGTCAGCTAGCTGCAAAGAAATGTTTGTTGGCCTTGGATCCGGTAATCCCAATTGATTGAACAATGATAAGGGCATCAGATTTATGCTTTCCCCAAGATCACATAAACACTTTTCAAAATTTATCTTCCCGATTGTGCACGGGATTGTGAAACTGCCCGGATCCTTCAAACGGGGGTAACCTCTTTGAGCAATCTTGCTTTGCATTCTTCCATCAAGGCTCTTCTCTCTCAAACTCATCTAGTCTTCTCTTCCTTGACAATATACCCTTCATAAACTTTGCATAACTTGGCATTTGTTCCAATGCCTCGGCGAAAGGTATATTGATTTGCAGTTTTTTAAATATCTCCAAAAACTTGCTGAATTGCTTATCTTCCTTCTACTTATTTAATCTTTGCGGATACAGAACTTGAGGGTTAATTGGTGGTACTGAACTCTTAAGCTTCTCCTCTGAACCTGCTTTATCTTTCTCTTCCTACTGAACTTCAGCCTTTTCCAGACTTTCTTCTTTAGTAATCGACTACTGCGCTTCTCCATGTGGTAAATGCGGCCTCCTCAAGATAATTGGGCGCAGGTAGCGCGACTTGCAGTGTCTGCAGTGTTTTTCCCAGACCTCAATGTGATTGCTTGACACTGTTCCTTCCCGTCTCTTCATGGATTTGTTTCTATATTACTCGGTAATGAACCATGGGGCCTGTTGGTAAGCATGTTTGCCATCTGCCCCATCTGAGTTTCCAGATTCTTAATAGCCACTGCTTGGCTTTTGATCATAACCTCTGTATTTGCCATGTATTTAATCATCATCTCCTCCATTTCTGATTTCTTTTCTTGCTGAGGTGCAGCTGGAGTGTGATGTTGTTGTTGTTGTTGAGAAAATCCCGGCGGAAAAGGTGGTCTTGGAGTAAACTGTGGCTGCGCTGGTTGTGACTGAAACTGATTATTTGTTTGAAACTGATTCTACTGATTCCCTTGGTTATTTGACCAACTAAAGTTTGGATGATTTCGGTTGTTGGGGTGGTATGTGTTCTAAAAGTGACCTTGATCTTTTCTGTAATTGCCCACATACTGTAATGACTCCGAGCTGATAGCACACTGATCCGTCGAGTGTGACCCCGCACAAATCTCACATACAAAGGCAACTATTTTCAATTTGCTCTCTGCCAGTGTATCTATTTTCTTTGCCATTGTTGCCATCTGTGCCAACAACTGAGTAATAACATCTACCTCCAACACACTTTCAACCTTGGGCTGTGGCATCCGAGCTGTAGGACTCTGATAGTCATTTGCAGCCATAGTCTCAATAAGTGTATAGGCTACGTCATAGCTCTTTGCCCATAATGCCCCTCCTGCAGCTGCATCCACAATAGGTCTCGACTGCCATCCCAATCCATTGTAAAATGAGTTGATCACCATCCAATCTGGCATACCGTGATGTGGACACTTCCTTAGCATCTCTTTATCTCTCTCCTATGCTTCATATATGGACTCGCCTTGTTGTTGCTCAAATTGAGAGATAGCCGTCCTCATTTTTGCAGTCTTAGCCATTGCAAAGAACTTGGATAAAAATTTATGTGCTAAATCCTCCCATGTAGTTATAGATCCTACTGGCAAAGAATGAAGCCAACTTCTCGCCTTATCCCTCAATGAGAATGGGAATAGCCTAAGTCTGATAGCATCCTCCGTCACACTATTATATCTGAACGTATCACAAATTTTGATGAAACTCAACAGGTGTTCATTCAGATCATCTGTCGTGGCACCCCCAAACTGTACCGAATTCTGTACCATCTAAATAGTGCCTATTTTTATCTCGAATGTATTGGCTGCTATCGTCGGTCTGACTATGCTTGATTGTAGTCCATTTATATTGGGCATGAAATATTCTCTCAGAGCCCTATGTTCCTCTCTTTGCTCTTCTCCTTGTGCCTCGGCTGCCATATTAGCTGTAGTACTTTCTAACTGTGTAAATTTCTACGAACACTCGCTTTCCAACCTCTCTCGTTTATGTTGTCCTGAACAGGTGTTAAGTCGGGGTTGGATGACCGCGTGCGCATAAATATTTATACAAGTTCCTGAAACAAAAACAAAAATGGAAATGAGATAAGAATGGATTTGTCTAAGTCATACAATATAGCTTAAAACTAATGATAATAATAATAATTTAAACGCCTTTCCCGTAAATCCGTGAGCGCAAAACTTGTTGCCTCTTTTTCAGTTCTAAGAAAAGAGCTCTAACTCATGCAAGCATACATGTGTCAACAAGTGTCTGAGTAAGTAAAGTATTAATTGTGATGCCCCCAAAATTAGGTATCGTCACCCATCTTGGGTCGCCACTTACATGGTACATAAATTCAAATACAACTTACTAATATAAGCTGCCGTGTACAATCGACATAAACGTGAGTTTGAATACAAATATTGTCTACTAGATATTATACAAACTCAAAAGGAGTCCTCATTACAACTATTATCACACTATTTCACGAGAATAGTGAGGACTACTAATGCTATCCTCTGCGGACCATTACTCTGCTCCCCGACTAAATCCCGGCTATGTTCTCATTTCACGAAAAAAGCAGGTGAAAGAAAGGGTGAGCTCAACTAGCCCAGTAAGAAATATTATGACTAAGATAATGCAGAATAAATTATCATTAGCCTTCAACAGTGTTAAACTGATAAAATACAATAGACAACCAGTTTAACTGCGGCGGAATATGCAATCCATTAAAAGAGTCAAGTAGAGAATAAAATCTACTATCTTTTAGGTTTTAAAGGTTTTCATCAATTTTTATCATTTGAGACTCGGCAATAAATAAACCACCACATCTAATCATCCACGTACCACGATCAAGGATTTTCATCAAATTATCAATGGTCATGACTATCACCGAATCACCCTGGTCATAATCATACCAAAACTATCCATCATTGCATTACAGACCCACGAGGACTTTTATCACATCATTTATAACAAGCCATGATTATCTTAGAATGATCCACGGTCATAATCATACTAAGTTCACCTATATGCACGTAAGCCAAAGATAACATAATATATCATGAGGATGATGACAATGACATAATAATTCAATAAAACAAGTTCAAGAATTATTTTATCCGAGGAATTAATAACGTCCAAATTGTCAACAAGATATCTTGTTTTGTAGAGTAAAATTCAAGAATGATCGGAAGAATATTTCCATGAAAAGATCTTTGGATGAAACGCAAATATCAAGGATATTCTACTAATTTCATGGAGTATAGAAGTCAAAGTTTTAACCAATTTGGGTATAATAAAGAATGGAATAACAAAAGAAATCACCATGCATGCGGTGCTTGCATGAGGCGAGTTATTCCAACATAATAATAATAACGGAACGGTGTCGTGAAATTCACACCGAAGCAGGATGATCCAACAGAATAATAAATGCTTGAATAATAAACAATGGAACCGGTCCTGTAAAAAAACACACATACAAGATATTCCAATGAATAATAAATGCGAATAATAAATAATGGAACCGGTCCTGTAAAACACACGAGATGGATATTCCAACGTAATAATAAAGAATGGAATAACGAAAGAAGATCACCAAGTATAGGGGATTCCATGTCACGAGTTATTCCAACAGAATAAATAAGGATGGAATAACATAAGGATTTCACCAAGTATAGGGTATCTTGCATATCTCGAGGTTATGTATAGGGTATACCACTTTCACAAGTTATTCAAATGAATAATAATGAATGAAATAACGAGGGATTTCACCAAGTATAGGGTATCTGCATATATAGGTTATTCAGCGAGAATAATAAAGAATGGAATAACCGAAGTTCTCTTCATGAATACTGAACGAATAATATCCCTTACGATTACAACAAATAATACCCCTTACCGTAAAAGACACTTTGGATATCAAAGTAGTGAAGTACGAGAATACTCTTCTTCTTTCTTTCTCTATAGATTTTCTCTCTCTATAGCTTCTCTCTATAATTTCTCTCTCTAGAGTTTCAAAGTGAATTAAAAGAAAATAATGAAGGAATGAGCTTCTATTTATAGGAAAATAGAATGCGTAGTAATTAATCCATGAATCGGTCCGGATTGATTTACTTTAATCGACGGTCCATATTTAAAGCAAAAATCTTTTAAATAAAATATAATATATTCTATTTATATAAAAACATTTTACTATGCAAACACTATGCAACACTATGCAAAACAACATGTAAAAACACTATACAACACTATGCATAATAAAATATAATATATTCTATTTATAGAATAACTTTAATAAAGTATTACATTTTTTTATAAAAGATGTTTCATTTTTTATTACGTTAATAATACGAATAAAACAAAACGTCATTATCATTATAATAATTCATATTATTAATCGACAATAATGGAATCAAACCGAGTGACTTCTCACATAAGCATCAATAATCAATACCGCAGTGCTACTATGCAACCACACGTATTCTTTTACTTTTACTACCAAGTAGTTCAATAGTATCAATGGTAAAACTTCCATTTGTTATTTTTTAATAAAATATTTTTTGTCGTTTTTCTCAATCCGCAAATAATTACATTATGGGGTCCACCAATGATTGAGTAGTTTATACGAATATTCCCTGCTAAACCGAATATTCCCCGACCAATCGAATATAATATAACCACTTGCATACTTTGCAAAATTATAAATACTACCCACAACTATAATATTATCTCAAATTCACACCATAATATTAAAAATTATTTCGACAAAATTTAAATCTTTATTGATAAAATCTGGGGTCTCACATCAATCCCACATGAAAAGTTGTTTATTTTAAATTACTATGCATCAATTAAATCACTATATTTATATGCTTAAACTAATGACTATAATTGGTTAATTACTCTAATTGCATATAACAACTGAAACAAGAATAATAATGGAATAAATCAAATCTGGAAATAATGGGATCCTAACTTCATTTAATATTTCATCTAATTACCACTATCATGCAAGAATTGATTCACATATCACAGGAAAGTAGCCAAGAGCACTAATAGAGTCATAGCCATTTTTCAATGTACTATGACCTACTTACACAGCATCCACAAGTGATAGACTCCATGAAATCATCAATATAACCAAAATCACTATATATCTATGTGAAATTGCAATCATACTGAATTTAAGCACAAGCCCTTATTCTAACTCATACGGTGAAACAATATATGTCTATCTGGTTCACGAAATACACAAACCATATAAAACAGCCCCATATACGTATGTTATCATGATTACAATCCATACTTGCATGTTCATTGTCAATCCCATACAAGTACTGAAACGAATGGTGATCAAGCATTCATACATGCAAAACAATCATAATACACATCCCCTATGATATATAATACAGTTCAGCATTCAAGCATGCAACCAAACTACATATTAAAATCCGTTAGAATCCCATAATGGAGTTTAGTTCATAACTGAACCAAAAGCTATTATGGGATCAAATCTAAACATGGTTAATAAACAACCAATTGAAAGATAAAAGATAGAAACGATCAAACCAATTTCTAATTATAAACCAAAGTTAACATTCAAATCCTCATAAACATCCAGCAAAATACTAATAAAAATCCACAGTGATAGAAGAATCCCAAGAAGAATTGGAAAAGTTGGAGTTAAGGCTCCGTTCTATGTTAGAATCTCTCTCCGAGTGTAAACCCTAGTTACCAAATGAAAAATATGTAAAACTGAATAATATTCTCCGTCTGACACCAGTCAACAATGGTTTTAAACCAATTACAACCATTTTAATTAAAAATTAAAATAAAACAAATCAATGACTTCTGATCGCGTCAAGGCTCCCCAGTGTAATCCTCGCATGCGAATGCGCGACTTACGATGTATAAATGTTGTCCGTAGGAGTGCTTTCATGCAGCGCCATGCCCCCCAAGCTTGTCTGCCATGGCAACCTTACAATGTTGAGTTACGGTTCTACTTGCTATAAGCGATCATTTTACACTGCTCCTTCCTTTCTCCATCCACGCTTAGTCTTCTGCTCCACTTGATCTTCATGCCATGCATATCACAACTTGTGCCTCGCTTCATGCATCCATTCGCCTCGTGCCTTCTAATTCCACCAAATTATGCCATTTCCTGCACTTTTTCACCAAAAGGAGTTTTAAGTATATGCAATGCAAAATAACATGAAATGCAACTAAAACACACTAAAATGTACTTAAGATGGGCATAGTTCACGTGAATTGGTATTCCATAAGTAGGTATAAAACCCACTTATCAAAGTCCAGTAACGAAATCCATGGTAATGTGCTCCCACTTCCATTTCAGAATTTCAAGTGGTTGCATTGGACCTTTTGGTACTTGATGCTCTGCCTTGACTCGTTGACAAGTTAAACACCTTGAAATAAATTCCTCTATCTCTTTCTTCATATTGCTCGACCAAAATGTATGTCGAAGATCACGATACATTTTGGTACTCCCAGGATGGATTGCAAACGGTGTGTTGTGCGCCTCCATCATGATTTTATACTTTAAATCAGGGTTGTTAGGAACACAAAGTCTGAAGTTGACTCGAAGTATTCCTTCTTTATCGATTCTTGCTTCCGGCATAGCACCTTCTTGCACTTTCTTCCTCATACGCATTAGCTCCGTGTCTCAGAGCTGAAAGCGGCTTTTAACTTTATCGATTAAAGTCGGTTCTACTCATATATTCAGCATCATCATATGGGTCCCTGGAGTCTTTAACTCTATCTCCATCCTTTGTAAGTCATATAAAATGAGCCTTTGCGTTGACAATAATGCACTCGTACCCGCATATGATCTTCTACTCAATGCATCAGCTACTACGTTCGCTTTTCTAGGATGGTATTGAATGGTATGATCGTAATCTTTCAACAACTCAAGTCATCGTCGTTGCCACATGTTGAGTTCCTTTTGAGTGAAGAAATATTTTTGTCTTTTATGATCCGTATAGATCTCCACCTTTTCTCCATACAAGTAATGACTCCAAATCTTAAGCGCAAAAACGACTGCTACCAACTCTAGATCATGAGTAGGATAATTCCTCTCATATTCTTTGAGTTGTCATGAGGCATAGGCTATGACTTTCCCATGTTGCATGAGAACACATCCTAACCTTTTGCCTGAAACATCACTGTAGATGACAAATCCCTCCGAACCAGATGGTATTGTCAGAATAGGTGCTGAAATGAGTCTCCTCTTGAGTTCTTGAAAACTATTCTCACATTCCTCGCTCCAACCGAATTTTGTATCTTTTCGAGTCAGCTGAGTTAATGGAGTAGCGATTCGAGAAAACCCTTCTACGAATCTCCGATAATAACCAGCTAAGCCGAGAAAGCTACGTACTTCGGTCACTGATTTAGGTTGCTCCCAACTTTGAATTACTTTAATCTTTATCGGGTCAACAGATATCCCATGATTTGATATCATGTGCCCAAGGAATGCAACTTTCTCAAGCCAGAACTCGCATTTCTTTAACTTGACATATAGCTTATTTTCACGAAGCTTTTGGAGTATCAGCCTCAAGTGTTGCTCATGGTCTTCATGTTAGGTTTGTAATATTCATGTGCGCAATCTAATTGCATAAAAATGCGGAAGCGTGTAAAATCAGAGTTTAAAATTTTTACAAACCATATACCCGGATCACCCTTTACGCACAATTATTAATTAAACGAAGAATAAGAAATTATGAAATCATACTCTTGTAGAAACGAGCTTCCTCAGGTACGAGTTCACCTCCTACTTCTCCGCGATCTCCTTGAATCCACCGGGTTTGGTTCCTTCCTTTGATCAATGTAAGCCACCCAAGTGTATGGCCTCTAGAGGTGATCCACCAAGGAATAATAATGATTCAAGAAGAAGGGTTATTGGCTCAACCCTAGTTTTCCTATCTCTATAGAAAGGGCGTACTCTCCAACTTTTGGAATTACTACATTATGTTGTAAAAGTCAACAACCCCTCACCCATAATAAGACTCCTCTTATTTATAGATATGGGCAACCCACCTTAACAATTAAGGAATTGGGTTTTATTTAATTAATTAAATTCTTTTAATTAATTAAGCTCCTAATCTTATTAGGGATAATTAATTAAACTCTTTTAACTAATTTTCTTTCCTAATCCAATTAGGAATAAATGAGAGTACTTATATTAAATTAATTCCTAAACTCTTTTAGAAATTAAAATAATTATAATTGTAATAATATTAATAAGACTCCTCTTATTAATTTATATTTAATATTTCTAAAATATTAAATAATAAATATTAAGCTATTTAATTTATTCTATCACCATGGATTAAATTAAATATACATAACATATTATTACGATTATGCCATTAACTTCTTAAGTAATTATTCTTCCTTTTATGGTGTGACCCTTTAGGTTCTCCATATTAAACCTAAGATGTGAATAAATCAATTAGAAACAATTCTAATCTTATTTAAATAAATAAATTAAACAATTAATTTATTTAAATAAATAATATTTATTCTACATATAGGATAAGCCTCCTAGCGATCAACGACTTTCCGGATAATATAGATTTCAACATTAATCATTAAAGAACCTTTGAGTAAATAGTTACAGTACAATTCAATCCTTCTACCATACTGATGTCCCAATTAAATATAAGACGTGGAATTCTTTGTCAAGTCTTATTTTATTTAATTATATGTATTTCGACTCTTAAATGCACAACACCAAATAATGCAAATTAGAAACTCCTTTCTAATTTCATTACTTATAACCAAGGACTACCGGGGTTGTCATTTATCGAATCACATAGGACATTTCTCTTCTTTTATTAGAAGTGGTAGATTCTTTATTGATCATACATTATCTCCGTGTACAACTTATTATACCCAAGCATACCCTTTGATATACCCTAAGGGTCTTAAGGAATAAGTCAAAGTATAACTCATCATACACGAGATACTATGATGATCTCAAGTCCAAGGATCACTTGTCTTACTATCACTACAGAATTCCTATTGACGAGCAAATAAAACTCCATTAGGTATTCCTTAGCGAGCCAAGTTCGATGAACTTATTCTCTAATAAGCACCTACATACTTGCTTTAGTGTCTCCACACAAATGATCATGAGATCAATCATCCTCATCCAATGAGCAAGCAGCGTATGTACCAATCTATCCTGGATTCACTAATCCCCAATTTAGTAATCCAATGATTGGGAACTATTTTAGTTTTAAGCTTTCTAAGAATTTAGATCTCATTAGAATGATCATCATCATTATTCTAAAAGCATTGCTTAAAACTATGGGTTTATCACATATTATAAAATAGCATCATGTAAATAATTAAAAGCCTTTAATAAATTAATACTTTTTATTAATAAATGAATAAGATTGTTACAAAGTATATGCTTTATCATCAAACATGATTGGCTTGTGTGCATACTACTTTCAATCTCCCACTTGCACTAAAGCCAATCGTCATTGTATCTTATACTCTTCTTCTCTAAGTGACGATTATCCTGCTGTTGGATAAGCTTTAGTTAATGGATATGTAATGTTGTTCTTGAGAGTCCACCATCTCTATAGTGATTTCCCATCTTTCAATGATTCTAATAATCAAATGAAAGTGCCACAACACATGTTTAGATCCAAGATGAGACTTAGGAACAATTCCTAGTTCTGTAATGAACTTTTATCCAAACAATCAACTTGTAGCTTCATTTATAGCTATATACTTTGTCTTTATCTGTTTGGAACCTTTCCAATTCATCGCACTTTCGCTCAAGGTAACCTTTTACCTTAAAGTGGATTTTCGTCGTCTTGGTGCATCTCGAAAACTTGAGTCTGTAAAGCCCTCTAGTTTTAATTCAGACCCACCATGTATGCTCACATCCTTAGTGCCGGTTAAGAACTTTAAGATATTTTTCACTCATGCGATCTCTCTTTTTAGGAGTCTGTGGGGACTATAAAGAGAGATACACTCCATAGCTCATCAACATGAGACATCTCTTGGAGTTTGCCATGCTAAACGACTTTAGCATCAAATGAATATACGTTCCTTGGGTTAAGTCGAGCATCCTCTTAAATCTATCTATATAGATTAATTATATCCCCAATTAAGATACTCTTCCCAAATCATTCATGGAGGAATGTTTAGACAACTTTATCTTTACTGATTGTAGCATTAGTATGTTATTCCTCATCCGTAGTATATCAACATATAATACTAAAAATTTCACGACGCTCCCACTGACCCTTTTGTACACACTAGAAGTCTTACATCATCGCATGTAACTCTAGATCGTCATCTTCTATGATCGTGCCTCATCATCATCATCATCCATGATGAATCCATACCTCCTAGGTATCTTGATCTTATTCAGTTTACGATTATCTTTGTGGTACAATAGAATTCTATCTATAGGTTCCTCTTATTTGACTTATAGTGTTTTGTGGTTCTTGAACTCTTCAAGATCTATTATCCTCCCACTAGCCCCTTCAATGATAAACACCTTTATCTTAGAAGGTAGTGTGTTTCGCAACAAACACCTTTTGCTAAGTAGGATTATAGGCATATACCCTAAACTTACTTTAGGATGTCCCATAAATCTACACTTGTCAAATCTTGTCCCAAGCTTATCTTTTGAAACCTTTTCACATAAGTTGGACAACCCTTATCTTAACATACTTAAGATTAGAATCCTCCCATCCATAACTTTTATGGAGTCCTCAATGGATTTTTTGAGGTTACCATTTCGTTGATATGTCTGACCATTTCTAGGACATGATCCTGAGGGATCTTTGGAATGTCGGTAAAATCATTATGGGCCGTACCATGTCCAACAAGGTACGATTTTTCCTTTCGAGATACATCAATCAATTCTTCGCGTATCGAGTTGTAAGACCTCGAATTTTATGAAATAAAAGTATTCAATTTTTCTATTCAAGTAAATGGTTAAATTGATAAAAGTTAAAGTTAAGGGTGATATATGAAATTTTTTTCAAAATACGCAAGGGGTATAAAGTATTCATTATTGTTTGGGGAATATTCGTTTGGTCGTGGAATATTCTTTCGTTCGGGGAATATTCAAATGCAATAGCAGCCTATTATTGTGGGCCCTGTAATGTAATAACCGCTTGGAAGAAAACGACAAAATTAAGTTTTATAAATAACGACGTAATCGTTCATCAATTAACACTTTGTTGGAATACCCGGTTGGTAAAATAAAATGTCTACGCGTTGTTGCACAAGCGATGTACTCAGATTACACACGGTATTTTTCAATTATTGATTCTTACGTGAAGGCACTACTCAATAATTGTTACAAGAATTCTTGCTCAACATTTTATTTTATTGATTCAATAATTGATGCGTTGATATTTTATATTATTGTTGTTCAATAATTGTCACCGCACAAATATCTCCATTATCGGATCAATAATTCATATTATTTGAATAATATTATTAGATAACATTATTGGCAATGTCTAGAAAGTTACATCAGGAGAGGTTTGGTCACCTAATTGCGGCGCCAAGAAGGAGAAATTCTTATTGGAAAGCCCCTCTTTCCTCGAACCTGCTGGTTGTCATTATTGTGATTCTATAATATTATTTATGAATAATTAATTATTGATTTATATGATAATGAAATATTTATTTGATGTGGATATAAATGATGGATTTATTTATGTGGTTATAAATGAAGGAATTAATGTTGAGGTATTTTATCGATATTTTGTCCGATTGGAGGTATTAAAAGATCAAATCGATTGTTCTTACAAACTTTATTATGTGAGTTATAATTTTTAATCGTAGTTGGATCGTTGGGATTTTTGGATATGTTATACATATATAAGTTGAGTATATGTTCACAAATTTTGAACCGTTAAAAATGAGCGTATAATTTGTTATGAATTTTAAGAGGTGACTGATTCAGAAATTAGGTTATAAATGATTTTGGTGGAAAATTCTAGAATTGGTGGGCCCCACTTTTGGTTGGTGAGAAATGTGCTCAATTGAATTTTTAAATGTAGTGGGTGGGAATAGTAGCAGGTAAAGCCATCAGGTTGCAGGTTAAGTCTGCTTCGGCGTGCTAACATTTTCCTATAAATAGAAGGCTAAGTTAGAATTGAAAATCACACCAGAAACAAGTTTTCTCTCTTTCTCTCTCTATATTATCGAGCGTATTCTTGTGAGTATTTTGAGTATACTTTGGGTATTGTTAGACGGTGCAAGTTCCCTTCAAAGACTATATCCATCCTGTTTCAACTAGAAATCTTGTCTTTTCGAGGTAAGGGATGTTATTTTCTTCTCAGATGATATTATTTCTTCAATATCATTATGCTGAAATATTGGTTGGAACTTTTTATCAAATTTGGAACTTTTTCATGTCGGGGTTACTATTCATGAGTTACTATTCACGAGTTACTATTCATGAGTTACTATTCACGAGTTACTATTCACGAGTACTATTCATGAAGCGTGAAGATGTTTTTTGTGGAATTTCTATCTTTTGGTGTCGGAGTTACTATTCACGAGTTACTATTCATGAGTTACTATTCACGAGTTACTATTCATGAGTTACTATTCACGAGTTACTATTCACGAGTACTATTCATGAAGCGTGAAGATGTTTTTTGTGGAATTTCTATCTTTTGGTGTTTGAGTTATTATTCGATGATACTGGCAATTCACGATACTCTGACTATTCACTTATCACGACACTATTCATTCAAAAATGAAAATTTTTCTTTTGTCAAAACATCTATTCTCGGATACTAGCTTTGATTGTATCCATGTTTTGATCATTCTTGAATTTTACACCACTATGATTATTTTTGAGGTATTTTTGGGCGTGGATAAAACCAATGCAAAGATGAATGATTTACGAAGAATATCTTTGGCTTTGTAGTCTGAAAAGATGAACAGTGTTTAAATGAACATGACCAACTGATGAATATCTTTAGCCAGTAGTGCAAAGATGAATTATTGATGAATATATTTTGCTCGTAATGCAAAGATGACTGTTGTTGAATATCTTTAGCCGGTAGTGCAAAAGATGAATTATTGATGAATATCTTTTGCTCGTAATGCAAAGATGACACATTGTTGAATATCTTTGCTTTGTAGTGCAAAGATGAATTATTGATGAATATCTTTGGCTTGTAATGCAAAGATGACCCGTTGTTGAATATCTTTAGCTTTTAGTAGTGTAAAGATGAACTGTTGATGAATATCTTTGGCACGTGTGCAAAGATGAATTTATTAATATGATTATGAGCAGAATCTGTGATTTGGTATAACCATGATCTTTGATGTTTCGTAAAGACAAGTGATGAAAATTATCTTTGTCTTGGATGAGGAAAGGAATTTAGAACTACAATTACGATTATGAGTTATACACGTGATTGTGGATGAATTGTTGATTGATGTTACGAGGATAAAACATTGTTGGTGGACTTTTTAACATGGAGAAGATAATAGATTTTATGGTCTATTCGACTCTTCTAATGGATTGCTCATTCATTGCAACTATGGTTAAAAGTTTTATCATCTACCATATGTTCTAAATCTCTGATTTATTCCTGATGAAGACTATTGATAATTTATTTATCTTTAGTCATAATATTCTTTACTGAGCTAGTTGTGCTCACCCTTTTGTTTCACAATTCCTTTCAGGTAATAAAAGTGTAGCCGGGGGTCGAAGCGGGGATAGCGAGGGAATAGAGTGGTGGTCTATAGATGTTGAGGGTGAGGTGAATTTAACTTGGAAGGGTGTTTTGTCACTATCATACAAGATGTCTAATGACATACAACCTTGTGTTATCATAAGACATGGTTGTGCTCATCCACTTGCTGAGTATATTTACAAGCACTACCTATATAATCTTGGTGTTTGTTTGGAGTATAATACCTAATTAGAGACAGTGGAGATAATGATATGTCAAGAGAAGACTCACCATTGGGAAAAATATGATAGTAATCTTCTCGTTTTTCTTTGGGGTTTATTGGGTCAACCAAGGATAATTCTGTAGCCATATGATATCTACCATAACCTAAAAGCATGGCCTCCCATGTATGAAGGTTTCCTTGAGCACTTCCCAAAGATTCTAATTTCTAAAACAGTTTTTGACTATACCTTTATGTAAGGTGTCATTGTGACGTGCTACAGTTGGTATATATTTGTATCCAAACTCACAGCATATGTGTTGTTGTATTTTGCACGACAATTGTTGTAATAAAGTTGTAGTTGTTTTTCGTACCTTATATTTGGCGACTCAGAATGGGTTAGATGGAATGGACCTATTTTGGGGTCGTTACAAGGATGTGTCCATTATGAGAAAACGATTTGAGATGATCTATAAACTTATTGCACAAGTATTTATCCCTTGATCTAATCAAAGAATCTTAATACTTTGCCAATTTGTTTCACTTCTGAATTCTTTGAACCTTTCAAATAATTCACACTTGTATTTCAGTAAATACACACATTCAACTCTTTGAATGATCATCTCCTTTTCTTATACTAATTTGTTCAATATGCAAAATTATTTTCATGTAAGTCAAGTATACAAAATTTATTAAGTAATATTCCAGTTCTATACAAAATATTATTATTATAAATAAAACAACAATTGTTCTTAATTATAATACCAAAGATTTCATTATCCAACAATAAAATGGAAATAATATTTTAACAAGAACTGGAATACAATAACAACTTATTGACTTAATAGATTTGCCTGTAAGCATTGCTAAACTATAAGTTTCTATAGCTAATCGCAAGAAACCTTTGCTTCATTTTCCACACATAGGATTACTTATCTTTGTTTAACTTTCTACTTACCTTGGTCCCTTCATAAATCTATATTTATGATAACCAAAGTCGGTATCCAATACCCAAGTAGAACCTTGATTTAAAGAAAATTTATTTCAATCATGAACAAAAATCAGTATTATAACCAAACTTCACTAAGCTTCTTTGGTTAGCCTCTGCAAGATGCTTCTCATGCTTTCTTTCCGGTGTCCAGGGCTTATTACGGTGGAAGCAAACTCCTTTGCTATCCGTGTCGATTTTGTTTTATTATCCTTTGTTTACGCCTTTCTATTTACTTTCTTTGAATCGTTCTTCTTTCGTAAGATCCTTTGGCCCCTACCAATAAGACTTGATCTTTCTTGGTTGGAAAGTGACTCTCAACATTTTTCAATATGTTAAGCAAATCAAATGAGGCGATATCTAGCTTGTTTATATGAAAAATTCACAACAATTGTGAAAGGAGTCCGGGAGTGAGTGCAAGATCAAATCTTGGCTCAACTCTCCATCCATGATAAAACTCGTTGTCCTAATTGATCAATCAAATTGATAATGTTAAGGACTTTTATCATCTTCAGTAGTGTCATCGGTCATTCTAGATCGGAAGAGCTCCTTAGATATCTGATATCTATCAGTCCTATTTTCCTCACCATCAACTACTTGATGTGCAGGAATATAGTAGAAGCATCCATAGTTTCATGCTGACGCTTGAGCTCGTTACTCGTCGTAGATGCGAGCATGATGCATTGAGCCAATCATGCATCATCTTGCCACTTTCTAAAAGTAGCAATCTCTTCCTCGGAGGCATTATGCGCAACCATTGCGGGATAGGTGTATTAAGGACATAAGATAGCTTTTTCAAACCATGAGAACTATTCTCAAATTCCTTAACCAATCCGCTTAATACTATCCAGATTAAATAGCATCTAATATGCTTCGCAGATGATAGTAATTTTAGACATTGTAAAATTACGTAAATGAATTTGTAATTAACAACATTTTAACATACATTCTTTTATTAATTACCAAAATAAATTAGGTCTTGTTTTAAATTGGTATCTCCCACTATTTTCTTCAAACTATATTACCCTCACTTATATAGTTCGGCAAAATCTAATTAAAGATTTGCTAGTGAGAATAAGGATCCCATTTCAAATGTATATAGCCTTGTGGTGACACAACAACAAACTATATATAAATAAATAGGTAGACAACTTTTTGTCAATTACATTAACTATGCAACTCCTTTTCTTTTGCCTCTTAGATTATTTTGATCAAGTGGTGGCACATCCGAATCAAAATTATCCAAGTTAAGTCCGACCTAGCACTCCATATATTCAAAAAGAAAATATCATCCTTGTGGTGACACAACAAAACAATATTGTTCAATTTTCTTTATAAGCATCAAATGTGATAAATTAACATCTTAAATACTTAATACTTGCCTTGTGGTGACACAACAAACTCATATTAAATATTTAATACTCTATTAATTTTATCATGCTAGAAAGCTTACGTTCGATATTCCAAATATCTTTGAACGCTTAGGACTTAATATAAAAATTGAGGGGTTTGTTATTAATTTGTCTCATCTTGTTTAGCGGCAGCATGCACATATATATATATATAAAAATACGCGTCGTATTATTGAACATGCGAAGCATGTTTGCATAATATATAATATATATAGTATAAGCATGCACATATAGAATACTATATTCTACTCGGATTGATTATGGACTTTTATTCTAGTTTGGTTCACTATAGCCACCAAGTGAACCAAAAGGTCAAATCTGGGGTGCAAGAAATAATATTTAAATATAACTATTACATTTAAACTTAGGCTCCATTACAAAAGCGGGTCTTCAAGCGCGCTCCTTGCTCCTTGATCTCCAATTTTTTTCAAAAATTAATTCTAACTATTCCTATTACAAAACTATTTAAAATAAATAAAACCTTGATCGTGATCGAGGGGAAATACATAGGAGAGAGATAGAATTTACATTAAGAAAAATTAGAGAAGGCGAGGTACTGCAGAGACCCTATTTAATAAAACCCATACATTCATGCATCCAACTAAAATAAAATCCAATCATATTGGTCAATTGTCTATAATCAATCCCATTTATTATCATACACATCACCATATGCATCAATAAATAACATTCATCTTATGAATAATAAACATTCAATATATATATTGATATCATTTAATGGGCAAATTTAGTTAGTATAAAATCTATTTTTGAATCAAAATAAACTCCTTTATTTTAATCCAAATTTAAATCAAAATAAAACTATTTTATTTTAATTTATCCATTTTTGAATAAAATAAACTATTTTATTTTAATCAAAATCTTTAATCAAAATAAACTCTTTTATTTTAATTAATTATGGAATCCAATTCCATGTATATAAAAAAATTATTAAAGGAAACACGGATTTTCTTTCCTATTCACAAATAAACTCCTTTATTTTGAATAATATAAAATCTTATTTTATATCTAAATAAACTCCTTTATTTAAGGAAAGACTGATTCTTTTCCTATTCACAAATAAACCTTTTTATTTTGAATAATATGAAATCTAATTTCATATCAAAATAAACTCCTTTATTTAAGGAAAATAGAATCCAATTTCAACTCTAATTAGTTATCATGGAATCCAATTCCAACTCTAATTAGTTAGCATGAAATTCTAATTTTAAAATTAAAATAAATCTTTTATTTTAATATTAAAATAAACCTTTTATTTTAAGATTAAAATAAACCTTTTATTTTAATTATAAAATTATTAAATAAAACTTTATATTTTAATATTAAAATAAACCTTTTATTTTAAGATTAAAATAAACCTTTATTTTAATTATATAATAATTAAGAATATTATATATATATATATAATATATCCGTGATTATTAGCCTCTATGTTCATGATTGCCTTCACGAGGATTTTTTTATATATATATATATATATATATATATATATATATATATATATATATATATATATATATATATATCTCTTGTCTATTGTCTTTTCTACGAGATTCTATATATATATTGATATATGGTTAACAAGAATCCTGCTAACTTGAGTGACTTCCATTTTTATTTTTATTTTTCAAAACTTTGTAGCTTCCTGATTTGGCTTGACTCACGGATACTACCCAAAAAAAAAATCGTGAAGTCCTTGATGCCTTAATCATACTGCAGGATTTTCGTGAATAATAAAATTTTCAGCCTTGATTTCCGTGCTGCATGATTACCCACGAAATAAACAACATGCCTTTTCTTTTTAAAAATGAAGCACGTGCATGCTTGAAACAATTAATGGAATCCTTGAAAAACCGTGCATCTCACTTGTTAACAATGATTAACGCAACAGGCCTTGTCAAAAAAAAATTCGGTCCTTTTTTTTTTTTAATTTTATATAATAAATTATGCCCAATTAAATTATTCTAAACACATATCAATATACATATCAAATTAAAATAATTAATAATTCACTTAAAGGTTTGGCTCTGATGCCACTGTTAGGTTTGTAATATTCATGTGCGCAATCTAATTGCATAAAAATGTGGAAGCGTGTAAAATCAGAGTTTAAAATTTTTACAAACCATATACCCGGATCACCCTTTATGCACAATTATTAATTAAACGAAGAATAAGAAATTATGAAATCATACCCTTGTAGAAACGAGCTTCCTCATGTACGAGTTCACCTCCTACTTCTCCGCGATCTCCTTGAATCCACCGGGTTTGGTTCCTTCCTTTGATCAATGTAAGCCACCCAAGTGTATGGCCTCTAGAGGTGATCCACCAAGGAATAATAATGATTCAAGAAGAAGGGTTTATTGGCTCAACCCTAGTTTTCCTATCTCTATAGAAAAGGCGTGCTCTCCAACTTTTGGAATTACTACGTATGTTGTAAAAAGTCAACAACCCCTCACCCATAATAAGACTCCTCTTATTTATAGATGTGGGCAACCCACCTTAACAATTAAGGAATTGGGTTTTATTTAATTAATTAAATTCTTTTAATTAATTAAGCTCCCTAATCTTATTAGGGATAATTAATTAAACTCTTTTAACTAATTTTCTTTCCTAATCCAATTAGGAATAAATGAGAGTACTTATATTAAATTAATTCCTAAACTCTTTTAGAAATTAAAATAATAATAATTGTAATAATATTAATAAGACTCCTCTTATTAATTTATATTTAATATTTCTAAAATATTAAATAATAAATATTAAGCTATTTAATTTATTCTATCACCATAGATTAAATTAAATATACATAACATATTATTATTACGATTATGCCATTAACTTCTTAAATAATTATTCTTCCTTTTATGGTGTGACCCTTTAGGTTCTCCATATTAAACCTATTGTGAATAAATCAATTAGAACAATTCTAATCTTATTTAAATAAATAAATTAAATAATTAATTTATTTAAATAAATAATATTTATTCTACATAGGGATAAGCCTCCCTAGCGATCAACGACTTTCCGGATAATATAGATTTCAACATTAATCATTAAAGAACCTTTGAGTAACTAGTTCTGCAAATACAATTCAATCCTTCTACCATACAATGTCCCAATTAAATATAAGACATGGAATTCTTCACAAGTCTTATTTTATTTAATTATATGTATTTCGACTCTTAAATGCACAACACTAAATAATGCAAATTAGAAACTCCTTTCTAATTTCATTCGCCTTATTAACCAAGGACTACTTGGGTTGTCATTTTATCGAATCACATAGAACATTTCTCTTCTTTTATTAGAAGTGGTAGATTCTTTATTGATCATACATTATCTCCAAGTACAACTTATTATACCCAAGCATACCCTTTGATATACCCTAAGGGTCTTAAGGAATAAGTCAAAGTATAACTCATCATACACAAAATACTATGATGATCTCAAGTCCAAGGATCACTTGTACTACTATCACTACAGGAATTTCTATTGACAAGCAAATAAAACTCCATTAGGTATTCCTTAGCGAGCCAAGTTCAGTGAACTTATTCTCTAATAAGCACCTACATACTTGCTTTAGTGTCTCCACACAAATGATCATGAGATCAATCATCCTCATCCAATGAGCAAGCAACGTATGTACCAATCTATCCGGATTCACTAATCCCCAATTTAGTAATCCAATGATTGGGAACTATTTTAGTTTTAAGCTTTCTAAGAATTTAGATCTCATTAGAATGATCATCATCATTATTCTAAAAGCATTGCTTAAAACTATGGGTTTATCACATATTATAAAATAGCATCATGTAGATAATTAAAAGCCTTTAATAAATTAATACTTTTTATTAATAAATGAATAAGATTGTTACAAAGTATATGCTTTATCATCAAACATGATTGGCTTGTGTGCATACTACTTTCAATCTCCCACTTGCACTAAAGCCAATCGTCATTGTATCTTATACTCTTCTTCTCTAAGTGACGATTATCCTGCATTGGATAATAAGCTTTAGTTAATGGATATGTAATGTTGTTCTTGAGAGTCCACCATCTCTATAGTGATTTCCCATCTTTCAATGATTCTAATAATCAAATGAAAGTGCCACAACACATGTTTAGATCCAAGATGAGACTTAGGAACAATTCCTAGTTCTGTAATAAACTTTTATCCAAACAATCAACTTGTAGCTTCATTTATAGCTATATACTTTGTCTTTATCTGTTTGGAACCTTTCCAATTCACTGCACCACTGTTCAAGGTAACCCTTTACCTTAAAGTGGATTTTCTATAAATCTTGTCTGCATCGAAAAACTTGAGTCTCAGTAAAGCCCTCTAGTTTTAATTCGGACCCACCATGTATGCTCACATCCTTAGTGCCGGGGTTAAGAACTTTAAGATATTTTCACTTGTCTTTACGTTGATCTTCTCCAGAATATGACCGATCAACATTAGGTCTTGTATATTTCATTGCATACATGATAGTCACTCATGCGATCTCTCTTTTTAGGAGTCTGTGGGGACTATAAAGAGAGATACACTCCATAGCTCATCAACATGAGACATCTCTTGGAGTTTTCCATGCTAAACGACTTTAGCATCAAATGAATATACGTTCCTTGGGTTAAGTCGAGCATCCTCTTAAATCTATCTATATAGATTAATTATATCCCCAATTAAGATACTCTTCCCAAATCATTCATGGAGGAATGTTTAGACAACTTTATCTTTACTGATTGTAGCATTAGTATGTTATTCCTCATCCGTAGTATATCAACATATAATACTAGAAATTTCACGACGCTCCCACTGACCCTTTTGTACACACTAGAAGTCTTACATCATCGCATGTAACTCTAGATCGTCATCTTCTATGATGCGTACCTCATCATCATCATCCATGATGAATCCATACCTCCTAGGTATCTTCAGTACTATTCCAGATTTACGATTCGGTTGTGGTACAATAGGTCTATCTATAGGTTCCTCTTATTTGACTTATAGTGTTTTGTGGTTCTTGAACTCTTCAAGATCTATTATCCTCCCACTAGCCCCTTCAATGATAAACACCTTTATCTTAGAAGGTAGTGTGTTTCGCAACAAACACCTTTTGCTAAGTAGGATTATAGAGCATATACCCTAAACTTACTTTAGGATGTCCCATAAATCTACACTTGTCAAATCTTGTCCCAAGCTTATCTTTTTGAAACCTTTTCACATAAGTTGGACAACCCTTATCTTAACATACTTAAGATTAGGAATCCTCCCCATCCATAACTTTTATGGAGTCTTGGGGTGGATTTTGAGGTTACCATTTACGTGATATGTCAAACCATTTCTAGGACATGATCCAAGAGGGATACTGGAATGTCGGTAAAATCATTATGGACCGTACCATGTCCAACAAGGTACGATAGGATGTGTCCATTATGAGAAAACCATTTGAGATGATCTAGAAACTTATTGCACAAGTATTTATCCCTTGATCTAATCAAATAATCTTAATACTTTGCCAATTTGTTTCACTTCTGAATTCTTTGAACCTTTCAAATAATTCACACTTGTATTTCAGTAAATACACACATTCAACTCTTTGAATGATCATCTCCTTTTCTTATACTAATTTGTTCAATATGCAAAATTATTTTCATGTAAGTCAAGTATACAAAATTTATTAAGTAATATTCCAGTTCTATACAAAACATTATTATTATAAATAGAACAACAATTGTTCTTAATTATAATACCAAAGATTTCATTGTCCAACAATAAAATGGAAATAATATTTTTAACAAGAACTGGAATACAATAACAACTTATTGACTTAATAGATTTGCTCGTAAGCATTGCTAAACTATAAGTTTCTATAGCTAATGCAGCAACCTTTGCTTCATTTTCCACACATAGGATTACTTATCTTTGTTTAACTTTCTACTTCTGCTTGGTCCCTTCATAAATCTATATTTATGATAACCAAAGTCGGTATCCAATACCCAAGTAGAACCTTGACTTAAAGAAAAATTTATTTCAATCATGAACAAAAACTGTATTGTAACCGAAACTTCACTAAGCTTCTTTGGTTAGCCTCTGCAAGATGCTTCTCGCAGTTTCTTTCCAGTGTCCAGGCTTATTACAGTGGAAGCAAACTCCTTTGCTATCCGTATCAGTTTTGTTCTTATTATCCTTTGTTTACGCCTTTCTATTTACTTTCTTTGAATCGTTCTTCTTTTGTAAGATCCTTTGGCCCCTACCAGTAAGACTTGATCTTTCTTGGTTGGAAAGTGACTCTCAACATTTTTCAATATGTTAAGCAAATCAGCGAGGCTGATATCTAGCTTGTTTATATGAAAAATTCACAACAATTGTGAAAGGAGTCCGGGAGTGAGTGCAAGATCAAATCTTGGCTCAACTCTCCATCCATGACAAAACTCGTTGTCCTAATTGATCAATCAAATTGATAATGTTAAGGACTTTTATCTGTACTGTAGTGTCATCGGTCATTCTAGATCGGAAGAGCTCCTTAGATATCTGATATCTATCAGTCCTATTTTCCTCGACATCAACTACTTGATGTGCAGGAATATAGTAGAAGCATCCATAGTTTCACGCTGACGCTGAAGCTCGTTACTTATAGATGCGAGCATGATGCATTGAGCCAATCAGCATCATCATCTTGCCACTTTCTAAAAGTAGCAATCTCTTCCTCGGAGGCATTATGCGCAACCATTGCGGGATAGGCGTATTAAGGACATAAGATAGCTTTTCAACCATGAGAACTATTCTCAAATTCCTTAACCAATCCGCTTAATACTGATCCCATTAAATAGCATCTAATATGCTTCATGATGATAGTAATTTTAGACATTGTAAAATTACAGTAAATGAATTTGTAATTAACAACATTTTAACATACATTCTTTTATTAATTACCAAAATAAATTAGGTCTTGTTTTAAATTGGTATCTCCCACTATTTTCTTCAAACTATATTACCTCACTTATATAGTTCGGCAAAAATCTAATTAAAGATTTGCTAGTGAGAATAAGGATCCCATTTCAAATGTATATAGCCTTGTGGTGACACAACAAACTATATATAAATAAATAGGTAGACAACTTTTGTCAATTACATTAACTATGCAACTCCTTTTCTTTTGCCTCTTAGATTATTTTGATCAAGTGGTGGCACATCCAAATCAAAATTATCCAAGTTAAGTTCGACCTAGCACTCCATATATTCAAAAAGAAAAATATCATCCTTGTGGTGACACAACAAAACAATATTGTTCAATTTTCTTTATAAGCATCAAATGTGATAAATTAACATCTTAAATACTTAATACTTGCCTTGTGGTGACACAACAAACTCATATTAAATATTTAATACTCTATTAATTTTATCATGCTAGAAGGCTTAATGCGTTCGATATTCCAAATATCTTTGAACGCTTAGGACTTAATATAAAAATTGAGGGTTTGTTATTAATTTGTCTCATCTTGTTTAATGCATGCATTTACATATATATATATATAAAATACGCTATTATTTAATGAACATGCGAAGCATGTTTTGCATAATATATAATATATATAGTATAAGCATGCACATATAGAATACTATATTCTACTCGGATTGATTATGGACTTTTATTCTAGTTTGGTTCACTATAGCCACCAAGTGAACCAAAAGGTCAAATCCTAGGGGTGCAAGAAATAATATTTAAATATAACTATTACATTTAAACCCGGGCTCCATTATAAACGGGTCTTCAAGTGCTCCTTGCTCCTTGATCTCCAATTTTTTTTCAAAAATTAATTCTAACTATTCCTATTACAAAACTATTTAAAATAAATAGAAACCTTGATCAGCAGTCAAGGGGAAGTACATAGGAGAGAGATAGAATTTACATTAAGAAAAAATTAGAGAAGACGAGGTACGCAGACCCCATTTAATAAAACTCATACATTCATGCATCCAACTAAAATAAAATCCAATCATATTGGTCAATTGTCCATAATCAATCCCATTTATTATCATACACATCACCATATGCATCAATAAATAACATTCATCTTATGAATAATAAACATTCAATATATATATTGATATCATTTAATGGGCAAATTTAGTTAGTATAAAATCTATTTTTGAATCAAAATAAACTCCTTTATTTTAATCCAAATTTAAATCAAAATAAAACTATTTTATTTTAATTTATCCAATTTTGAATAAAATAAACTATTTTATTTTAATCAAAATCTTTAATCAAAATAAACTCTTTTATTTTAATTAATTATGGAATCCAATTCCATGTATATAAAAAAAAAAATTATTAAAGGAAACACGGATTTTCTTTCCTATTCACAAATAAACTCCTTTATTTTGAATAATATAAAATCTTATTTTATATCTAAATAAACTCCTTTATTTAAGGAAAGACTGATTCTTTTTCCTATTCACAAATAAACCTTTTTTATTTTGAATAATATGAAATCTAATTTCATATCAAAATAAACTCCTTTATTTAAGGAAAAATAGAATCCAATTTCAACTCTAATTAGTTATCATGGAATCCAATTCCAACTCTAATTAGTTAGCATGAAATTCTAATTTTAAAATTAAAATAAATCTTTTATTTTAATATTAAAATAAACCTTTATTTTAAGATTAAAATAAACCTTTTATTTTAATTATAAAATTATTAAAATTAAACTTTATATTTTAATATTAAAATAAACCTTTTATTTTAAGATTAAAATAAACCTTTATTTTAATTATATAATAATTAAGAATATTATATATATATATATATATATATATATATATCCGTGATTATTAGCCTCTATGTTCATGATTGCCTTCATGACCGGATTTTTTTTTTTTATATAATATATATATATATAATAATATCGTGCATGTCCTATTGTCTTTTCTACAGGATTCGGCAGTATATATTGATATATGGTTAACAAGAATCCTGCTAACTTGAGTGACTTCCATTTTTTTTTTTTTGTCAAAACTTTGTAGCTTCCTGATTTGGCTTGACTCACGGATACTACCCAAAAAAAAAAAATCGTGAAGTCCTTGATGCCTTAATCATACTGCAGGATTTTCGTGAATAATAAAATTTTCAGCCTTGATTTCCGTGCTGCATGATTACCCACGAAATAAACAACATGCCTTTTCTTTTTAAAAATGAATCACGTGCATGCTTGAAACAATTAATGGAATCCTTGAAAAATCGTGCATCTCACTTGTTAACAATGATTAACGCAACAGGCCTTGTCAAAAAAAAAATCGGCCCTTTTTTTTTTTTCAAATTTTATACAATAAATTATGCCCAATTAAATTATTCTAAATACATATCAATATACATATCAAATTAAAATAATTAATAATTCACATAAAGGTTTGGCTCTGATGCCACTGTTAGGTTTGTAATATTCATGTGCGCAATCTAATTGTATAAAAATGCGGAAGCATGTAAAATCAGAGTTTAAAATTTTTACAAACCATATACCCGGATCACCCTTTATGCACAATTATTAATTAAACGAAGAATAAGAAATTATGAAATCATACCCTTGTAGAAACGAGCTTCCTCAAGTACGAGTTCACCTCCTACTTCTCCGCGATCTCCTTGAATCCACCGGGTTTGGTTCCTTCCTTTGATCAATGTAAGCCACCCAAGTGTATGGCCTCTAGAGGTGATCCACCAAGGAATAATAATGATTCAAGAAGAAGGGTTATTGGCTCAACCCTAGTTTTTCCTATCTCTATAGAAAAGGGCGTACTCTCCAACTTTTGGAATTGCTACGTATGTTGTAAAAGTCAACAACCCCCTCACCCATAATAAGACTCCTCTTATTTATAGATGTGGGCAACCCACCTTAACAATTAAGGAATTGGGTTTTATTTAATTAATTAAATTCTTTTAATTAATTAAGCTCCCTAATCTTATTAGGGATAATTAATTAAACTCTTTTAACTAATTTTCTTTCCTAATCCAATTAGGAATAAATGAGAGTACTTATATTAAATTAATTCCTAAACTCTTTTAGAAATTAAAATAATAATAATTGTAATAATATTAATAAGACTCCTCTTATTAATTTATATTTAATATTTCTAAAATATTAAATAATAAATATTAAGCTATTTAATTTATTCTATCACCATAGATTAAATTAAATATACATAACATATTATTACGATTATGCCATTAACTTCTTAAATAATTATTCTTCCTTTTATGGTGTGACCCTTTAGGTTCTCCATATTAAACCTATTGTGAATAAATCAATTAGAACAATTCTAATCTTATTTAAATAAATAAATTAAACAATTATTTTATTTAAATAAATAATATTTATTCTACAATAGGGATAAGCCTCCTTAATGATCAACGACTTTCCGGATAATATAGATTTCAACATTAATCATTAAAGAACCTTTGAGTAAATAGTTACCAGATAATTCAATCCTTCTACCATACAATGTCCCAATTAAATATAAGACATGGAATTCTTTGTCACAAGTCTTATTTTATTTAATTATATGTATTTCGACTCTTAAATGCACAACACCAAATAATGCAAATTAGAAACTCCTTTCTAATTTCATTCTCGCCTTGTCAAGGACTACCGTTGTCATTTATCGAATCACATAGGACATTTCTCTTCTTTTATTAGAAGTGGTAGATTCTTTATTGATCATACATTATCTCTATGTATAACTTATTATACCCAAGCATACCCTTTGATATACCCTAAGGGTCTTAAGGAATAAGTCAAAGTATAACTCATCATACACAAGATACTATGATGATCTCAAATCCAAGGATCACTTGTACTACTATCACTACAGAATTCCTATTGACAGCAAATAAAACTCCATTAGGTATTCCTTAGCGAACCAATGCTTCGATGAACTTATTCTCTAATAAGCACCTACATACTTGCTTTAGTGTCTCCACACAAATGATCATGAGATCAATCATCCTCATCCAACGAAAGCAAAGCAACGTATGTACCAATCTATCCGGATTCACTAATCCCCAATTTAGTAATCCAATGATTGGGAACTATTTTAGTTTTAAGCTTTCTAAGAATTTAGATCTCATTAGAATGATCATCATCATTATTCTAAAAGCATTGCTTAAAACTATGGGTTTATCACATATTATAAAACAGCATCATGTAGATAATTAAAAGCCTTTAATAAATTAATATTTTTTATTAATAAATGAATAAGATTGTTACAAAGTATATGCTTTATCATCAAACATGATTGGCTTGTGTGCATACTACTTTCACTTCACGGGCTTTGGAGTATATGAGGATGTCATCAATAAAGACAACCACAAAGTGATCCAAATATTCCTTGAATACTCAGTTCATCATATCCATGAAGGCAGCAGGAGCATTTGTCAATCCAAAAGACATGTCTAAGAATTCATAATGCTCGTACCGAGTTCTGAAAGAAGTCTTTGGAATGTCATCAGTTTTAATCTTCAAATGATGATATCCGGAATGAAGATCAATCTTTGAAAAGAATTTGGCGCCTTGCAACTGGTCAAACAGGTCATCAATGCGAGGCAACGGGTACCTATTTTTGATGGTGACATGATTCAACTCCCGATAATCAATACAAAGTCACATACTTCCATCTTTCTTCTTCATGAATAGAACAGGAGCACCCCAAGGAGACGTACTAGGACGAATGAAACCGATGTCTAACAATTCCTGCAATTGGGTCTTTAACTCCTAAAGTTCAATAGAAGCCATTCGATATGGGGCTTTGGAAGTGGGTTTTGTACCGGGTTCAAGGTTGTTAAAAAATTCAATTTCACGCTCTGGGGGTAGGCCAGGAAGTTCTTCAGGGAATACGTCAGGAAATTTATTAACAATAGAAATATCTTTCAAATCTGACGTATTTTTGTTTAAATCTGTGACATCAGCTAAGAAAGCTTGACATCCGTTTTTCAATACACGAATAGCTTTATGGCTTGAGTTGACCGTGATTGATTTTAATGGTTTGGTCGCTTGAATTCGCATAATAGGTTGATTAGGAATATGAAAGCTAACAACCTTACGAAAATAATCAATTTTAGCATGATGAGTAGTTAACCAATCAATCCCTAGAATCACGTCAAATGCAAGTATTTTTAAAGAAATAAGATCGACAGGTAACGTGCGGTTACCGATTTGAATCAAACAAGACTTATAAACAGTGGATGTAATGAAGGTTTCTCCCAATGGAGTTTCAACCGATAAGTCAAAGTCTAATTTCTCCGGAGTCAAATTTAAACATTGAGCGCAAGTAGGAGAAATAAAAGAATGGGTAGAACCGGTATCAAATAAGGTATAGACTTCGCTAGAGTTTATGATAAGCTTACCCGTGATGACCTCATTCGGGTTCCTTACTTTCTGGGAGGTTACGACAAACGCTCTTCCTTGAACTACCGACTTTGACTTTTTTGGGACGGCCTTTGGTGCCTCCATCCCAGCTGGACTTGTCTTTGGTGCATGACAAAATCGGGCTAAGTGACCTTCTCTTCCACAATTATAACACGCTTTGGATCGTGATCGCGCTTTTTGATGATATGTCCTCCCTCGCATTTGAAGCATATGATAGGTGGTCATTCTCCTTCCTTAACAACGGGTGTTGGTGCTGACGTCTTTCCATCATTGTTGAATCTCCTTTTCTTTAAATGTCCATTTTTACTGTCTTGGCCATGATTACCACCGAAGTGGATACCATTTCTGGCATGTTGATTCCCTCCACGTTTGTTGTCACCGCTTCGATGACTGCTACCACTGGTATTATCATTTTGCCGGCTGCTTTCTCTTGGTTGAGTTGACTCGGTATCGCACTCCAATAACTGAGCCATATTAACAACATCTGAATACAAACACAATTTGTGAGAAATTAAGTATTGACGTATCTCGGGTTTCAAATCTCTTTGAAACATCCGCGTTATTCTCTCCTGATTATCAACTAAGTGAGACGCAAAACTGGACAACTCGGCAAACTTAGCTTCGTACTATGACACGGTCATATTGTTCTACTCCAACTTGATGAACTCTACCTCTTTCATGTGACGAATACTTTCGAGAAAGTACTTGTCGTTGAATAGTTCTTGGAACTTCTCCCAAGACATCTTCAGTGCGGCAGGTTGAGTACGCTTTACCAATTCCCACCAATAATCTGCCTCTCCTCGCAACATAAAGGTGGCAAATGGAACCTTTTGCTCCTCGGAGCATCCCAAAACATCAAATATCTTGGTGATCTGCTTTATCCACGCTTCCGCCTCAAGTGGTTTTGGCTCTCTAATAAACTCTGGTGATCCCAGCTCCTTGAACTGTTTAGCGGTGACCGTCCGAGAGTTTTCAGTGTTTCCACCTACACTTTGGACAGGAGCCGCTCTCGCATGATGTTGCATGAATTGCATAAAGTCTCTGAACATTCCATCGTTCATCATTTGGTCAGTGTTGTTATTTGCATGAGGATTATTGCCTTCTTGATGCACATTATCCTGATTATTGATCTGTGGAGACTCAACGGTCTCCTGTGCTCCATTGCTATTCTCAACATTCTCGGATGTCATTTTCAAATATTGCCACAAAACAAGGGTTAATTAACATGTCACATATTATCCCTATACTCTGACCGACCAAATAAATACCAAATAAACTTAGGTAGGTCATACTAGCGAAGGAATTCCCGCCTCTCCTCCTAGTTCTTGTCTCACATCTCACCAGGGATCATATCCTAAGCTTTGATACCAATCTGTGATGCCCCCCAAAATAGGTAAACATCACCCATCTTGAGTCGCCAAATACATAGTACAAAATTCAAATACAACTTAATTATACAACAGTCGTGTAAAATACGACAAAACATAATCTAAGAGTTTTAATAAGAATATTGTCATCTAAACAATATTCACACTCAATGGAGTCCTCATTACATTTATTGTCAGACTATTTAACAGAATAGTGAGGACTACTAATGCTATCATCTGGACCGTCACTCAGCTCCCGACTAGTCCCGCCTACGTTCTCATTTCACATGAAACAAAGAAAAAAAGAAAGGGTGAGCTCAACTAGTCCAAGAAGAAATATTATGACTAAGATAATGCAAAATAAATTATCATTAGCCTTCAACGATGTTAAACCGATAAAATATAATAAACATCAAGTTTAATCTGCGCCGAACAAAGCAATCCATTAAGAAGAGTCAAGTAGAGAATAAAATCTACTATCTTCTATGATTTAAAAGGTTTTCATCACTTTTATCGGCGAGACTCGACAATAAATAAACCACATCATCCCTTTTTATGGCCAAGGATATTCATTTGTATCATGACCACAAATTATCCATGCACTACGGGCCAAGGATATTCATGTATTCATCAATGGTCATGATCATGCCAACAACTGTCCATCAATGCACTACGGCCAATGAGGACTTTTACCACATCATTTGTAACATTACGGTCATGATTATACCGAATAATCTCTGGTCATAATCATACCAAGTCCATCTATGCACTACAGGCCATAGATGAATTTCAATATATTATAAACATGAGGATGATGACAATGATATAAGAATTTAATAAAACAAGTTCAAGGATAAATTTGTAAAGATTTATAATTTAATTTATCAAGAAATCAATAACGTCCAAATTGTCAACATGATACTACTTTGTGGAGTAAAATTCAAGAATGCTCAGAAGAATATTTTCATGAAAAGATACTGGATGAAGCGCAAATATCAAGGATATTCCACTAATTTCATGGAGTATAGAAGCCAAAACTTTAATCGACTAAGTATAATAGAATATATGAAACCGCAAATGGATTTTTGCCGCCATGCGGTAATTCACGTAGACAGATTATTCCAACAGAATAATAAAGAATGGAATAATAGAAAAATTCATCAGGCGTACGTAATCCGCATGACGCGAGTTATTCCAACGAAATAATAAAGAATGGAACCAGTCATGCGTAATCCGCATGCATGTGATGATGTTCAAATGTAATAATAAAGAATGGAACCAGGTCATGTGTAATCCGCATAGACAGGATGTTCCAATAGAATAATAAAGAATGGAACCAGGTCATACGTAATCCGCATAGACAAGATGTTCCAATAGAATAATAAAGAATGGAATAACAACAGAATTCACCAGGCATGCGATAGACTGTACAGACATGTTATTCCAACAGAATAATAAAGAATGACATAACAAAAGAATTTTATCATGTATGCGGTACTTCGCATAGACAGGTTATTCCAACATAATAATAAAGAATGGAATAATAACCCTTACGAGTATTGAAAGAAAATAACTGTAAGATCCCAACTTTTATGAATAAAGAATAATTTTCTCGAAATATATTTTTGAATATTATGGTGTGGATTTGATATAATGTTATAGTTGTGGGTAATATTTACAAATTTTGCAAAGTAAGCAAGTGGTTATATAATATTCGATTGGTCGGGGAATATTCAGTTTAACAGGGAATATTCGTAAGACGACATAATCATTGGTGGGCCCCACAACGGAAGTAGTGTCGTAGTTAGAAAACGACAAAATATGTTTCTATAAAAATAACGGCGGAGGTGTTTCCGTTAAAACTGTTGAACTACATGGTAGTAAAAGTACGATGTCTGGCGTGGTTGTATAGTAGCACCGGTATTGATTATTGATGCTTACGTGAGAAGTCACTCGATTATACTCAATTATTGCTACAAATAATTGCTTTGCATCATATCTCTCATATTATTGATTCAATTATTGTTACAAAGATCATCATCGCATAATATGTTATATTATTAAATCAATAATTGAGACAAAGAAAGTTATTCATATTATTATTTGCAATATTGACAATGTCTAGAAGTTCTGTCAAGGAGAGGTTTGGTCACCTAATTGCGCGCCAATAAGGAGAAATCCTTATCGGAAAGCCCCCTCTTTCCTAAGAACGACCTAGTTGTTAAATATTGTGAATTATAATATTAATGATGAATAAGTTCGTGTTGATTAAAGATGAATTTTATAGTTCCATTGTGTTGGACTTATTTGTGTTAGTATAATTGATGTCTGGAGGTTATATTGTTCAATTGGGTATTCGGGACACTTTTCGTGTCGAAGTACTATTCACGAGTTACTATTCATGAGTTACTATTCACGAGTTACTATTCACGAGTTACTATTCACGGGGTACTATTCACCCGTAAGATATATTTCTGTTCGGTCTAAATCATTTTTGGGTACAATATTATTCCATGAGGAGAAGTACTAATTTTTCAGACCTTTGGTTGAAGATATAATAGTAAATCAATATGGACCGCTGGTGGAAAATATAATAGTAAATCAATATGGATCGCTAGTTTAAAGTTTTAATAGTAAATCAAGTATGAATGGATTTGCTTTAAGTTTTAATAGTAAACCAATATGGACCGTCCGTTTAAAAGTAAATCAATCTGGACCGTTCATGAATTAGTTACTATTCAGTCCATTCTTCTATAAATAGAAGCTCATTCCTTCATTATTTCTTACGAATTCACTAAAATTCTAGAGAGAGAAACTATAGAGAGAAAGAAGAAAAGTGTTCTGCTACTTCACTACTCCAATATCCAGTTTCTTCTAAGGTAGGGGATATTATTTGTTGTACTCGTAAGGGGTATTCTTTCTTTCTTATTCATGAAGAGAACTTCTGTTATTCCATTCTTTATTATTCTGTTGGAATAACTTTGTGATCTGCTGGATACCCTATACTTGGTGAAATTCTTCTATTATTCTATTCTTTATTATTATGTTGGAATAACCTGTCTATGCAAAGTACTGCATACATGATGAAATTCTTCTGTTATTCCATTCTTACTATTCTGTTGGAATAACCTGTTTATGCGAAGTACCGCATACATGGTGAAATTCTTCTAATATTCCATTATTTATTATTCGCCGAAATATCACATACGTAACGCTTTATCTTGGACCGGTTCCATTTTTTTATTATTCATTGGGAATAACTTTTGTTGGTGCGATCTATCGCATTTGCATGGTGAATCCTTATGTTATTCCATTCTTTATTATTTTGTTAGAATAACCTGTCTATGTGGATTACCACATGCATGGTGAATGATCCTGTGTGTTCATTCCTTATTAAATTATGGAAATGATCTGTGTCATGGATTATCGCAAAAGTGTGAAAATCCATTTGCGCTTTCATATATTATATTATACTCGGTTGGTTAAAGCTTTGGCTTTTATACTCCATGAAATTAGTGGAATATCCTTGATATTTGCGCTTCATCCAAATCTTTTCATGGAAATATTCTTCCGAGCATTCTTGAATCTTATCGCATAAAGCAAAGATCATGTTGACAATTTGGGCGTTATTGAGTTCGTGGATAAATTAACTTATAAATCTTTAAAATTTATTCTTGAACTGCTTTTATTGAATTGTCATTATCCTCATGCTTATATTATGTTGAAAGTCATCTTTGGCATACGTGCATAGATGGACTTGTTATGATTATGACTGTGATTATTCGGTATAATCATGACCGTAATGTGACGAATGATGTGGTAAAAGTCCTCATTGGCTCAGTAGTTCATTGGTGGACGATTGTTGGTATGATTATGACCAGGGATTATTCGGTATAGTCATGAAAATTAATGATTACATGAATATCCTTGGTCGTGGAGCGAGGATGATTCGATTTTATTTATTAAGCTGAGTCTCAGCGATAAAGTTGATGAAAAACTTTTAAAATCATAGAAGATAGTAGATTTTATACTTTACTTGACTCTTCTAATGGATTGCTTGATCCGCCGCAGCTTAAACTTGTTGTCTATTATATTATTCTATCGCTTTAACATTATCAAGGCTAATGATAATTTATTCTCGCATTATCTTAGTCATAATATTTCTTCTTCGGGCTAGTTGAGCTCACCCTTTCTTTCATTGTTCTCTTCAGAAATGAGAACGTAGTGGACTAGTCTGGGGAACAGAGTGATGGTCCTAGATGGTGCATTAGTAGTCCTCACTATTCTCGTGAAATAGTGTGATAATAAATGTAATGAGGACTCCATTGAGTGTGGATATTGTCTAGATGACAATATTTGTATTAAAACTCACAAATTTATGTTTTGTCGTATTTCACACATCGTTGTATAATTAAGTTGTATTTGTATTCAGTACCTTATATCTGGCGACTCAAGATGGGTGATGTATACCTGTTTTGGGGGCGTCACAATAACTCTCTTCATGAATACGAAAGAATAATACCCCTTACCTTAGAAAAACTGGATACTGGAATAGTGAGGTAGCAGACTTCTCTTCTTATTTCTCTCTATAATTTCTCTCTATAATAATTGCTCTAAAACTTTTGTGAATTGGTGAGAAATGAAGAAAGAATGAGCTTCTATTTATAGCAAAATATAGTTTCGATAATTGCACGTTTTGGGGCTCGAAATATTACAGTATAATACCTTCCTCTTTTTCTTCATTTTTAATTTAGTCCTGCAAGTATTATCAAACTTGCACCACCTCCCCTAATAGTAAATAATGTGAATTAATAGTTCATTCATGTGACTCAATATTATAATCATGTGAAAAAACTAATTGTAGTAACATTCAACTATACCTCCATTTTTAATTTAGTCATGCAAGTATTATCAATCTTGCACCACCTCCCCTAATAGTACATGAATGTGAATCAATAGTACACACATGTGAATAAATAGTTATAAGCATATGAAATAATAGCAATTAATTGCTCATTTATCTGATTAATTACCCGATTAGTCAATATAACCTCCAAACATCAATTATTATTGAAATAAATGTCGATTCCCACTAACACTAATAATCCTAACACAATGAAACTATCAATTTCATCTTTAATCAACACAACTTATTCATCACTAATATTATAACTCACAATATTTAACAACCAAGTCGTTCCCAGGAAAGAGGGGGCTTTCCGATAAGGATTTCTCCTTATTGGCGCGCAATTAGGTGACCAAACCTCTCCTTAACAGAACTTCTAGACATAGTCAATATTGCAAATAATAATATGAATAACTTTGTCGTCTCAATTATTAATTTAATAATAATAAATATTATGCAAATGATACTATGACAATAATTGAATCAATAATATGAGAGATATGATCAAAGTGATTCTTTGTAGCAATAATTGAGTATAACTAAGTGACTTCTCACGTAAGCATCAAAAATCAATACCGTGTGTCTACTACTATGGAACCACAGCGTAGACATCAGTACTTTTACTACTAAGGTAGAGTCAACAGCTTTTAACGGTAATACTTTCGCCGTTATTTTTATAAAAGATAATTACGTCATTTTCTAACTACGACAATACTTCCGTTGTTGGGTCCACCAATGATTGTGTCGTCGTACGAATATTCCCTGTTAAAACGAATATTCCCCGACCAATCGAATATTATATAACCACTTGCTTACTTTGCAAAATTTGTAAATATTATCCACAACTATAACATTATATCAAATCCACACCATAATATTCAAAAATATATTTCGAGAAAATTATTCTTTATTCATAAAAGTTGGGGTCTTACAGTTTTGATATAAATATTAATCCTTGCAAAGTTATTAATAAATAACTTATGTTGCTCTAGCAGTCAAATGACCAAAGTTCCAAATGATAGGTCACAGGTTCGAATCTATGTAGAAGCAATTTTTAGAAAATATTCAAAAGATCTGTCACATCAGCAGCAGACACGTGTTAATTTATAATATTAAATACCACATCAGACCTGCCACGTAGTTGCCACATGTGCCACGTCAGCAGATCAACATACATGTTGCGTCTGGGGGTTCAAAGTCCAAATTTTTGAATAGAAAGGGGCTCAGTTTGCGTTGACCGGAAGAAAGGGGCTCAATACCCAAATATCAGAAAAATTCAGTGGTCGACTTTGCATTTAACCCCACAATATAACAAGAAACCAGCTGGTGAAACCAAAACATCATAACCTGCAGACTAAACCTAATAATAGTGCCCAAAAAACAGTACCACAACTTCATAAACTTACAATAACTTCTCAAATTCGCAAACCAAATGCATATATGGTGTCCTTTTTTTCATATTCTTATTCCAATTAAAGTGATATATTATAATGATATCACTTAAAATTAATCAAATTATTATTATAAATATTGTCATTAAAATATGTCATATTTAAAATTTATCTAATAAATTATTTATAAATTTAATTGTATTTTGCACCAGTTATTAAACTTATTTTATTAAAAGATAAATTTATATGAATATTTAGAGATAAATTTATAAATATTTGTTTATATATATATATATATATATGTATATATATATGTGGTAATAGAATTTATCTAATACACAAAAAATTTAACATAAGAAGCAAAAATATCACGGCTAGGTTTCAAACCTAAGACCTATGAGTTATTGGGTCATTAAGCTACCACTGAGCCATTCTAATTTATTTGTTAATTAAACTACTGCCATAACTTGTAACGGTAGATAGTGTAGCACATGAGCAAATGAGGGGCAAATGAGTAATTTTTCATGCCGCTACAGCCTGTAGCGGTAGGGGGAAATCCATTTCAATCTGTGTCATTCAATGTTACGATCAACGGTATAGATTATGGTTGTTGAAATAGTACCCGTGACAACCGATTGCCAAGAATGGGGGCCCATATATATATAGCCGTGTATATTCTATTTGTGCGTAGTCTTTCAAAACTGCGTCATTTTGGCCTTTTTGTTTTTGATTTACGATTTGGGAGGAAAGAAGCTATTTTTTAATAAATAAAAAAAATCACAAAAACGACATAGTACTATATATATATATATATATATATATATATATATATATATATATATATATATAAATATTAATAAATTTATCTCTAAATATTCATATAAATATTTACAACAAATATTCATATCTAAATTTTAGATGAAATATTTATAAATTTATAAATAAATATTTGGTTATAAAGTTTAAATTAAGATAAATTTATATGAATATTTGTTATAAATATTTATATGAATATTTAGAGATAAATATATATATTAAAATATTCATAGTTATCTTATATAAATATTCATAGTTACTTTATATATATTGTGACGCCCCCAAAATTAGGTATACGTCACCCATCTTGGGTCACCACTTACATGGTACATAAATTCAAATACAACTGTCGTGTACAATACGACAAAACATAAACTGTGAGTTTGAATACAAATATTATCTACTAGAGATTATACAAACTCAAAAGGAGTCCTCATTACAATTATTATCACACTATTTCACAAAATAGTGAGGACTACTAATGCTATCCTCTGGACCACCACTCCGTTCCCCGAATCGTCCCAGCTATATTCTCATTTCCTGAAGAGAACAGTGAAAAAAAGGGTGAGCTCAACTAGCCCAGTAAGAAATATTATGACTAAGATAATGCAGAATAAATTATCATTAGCCTCCAACAAAGTTAAACTGATAAAATACAATAGACATCAAGTTTAAGCTGCAATTTAACAAGCAATCCATTAAAAGAGTCAAGTAGAGAATAGAATATACTATCTTTTATGATTTAAAAAGTTTTTATCACTTTTATCACGAGACTCAAATTTCAATAAATAATCCACATCATTAAATCATCCACCACTTCTGGGCCAAGGATATTCTTTAGTATCACGACCACGAATTATCCATGCACCACTGAGCCAAAGATAATCGTGTTTTCATCAACTATCCCCGATCATGCCATAAAACAATTCATCTTTGCTCCTCGGGTGAAGAGAATCCATAGCCATAATCATACCAAAAATTGTCCATCAATGCACTACGGCCAATGAGGACTTTTAATTTTCACATCATTTTTTACCATTACGGTCATGATTATACCGAATAATCCTGGGTCATAATCATACCAAGTCCATCTATGCACTACAGGCCACAAATGACTTTCAACATAACATAAACATGAGGATGATGACAATGATATAAGAATTCAATTAAACAAGTTCAAGAATTAATTTGTCCAGAAACCAATAACGTCCAAATTGTCAACATGATACTTCTTTGTAGAATAAAATTCAAGAATGCTCAGAAAAATATTTCCATGAAAAATATTGGATGAAGCGTAAATATCAAGGATATTCCACTAATTTCATGGAGTATAGAAGTCAAAATTTTAATCAACTGAGTATAATCTTGAATGGAATAACAAAAGATATCACCATGCATGCGGTACTTACGATGTATCGGTTATTCCAATGAATAATAATAACGGAACCAGTCGTGAAATTCACACCAAGCGGATGTTCCAATGAGAATAATAAATGCTTGAATAATAAATGATGGAACCAGTCCTATGATATAAGATGCATGGATATTCCGATGCGAATAATAAAGATCGAATAATAAAAATGGAACCAGTCCGACGATAGCACAGCATGTGATATATTCCTACAGAATAATAGAAGAATGTCACTAAGTATAGGGTAGCCCGCGTATATAGGTTATTCCAACAGAACAATAAAGAAATGGAATAACATAAGTTCTCTTCTTGAATACAACAGAATAATATCCCTTACCGTAAAATAATACTTGATATAAGAGTAGTGAAGTAGTAGAAAACTTTTCTTCTATCTCTATAGTCTCTCTCTATAGTTTCTCTCTCTAGAGTTCAAAGAAATTAAATAAAAATAATGAAGGAATGAGCTTCTATTTATAGGAAAATGGAATGCATAGTAACTAATCCGTGAACGGTCTAGATTGATTTACTTTAATCTGACGGTCCATATTTAAATAAAAATATTTTAAATAAAATATAATATATTCTATTTATATAAAAAGATTTTTACTATGCAAACACTATGCGGGCACTATGCAAACACTATGCATAATAAAATATAATATATTCTATTTATAGAATAATTTTAATAAAGTATTCTGCTTTTATATAAAGAGATTTTACTATGCAAAATACTATGCATAATAGAATATAATATATTCTATTTATAGAATAACATTAATAAAGTATTACATTTTTATATAAAAGATGTTTCTATTTTATTACGTTAATAATACGAATAAAACAAAACTTTTAAATCAACAATAATTGAATCAAATAATGTGAGATACTATGTCGCAAGAACTATTGTAGCAATAATTGAACAAAACCGAGTGACTTCTCACATAAATATCAATAATCAATACCGCAGCCGCTTATGCAACAACGCCAGACATCGTACTTTTACTACCGAGTAGTTCAACAGTATCAACGGTAAAACTTCCGCTGTTATTTTCAATAAAATATTTTTGTCGTTTTCTCAATCTGACAATAATTTCGTTGCTTCAAGAATAACGCCCTCTTGAACCTTCTTCTTCACATTCATCAGATTCGGGTATATAGCTTGAGCGTCTTTAACTTTATCGATTAAAGTCGATTTTACTCGTATATTCGTTATCTTCGCGTGGGTCCCTAGAGTCTTTAACTCTATCGTCATCATTTGCAAGCTATACGAAATGAGTCTTTGTGTTAACAACATCGCACTTGTAAACGCATACGATCTTCTAATCAACACGTCAGCTACGATGTTCGCTTTTTCACGATGATATTGAATGATACGATCGTAATCTTCAATAGCTCGAGTCAACGTCTTTGGCGCATTATACGTTCGTTTTGGTTGAAAAAATATTTGAGGGTTTAAGAAATGGGTTTTGTACTGGTGTCAATACAAAATTCGATTTCACGCTCTGGGGTAGGCTAAGAAGTCTTCAGGAATACGTCAAGAGATTTATTAATGATAGAAATATCATTCAAAACTGTTACTCTCATCCAAGACTTGGATTGTACGTCACATTGATACTGTGACGCCTCCAAAATTAGGTATACGTCACCCATCTTGGGTCGCCACTTACATGGTACATAAATTCAAATACAAACTTAATTATACATCTGTCGTGTAACATACGACAATACATAAACTGAGAGTTCTAATAGGAATATTGTCATTTAGACAATATCCATACTCAAGGAGTCCTCATTACATTTATTGTCACACTATTTAACAGAATAGTGAGGACTACTAATGCTATCTTCGGGACCATCACTCTTTTCCCCGACTCGTCCCAGCTATATTCTCATTTCACTCAAGAGAACAAAGAAAAAAGGGTGAGCTCAACTAGCCCAGTAAGAAATATTATGACTAAGATAATGCAGAATAAATTATCAATAGTCTTCAACAATGTTAAACTGATAAAATACAATAGACATCAAGTTTAATTGCAGCGGAATAAGCAATCCATTAGAAGAGTCAAATAGAGAATAAAACCTACTATCTTCTATGATTTAAAAATATTTTCATCAACTTTTATCACCTGTATTCACCTGAACCACTAAAGATTATAATTAAGTTCATAATTCATATTTATAATAACATGAATTAACAATTCCTTCTTACCACAAGGCTTAATAGAACGTTTACTCAATATCCTTACCCCAAAGGCTGAAGATATTCAAGTGTAATAACAATGATCATACCAATCAGTTGTCTACCTTTGCACTACGTGCCAAAGATATTCAACTATAAAACCAAAATAAATAATCCACATCATCGAATCATCCCCACACTAATGGCCAAGGATATTCTTTAGTATGACGACCACGAATTATCCATGCACTACGGCCAAAGATAATCGTGTTTTCATCAACGGTCCTGATCATGTCATACATCTGTCCATCTTCGCACTACGGGTCAAGGCTATCAAACAACAGATCATCTTTACACTACAGGCCAAAGATATTCAACAACATATCATCTTTGCACTACAGGCCAAAGACATACAACTGTAAAACCAATAACCAATAGTACAATAAAGAATGGAATAATAAAAGAATTTCACCATATATGCAGTATTTCGCATAGACAGGTTATTCCAACATAATAATAAAGAATGGAATAACAGAAGTTCTCTTCTTGAATACAAAAGAATAATATCCCTTACGAGTACAACTAATAATATCCCTTACGAATATTGAACGAAAATAATATTCCTTACGAATATTAAACGAAAATAATATTCCTTACGAATATTAAACGAATATAATGAATATTGAACGATAATAATATTCCTTACGAATATTAAACGAAAATAATATTCCTTACGAATATTAAATCGAATATAATGAATATTGAAGGATAATAATATTCATATGAATATGAAAAATAATTTCTCTTGAATAAAAAAATAATAATCCTTACTTAGTAAAAAGAAACCTAATATAAGAGTAGGGAAGTAGCAGAATACTTTCCTTCTTTCTTTCTATAATTTTCTCTCTCTACAGTTTTAATGAATTCGTAAGAAATAATGAAGGAATGAATTTCTATTTATAGAAGAATGAAATGCATAAGAATCGAGATAATCCTATCCTTCCTAGGAAAGGAAAAGTAATAAAACAAAACTTATATAACCTAATCCTTCTTAGGAAAGGAAAAGTAATAAAACAAAACTTATATAATCAAATCTTTCTTAAGAAAGGAAAAGTAATAAAACAAAACTTTTATAATATAATCTAATAAAATGAATAACTTTATAAAAGTATTCGCTTATATAAAAAAGCTTTATGTTATAATTTCAACCAACTATTTGAAAAATTAGTACACCTCTTCATGGAATAATATTGTACCCAAAATGATTTGGACCGAAAATAAATATATTGTTCGGGTGAATAGTAACTCAAGAATAGTAACTCGTGAATAGTAATTTATGAATAGTAACTCGTGAATAGTAACTCGTGAATAGTAACTCATGAATAGTAACTCGTGAATAGTAACTCATGAATAGTACTCTGACACAAAAAGTGTCCCAAATACTCGAGTGAATAATACTAGAGTGAATAGAAATTTTGGTGAATAAGAACTGAATAATAATAACTCCACAAAAAAGTGTCTCTCAAATACTCGAGTGAACAATACTAGAGTGAATAGTAACTGGGTATTTTATGACAACTTGTCTACTTAAAAAAAAATTCACATATCACCCTTAACTTTAACCTTTTATCAATTTAACTATTCACCAAAATAGAAAAATTGAACACTTTTATTTTATAAAATTCGGGGTCTCACAATATCCCCTCCTTATGAAATTTCGCCCTCGAAATTTACGTACGTACCTAATATTCGAAGAGATGAGAATACCTTGCTTTCTTTTCAGATTGTACCTTCTTGGTAATTTCCTCGCTATCATGATTTTCTCATTTCTCATCTCCTATATTTCAAATATCATTCTAGAACATAGTTTCAAAATAAGGGTTAATTAACATATCATATATTATCCCTATACTCTGACCGACCAATTAAATACCAAATAAACTTAGGTAGGTCATAATAGCGAAGGAATTTCCCGTCTCTCCCCTCCTAGTTCTTATCTCACATCTCAGCCAGGGATCATATCCCTAAGCTCTGATACCAACTGTGACGCCCCCAAAATTAGGTATACATCACCCATCTTGGGTCGCCACTTACATGGTACATAAATTCAAATACAAACTTAATTATACATCTGTCGTGTAACATACGACAATACATAAACTGAGAGTTCTAATAGGAATATTGTCATTTAGACAATATCCATACTCAAGGAGTCCTCATTATATTTATTGTCACACTATTTAACAGAATAGTGAGGACTACTAATGCTATCTTCGGGACCATCACTCTTTTCCCCACTCGTCTCAAATCGGCTATATTCTCATTTCACGAAGAGAACAAAGTGAAAAAAGGGTGAGCTCAACTAGCCCAATGAAATATTATGACTAAGATAATGCGTAATAAATTATCAATAGTCTTGAACAATGTTAAACGATAAAATACAATAGACATCAAGTTTAATCGCAATGAATAAGCAATCCATTAGAAGAGTCAAATAGAGAATAAAACCTACTATCTTCTATGATTTAAAAATATTTTCATCAACTTTTATCACCAGATTCACCGAACCACTAAAGATTATAATTAAGTTCATAATTCATATTTATAATAACATGAATTAACAATTCCTTCTTACCACAAGGCTTAATAGAACGCTTACTCAATATCCTTACCCCAAAGGTCAAGATATTCAAGTGTAATAACAATGATCATACTCAATCGCTTGTCTACCTTTGCATTACGTGCCAAAGATATTCAACTATAAAACCAAAATAAATAATCCACATCATCGAATCATCCCCACACTAATGGCCAAGGATATTCTTTAGTATCACGACCACGAATTATCCATGCACTACTACCAAAGATAATCGTGTTTTCATTAACTATCCGATCATGTCATACATCCGTCCATCTTCGCACTACTGGTCAAGGCTATCAAACAATGGATCATCTTTTGCACTACGTGCCAAAGATATTCAACAACATATCATCTTTGCACTACGAGCCAAAGACATACAACCCAGAAAACCAATAACCAATAATACAATAAAGAATGGAATAATAAAAGAATTTCACCATGTATGCAAAGATTGCGATGATAAAGTATTCCAACATAATAATAAAGAATGGAATAACGTAAGTTCTCTTCTTGAATACAAAAGAATAATATCCCTTACGAGTACAACTAATAATATCCCTTACGAATATTGAACGAAAATAATATTCCTTACGAATATTAAACGAAAATAATATTCCTTACGAATATTAAACGAATATAATGAATATTGAACGATAATAATATTCCTTACGAATATTAAACGAAAATAATATTCCTTACGAATATTAAACGAATATAATGAATATTGAAGGATAATAATATTCATATGAATATGAAAAATAATTTCTCTTCAGAATAAAAAAAATAATAATCCTTACCGTAAAAGAAACTGAATATAAGAGTAGGGAAGTAGCAGAATACTTTCCTTCTTTCTTTCTATAATTTTCTCTCTCTACAGTTTTAATGAATTCGTAAGAAATAATGAAGGAATGAATTTCTATTTATAGAAGAATGAAATGCATAAGAATCGAGATAATCCTATCCTTCCTAGGAAAGGAAAAGTAATAAAACAAAACTTATATAACCTAATCCTTCTTAGGAAAGGAAAAGTAATAAAACAAAACTTATATAATCAAATCTTTCTTAAGAAAGGAAAAGTAATAAAACAAAACTTTTATAATATAATCTAATAAAATGAATAACTTTATAAAAGTATTCTGTTTTATATAAAAAGCTTTTATGTTATAATTTCAACCAACGGTTTGAAAAATTAGTACACCTCTTCATGGAATAATATTGTACCCAAAAATGATTTGGACCGAAAATAAATATATTGTTCGGGTGAATAGTAACTCAAGAATAGTAACTCGTGAATAGTAATTCATGAATAGTAACTCGTGAATAGTAACTCGTGAATAGTAACTCATGAATAGTAACTCGTGAATAGTAACTCATGAATAGTACTCTGACACAAAAAGTGTCCCAAATACTCGAGTGAATAATACTATAGTGAATAGTAATTTGGGTGAATAGTAACCCGTGAATAGTAACTCCGACACAAAAAGTGTCTCAAATACTCGAGTGAACAATACTAGAGTGAATAGTAACTGGGTATTTTATGACAACTTGTCTACTTAAAAAAAAATTCACATATCACCCTTAACTTTAACCTTTTATCAATTTAACTATTCACCAAAATAGAAAAATTGAACACTTTTATTTTATAAAATTCGGGGTCTCACAGATACCAACTGTGACTTCTATCCCTTAACCTAGATAGCACCTCACAATGATACCTATCAACTTGTCATCATCATTCACGACGTCGCTTACGTAAAATCTGCTTCTTGCAGTGCATTCCGCATACAAGGAAGTCATCGACAAAAGGATCGGGGCTCTTTACTTATGGCTTGATATGACAATGATTGAATTTAGTGGTTTGGTTGCTTGAATTCGCATAATAGGTTGGTTAGGAATATGAAAGCTAACAACCTTACGAAAAACATGATGAGTAGTTAACCAATCGTTTTAAAAAAAACCACATCAAAAGAAAGTATTTTCAAAGAGATAAGATCAACAGGTAACGTGAAAGTGTCGATTTGAATCAAACAAGATTTATAAATAGTGGAGTTAACAAAGGTTCCTCCTAACAGAGTTTCAACAGATAAATCAAAGTTTAACTTCTCCGGAGTTAAGTACAAACATTGAACACAACTAGGTAAAATAAAAGAGTGAGTAGAACCGGTATCTAACACGGTATAGACTTCGTAAGAGCTTATGATTAACTTACCCATGATAATTTTATTCAGGTTCCTCGTAACGAGAAAAAAAACTCTCTCTCTTAAACTACCGGCTTTGGCTTGTCTGGGACATCCTTTGGCATCACTATCCCGGTTGGACTTGACTTCACCATACGACAAAATCGAGATAGGTGACCTTCTCTTTCGCAATTAAAACATGCTTTGGATTGTTGCGTACTGATTTGACGGATGTGTCCCTCTTGTCGCATTTGAAACATACGAATCAGATGGGCGTTCTTCTTCCTTTGAAATGGGTGTCGTGCCGACGCGTCTTCACGCCATTGTTGAACCTTCTCTTCTTAAAATGTCCATTCTTATTATCTTGGCCATGATTACCACCGAAATGGTTACCATTCTTGGCATGATAATATCCCCCACGATGGTTATCATTGTTCCGATGACCGTTGCCATCGGTATGATTATTATCGTGTTGTTGGTCGTTGCCTTTTGGTTGTGCTGACTCATTATCGCGCTCCAATAACTGAGCCCTATTCACAACATCTGAATATAAACAAAGTTTGTGAGAAATGAGGTATTAACGTATATCGGGTTTCAAACCTCACAAAAACATTCGCGTTATTCGCTCCTCATTATCGACCAAATGGGATGCAAACCGGGATAACTCCGCAAACTTAGCCTCGTACTGCGACACGGTCATATTGTTTTGCTCCAGCTTGATGAATTCTACCTCCTTCATGTGACGAATACTTTCGGGAAAGTACTTGTCGTTGAATAATTCTTGAACTTCTCCCAAGACATCTTGAAAAGGCCAGTCGAGTACGTTTTACGATTCCCACCAATGATCTCCTTCTTCACGCAACATAAAGGTGGCAAATGGAACCTTTTGCTCCTCCGAGCATTCCAAGACATCAAATATCTTGGTAATCTGCTTTATCCATGTCTCCGCCTTTAAGTGGTTCTCGCTTTCCCAAGAACTCGGTGGTCCCAGCTCCTTGAATCGCTAGCGGTGACCAACCGTGGGTTACCATTGTTTCCACTCGCATTATGGATGTGGAGCCTGCCTTCACCTTGTTGTTGCATGAATTGCTCCTTAAATCGCTTAGCGGTGACCGTCCGAGAGTTATCAATATTTCTACCATGCATTTTGGACAGAGTCGCCTTACCGTTGTTGTTGCATGAATCGCATAAAGCCTCGACCATCCCATCATTCACCATTTCATCGGTGTTATTATTTTCATGAGGAGTATTGTCCTCCGTCAGCACATTATCCTCGATTATTGATCTATGGAGACTCAACGGTCTCGCTGTGCTCCATTGATAATCTCAACATTCTCTTGGATGCCATTTTCAAACATTGCCACAAAAACAAGGGTTAATTAACATATCACATATTATCCCTATACTTTGATTCCACCAATTAAATACCAAATAAACTTAGGTAGGTCATACTAGCGAAGAAATTCCCCGCTCTCCCTCCTAGTTCTTATCTCACATCTTAGCCAGGATCATATCCTAAGCTTTGATACCAACCGTGACGCCCCCAAAATTAGGTATACGCCACCCATCTTGGGTCGCCACTTACATGGTACATAAATTCAAATACAACTTACTAATACAACTGCTGTGTATAATATTTACAAAAATATAAACTATGAGTTTGAATACAAATATTATCTACTAGAGATTATACAAACTCAAAAGTAGTCCTCATTACAATTATTATCACACTATTTCACAAAATAGTGAGGACTACTAATGCTATCCTCCGGACCATCACTCCGCTCCCCAGACTCGTCCCAAATATATTCTCATTTCAAGAGAAACGGTGAAAGAAAGGGTGAGCTCAACTAGCCCAAAGAAGAAATATTATGACTAAGATAATGCGTAATAAATTATCATTAGCCTCCAACAATGTTAAACCGATAAAATACAATGATAGATCAAGTTTAATCTGCAAATGAACAAGCAATCCATTAAAAGAGTCAAGTAGAGAATAGAATCTACTATCTTTTATGATTTAAAAGTTTTTCATCACTTTTATCACGAGAGACTCACATTTCAATAAATAATCCACATCATTAAATCATCCTCGCACTACTGTGCCAAGGATATTCTTTAGTATCACGACCACGAATTATCCATGCACTACGTGCCAAAGATAATCGTGTTTTCATCAACTATCCCGATCATGCCATAAAATAATTCATCTTTGCTCCTCGTCAAGAGAATCCATAGCCATAATCATACCAAAAACTGTCCATCAATGCACTACGGGTCAATGAGGACTTTTAATTTTCACATCATTTGTAGCATTACGGTCATGATTATACCGAATAATCTCTGGTCATAATCATACCAAGTCCATCTATGCACTACAGGCCACAAATGACTTTCAACATAACATAAACATGAGGATGATGACAATGATATAAGAATTCAATTAAACAAGTTCAAGAATTAATTTGTCCAGGAACCAATAACGTCCAAATTGTCAACATGATACTTCTTTGTAGAATAAAATTCAAGAATGCTCAGAAGAATATTTCCATGAAAAATACTGGATGAAGTGCAAATATCAAGGATATTCCACTAATTTCATGGAGTATAGAAGTCAAAATTTTAATCAACTGAGTATAATACCGAATGGAATAACAAAAGATATCACCATGCATGCGATTATGATGTATTTGGTTATTCCAATGAATAATAATAACTTAACCGTGTCGTGAAATTCACAATCGACAGATGTTCCAATGTAATAATAAATGCGGAATAAATGGAACCAGTCCCACAGATATAGATGCATGCATGATATATTCCGGCGTAATAATAAAGACAGAATAATAAAAATGGAACCAGTCCCAGATAAAGCATGCATGTGATATTTCGACGTAATAATAAAGATAGAATAATAGAAGAATGTCACCAAGTATAGGGTAGCCCGCGTATATAGGTTATTCCAACAGAACAATAAAGAAATGGAATAACATAAGTTCTCTTCTTGAATACAAAAGAATAATATCCCTTACCGTAAAATAATACTTGATATAAGAGTAGTGAAGTAGCAGAAAACTTTTCTTCTATCTCTATATAGTCTCTCTCTATAGTTTATCTCTCTAGAGTTCAAATGAACTCGTAAGAAAAAATAATGAAGGAATGAGCTTCTATTTATAGGAAAATGGAATGCATAAGAATTAATCCATGAAACGGTCCAGATTGATTTACTTTAATCTGACGGTCCATATTTAAAGAAAAATATTTTAAATAAAATATAATATATTCTATTTATATAAAAAGATTTTTACTATGCAAACACTATCACGCAAGACTATGCAAAACACTATGCGTAATAAAATATAATATATTCTATTTATAGAATAACTTTAATAAAGTATTCGCTTTTATATAAAAAGATTTTACTATGCAAAACACTACGCATAATAGAATATAATATATTCTATTTATGAATAACTTTAATAAAGTATTCTGCTTTTATATAAAAAGATGTTTCAATTTTATTACGTTAATAATACTGAATAAAACAAAACTTTTAAATCAACAATAATTGAATCAAATAATGTGAGATACTACTCGCAAAGAACTATCAGAGCAATAATTGAACAAAACCGAAAGACTTCTCACATAAATATCAATAATCAATACCGTGTCTGCTACTACGCAACAACGCCAGATCTTTATACTTTTTTACTACCAGTAGTTCAATAGTATCAACCAGTAAAACTTCCGCCGTTATTTTCAATAAAATATTTTTGTCATTTTCTCGATCGACTAATAATTTCGTTAAGGGTCCAATTAATGGTTGTCATGCCGTAAATGTATTTATATTTCCTATTTAAAACGAATATTCCCAATTAATCGAATATAATATGACAAACTTGCATACTTTTGCAAAATTTATAAATATTACTCACAACTATAACATTATCTCAAATTCACACCATAATATAAAAAAATTATTTCTAGAAAAAATTAATTTTTATTCATAAAATCTGGGGTTTCATATATATTTAGTTTAATGTGGAGATTTAAGATGAGTATATATATATATATATATATATATATATATATAGAGAGAGAGAGAGAGAGAGAGATGTAATAGAATTTATCTAATACACAAAAAATATAACATTAATTTAATGTGGAGATTTAAGATGTGTGTATATATATAGATGGGCATATAATTTATCTAATACATAAAAAATATAACAGAAGAACATATTTTTAAGTCCAAAAATATTATAAATTAAATTATAATACTATCAATTTTAAGAGAAAAACATAAAAGATAAAGAAAATTTTATTATGTTTCATGAATTAAAACATAATAAAGTTATTTAATTTTATAAAGAGAAAGCACCAAGTGGTACTAATTTATTATCAAAAACCAAAAAAAAATTAAACAATATTATCAACCCACTCACAGATCGGCATTGAGTCCATCTGTTCCAGAACTCACCGCCCTCCTTTCTCAATTACGAATGTCGTCGCTCCAGTCACTCCTATTTCCACTCTCTTCATCACTCCAAACCCTAACCCTATAAAATTTTACCCACCAGATTCTTTCTTTACATCTGAAACGACTGATCGAACAATGCAGCAATGGCCAAGTACAGGCAATCGAGATTCGAAAGGGTTTTGGGTCGAAACGACGGCTCCGATCATGTTTCCTTCGGGATTCGCGCATCAAATCCGCCGCACAAGCAATCGCGAATTGTGCATCATCGGAGTTTCAAGGGTCGGAAGATCTCCATTGGCGCTCTAGTTCTGATTCTCTCTGTTACTTTTATCGTCTCTATCTCAGTTTTTCTATATCTCTCCGGAGATAAAGGTTAGTGATTTTCTAAATTTGGGGATTTTTTTTTATAACATAGATTGATTTGCTTGTTTGTTTGGTGGCTGTAAAGTGTTTGGTTTAGTATTGGGGATTTTAGTTTATAAATCTAGATGTCATAAAATCTAATTATGATCACTTTGATATTATACTATTACCCAAATGAAGGTTATGAACTTACTAACTTAGTAAGTTCATTAATCTTTCTTTATAATCATTTTTTTAGGCACCAAATGGAGGGGTTTACCATTTATTTTGCTACTTAATCTTTTAACTGTTTTTTAATATGTTGAATTTGTGTTAGTAATTTAGGTTATTATAGGATTTTGTAGGTATTCAAATTCATTTGTATTGTTTTTGAAAAAAAAATCCAGGCTGGTTGGTTGGACTGGAAAATTTTGTAGTATTTTTATCCATCTGGCAGTTGATAATCCAGTAGCTTAGTTTGGCTTATCTGTTATGATCACTTACATAGTGCTTTCACATAAAAAAACACATACAACAGGTCGCTATCCAGAACCAGGCCTGAACTAGATTGAAATTCCAGTCCTAAAATCATCAGTCCCCAAACTCCAAAATATACCAGCTTACCCAAACAAACCCTAGCCAAACATAGACTTAGCCGCTTCAACCGAACAGTCCCAAACCCAACTCTAATCTAGACGCCACTTCTTATCGCCGTCACAGCTGTCAGCCCAGAATTACACCCCAAACAATCAGCCCAAGGCCAAAATCCTAACAGTAATATACTTAAGCCCTTGAAAATAAAATAAAATTTTAGAAGTATTTTATTAATTTGCTTGACTTGCAATATTGTTAGATATCTTATTAGTTGTTAGAATTCAATTTGGGTTAGGGAAGTTGTTTAAGAGTGTTATAAATAGGGATGTATTCTATTATTTTACATACAATGAATATTATAGTTTACTAAAATTTGTGAGAACTATTATGTGAGAGAATTACCTTTTGTCCCATAACCTTCGTCCCCCATTACTTTTGGCTTCATTTCTTGTTTTGGTACTTCCACAAAAGAAACATTAAAGTAACCAAGTACTTGGATAAAGTATTATCAGTCTGTACCTTAATACTTTGCCACTTTCATATCTTGAAGTAGACTGTTAATGTTGTTAGGAAAACCCAAAATAAAGAGAAAACCATTGTATGGTGATAGTTTAGCTATCAAGTGGAGTTTAGGCTTTCAACAATTAATTTCTGTGAATTGAATATATTGATTTAAGCTTTGTGATTTTGAGGTTGTCGTCTTATTGTTTCTTTTGCCAATTAAAATTAAAAATAAAAATAGTTGTCATCTTATTGTTCTTCCATTTATTCCCTCTATTCATTCCTTCCTCTTTGTCATGCATCTGTTATTTACTTAAATATGTGTTTTTATTTCTTGTCCTTCAATTTGAGACTAAGTTAGTACTCCAGAATTATCACAATCATCATTAATGAACTATAATGATTGAACTAACTATTTACTTGCTGTTTGTAGACTGTTTTACATGTGGATCTTCTGGTTATGCTATTTTTGGTGACCTGAATTTGTTAGAGAAATTGGTCATGAAGAAATATGCTCGATATATTTTCGTGGTGGAGTAGGTATGCTTGTTCATTTTTGTTTGTGATGGCTTTGCTATTGATGCTTTAATATAATTTTGGACAACTGTCTCTTGTCGCATGAAATATTAAATCGCCTGACTGAAGATCACATATTTATCACAGCAAAAGGATACGTACCCTGATATTGTCACAAGGTAGCGTAAAAGTTTAAACAGTTCAGGTGAACAATAAAGTTGGTATTGGTTTGTTTCTAGATCATATCCTGAAAGTCTATTATTTATTAATTTCTAATTAAGTTAATAATCATGTTCATGTTCATGGATTATAAATAATATAATAGCAATCAATACGAATTCATGTGTAATTGCATGAAGATTTGATAGTGAACATGTTGGAGAAGTGCAAGCATTCTCTCCCTGTAGTTCAGAGAATTGCAGAGAGTTCGAATGATGATGAGATTAATTAAAATATTTACAGCAGTTTGAGAGCATAGTTTTATTGTTGATTTACTTTTGTGAGAAAAAGCTGGAAACAAAACATGAAAATTTTATTCTTTTGATTTCCTCTTTATACAAGCTAGTTGTTAAAATACTATAAGATTGGTTAATACAAACAAATTTCCAGAGTAATTTTTGGCATCAAAATAGATGTCTCATCTTTGTGAAGTCAGTTTCATTTCCATTTTACAATAGTTAAAGTTCCTCATATATCTGCTAATATTTGCTTAAAATATCACAGCAGGATGTTGCAAGCAATATACTATAATTTTGGTGGTTTTTAATTTTTCTGTGATTTAACATATGAAGTATATGCAAAATAGCATATAATCTATTTATGTGTTTCATCTGTTTTTCAATATAGTTGAGGTGAAGAGCAGTTCTGATGGTTTCATGATCAAAATGATAGATGGTCGACATTTAAGATGTGACCATACCAACCCTCAGGGACTATTCTTGTAGGACCCAATTATGAAGGGGGGGAACTTATCTCGTTGACCTGGTTATGTTCTACCCTTACCAATTAAAAATTCTCAAGTTATCAATAAATGTATCTTTCCAATGTCTGCTGCAACATGTTGAATTCTTGGTAAATAAATCTATGATGTCTGCGATTATAGCTAGCATCTTTGGGGCATATACTGTATGGAAACTTGTAGTCTCAAGAAAAGTTTTTTCACATTGACTAATAACCTCAACTTTTCCATAATTGTTGTCATTTCTATATAGAAATCTAAACATTGTTATTTAAGATTGCGTGATGGTATTTAAGATTGTGTGATGCTTGTGGTTGTTGAATGTGACTTAATTCTGACTTGAGGTCAACATATAATAATAATCTACTAGTCTTGTAACAGAAAATATGTTTACCACTATGCTTACTAAAATTAATTCATGAAATGGCCGATTAAGATTCCAATTTTTTCTTGTAAACATATTTATCATATAGTCGCACTGAAGGTTCTTTTTCTATTTGGATTTGTAGCAAATGATATTGTGATTACCCATTTGTCTTTTTCTTTTTATGAGTAATACGGTGTACATTAGTACCACGTAGCAACTCTATTGTTTTTGTGTATTGATTTTGGCACTAAGTGCCTCTGGTGACCTATTTGTTTTATTTTTCTGACTTGCTATTATTTTTAAATGTGCAAGAAGACTGCTTCTACGACCTGCCTTACAATACTGGGTATCAAATTTTCGTGCTACGTTTACGGAAGACAAGGGACGAAATTATGAAGTGTACTCTCTCTATATATGTAGATATATATTTTGATTGAAGAATTGTGGTAGCTTTAGATGGTTAATTGTAAAGATAATGAATGATTATGTAGTGAATGATTTTATTACGTTAATAATATTTTAGTTTTTGATTTTTGCCATTATTTGCTATGGGGACATTGAGCCACCAATGCATAAAAAAAGAATGTCAAATTTTGATTTGACAACAATATAATTCGCTACTAAAGCATTGAATAAGTTTTAATATAGCAATAATTTTTTATACATTTAGAAACAAATTTTCGCTGCTAATGACATTAAAAATATAATATTTGGCAACGAAAAATTAACATAATAACAACTAGGAGAGGATATTGTTGCTAATACTAAAATAAAAGGTAACATTTTTATCGTTGCAAATCATATCAACTTTCGTTGCATATAAAAGAAACCAAGAACATATAATGTCGTTTGCTAATCGATGACTTTCGTTCTATTGAAAAATAACCAAAGAACAAACATTTTTCGTTCTTGATTCAAAGATCATGTCGTTGCAAAATAATATAATCAATGAATTTAAAATCGTTATAAAAAAGTTTACATTCAAGAACGAAAGTAAGCTTAGACAACAATTTTCATAATTTACTCCAACAAAAAATATCGTTGCAAAATGGTATCAATTGCAACGAAAATGCATGGTTGTTGCAAAAAAAAAAGAGTTCATTTCGTTGCCAATTAGCAGGCTTTTGCAAAGAAATGGGATTTTTAGCAACGACATTTTAATTATTCTGCAATAATACATTTTGTTGCTAAAGGATCGATGTCTCTGTACGAAAGCCAAATTTCGTTGCAAAATTTATTACTTTTGGCAATAAAAAAAATACGTTCGTTGCGGGATAATTAGCAACGCTCATTGCGCAACGATAAACGCAATGATAGTAAAGTCGTCGTCAAAACCCTTTAGCAACGAAATTTGGCACATTTAGCAATGAAAGTCGGTTGTTGCTGAAGCCCCATTTTTTTGTAGTGTGAAGAGTGGATGGGACGACTCCAACCATATGAATCCAAGGTCTTCCCAACAGTAAATTATATCCTGTAGTGATTTTGAGCACTTGGAAGGATACGTAGAATGTATGTGGACCGATTTCCATGAGTAATTCAATCTCTCTGACAGCATTTCTCCGCGATCCATCAAAGGCTTTGATGATTATATGGCTGCTTAGAATCCTGTTGAGATTGATGTTCATTTTTTTTAGTGTGGCATGGGGGCAGATGTTTAGGGATGATTCTCCATCTATTAGCACTCCTCTAACCACATATCCGGAAAACATAACCGCTATGTGCAACGGTTTGCAATGACTTATCCCTTCGGGAGGTATGTCATCATCGGTGAAGGATATCACATTATTATTGAAGATGTGATCAACCAGATGATGGAAATTTTCAACATCCACTGTCTTTGGAAAGTGGGCTTCTTCTAATACTTTCAGTAAGATCTTCAGGTGATCTTCTGAAAAGAAAACCAAGTTCATAATAGAGATCTGTTGTGAAGCTTCTTTCAAGCTTTGAACCACCTTGGCTTCATTGTGTCCCATCTTGCGGAAGAATTCTTCAATCTTCTCCCTGGGCAGTTTCCCCTTAGATCTGATGATAGGCTTCATCACTCGTTGATGAAGATACAATGGATTTTCTTTAGACACTGCAACAGTTGTGTTTGGTGTAACATCCCCAAAATAGGTCCAATCCAACCAACCTATTCTGAGTCGCCAAATACATGGTACAGAAAACAACTACAACTTTATTACAACAATTGTCGTGCAAAATACAACAACACATATGCTGTGAGTTTGGATACAAATATATACCAACTGTACTCTGGACACCAACTTTGGATAGCACGTCACAATGACACCTTACATAAAGGTATAGTCAAAAACTGTTTTAGAAATTAGAATCTTTGGGAAGTGCTCAAGGAAACCTTTCGTATACATGGGAGGCCATGCTTCTAGGGTATGATAGATATCATATGGCCACGTAATTATCCTTGGTTGACCCATTAGACCCCAAAGAAAAACGAGAAGATTACTATCATATTCTTCCCAATGGTGAGTCTTCTCTTGACATATCATTATCTCCACTGTCTCTAATTGGGTATTATACTCCAAACAAACACCAAGATTATATAGGTAGTGCTTGTAAATATACTCAGCAAGTGGATGAGTACAACCCTGTCTTATAATGACACGAGGTTGTATGTCATTAGATATCTTGTATGATAGTGACAAAACACCCTTCCAAGTTAAATTCACCTCACCCTCAACATCTATAGACCACCGTTCTATTCCCCTGTTATTCCCCGCTTGTCCCAGCTACACTTTTATTACCTGAAAGGAATTGTGAAGCAAAAAGGGTGAGCACAACTAGCTCAGTAAAGAATATCATGACTAAAGAGAAATAAATTATCAATAGCCTTCAACAGTAATAAATCAGAGATTTAGAACATATGGTAGATGATAAAACTTTTCAACCATAGTTGCAGCGGAACAATCAATCCATTAGAAGAGTCAAATAGACTATAAAGTCTACTATCTTCTCCACGTTAAAAGTCCACCAACAATGTTTTATTCCTGTAACATCAATCAAAAATTCCTGTCCACAATCACATGTATAACTCATAATCGTAATTGTTGTTCTAAATTCCTTTCCTCATCCAGGACAAAGTTAATTTTCATCACCTGAAACATCAAAGATCATTGTTATACCAAATCACAGTTCCTGTTCATAATCATACTGATAAATTCATCTTTGCACTATGGGCCAAAGATATTCATCAACAAGTCATCTTTGCACTACATGCCAAAGATATTCATCAGTTGGTCATGTTTATCTAAACACATGTTCATCTTTGCACTACGGCCAAAGATATTCATCAAGAAATCATTCATCTTTTACACTACAAAGCCAAAGATATTCGCTTATATCATCATTTAAGACTGAGGATGATAAAAAATATTTTAAAGAAAACGAATCCAGTGAAACAAAAGAACAAATATTAAGGATTCGTACTTTAAACAATTCCCGTTCAAAAATACTTCATAAATAACCAGAGTGTTGTAAAATTCAAGAATGAAGACCAAAACATGGATACAATCAAAGCTAGTATCCAGAATAGATATTTTGGACAAAAAGAAGAAATTTTATTTTTCGGTGAATAGTGCCATATTCGTGAATAGTCTCAGATATCGTGAATAGTGCCAGATACGTGAATAGTAACTCACACACCAAAAGATAGAAATTTCATAAAAAACATCATCATGCTTTCGTGAATAGTACTTTCGTGAATAAGAACTCGTGAATAGTAACTCATGAATAGTAACTCATTAATAATAACTCGTGAATATAGTAACCCCAACATGAAAAAAGTTTCAAATTTGATAAAAGTTCAAACCAATATTTCAAAGATAATGATATTGAAGAAATAATATCATTTATGAAGAAAATAATCTCCCTTACAATCCTTACTCTCAAAAAGAATAAGATTTTCGACCGGAATATCGGATATAGTCTTTGAAAGAACTTGCACCAGAGATAGCAATACTCAAAGTACTAAAATACTCACAAAATACGCTCGATATAATAGAGAGAAAAAGAGAGAAATCTTTAGTTTCTGGTGTGATTTTCAATTCTAACCTAAGCACTCTATTTATAGAAAATGCTTAGAATACACAAAGCGTAAAATTTAATAAATTAATAATATTATTTTTTCAAATTTTCTACGCCCACTAATTTGGTCCAAGACATCAGCCACCATGTGACAAAACATTAAAAACGTTTTTTCTTAATTTAAATAATTAAAACTTCCAAAAATCAATTATTTCGGAACTATGGAACTTCAATAATTCATAATAAATAGCCTTTTTATCAGAAAAATTCGAATCTCACGAATTTTTATAGGAAATTCAATTCTCTACAACTTTGCAGAAGAAAGTTTTTCCAAATTCCAAACAGAAATTGACCAAAATCCATATACGGACGATTTTACAAGCTATAATCAAATTTCAGTCAAGAAATGGGGTCCACCTACACACAAAACATGTGTTAATCATTTAATGCAACAAAAATACTCTTCTTCCTCATATACTCATATATCCCACATTCATTATAAAAATATCATCATTATTATATTATAATAATATAATAAAATATTATTTTATCAGAAAAGATAAAATATCAATTTTCAACAATTGTCACTTTAAAAATTTTCTCCATCTATATCCACATAAAATGAATATTTTTCTCATCATATAAATCAATAATTAATTATTCACAAATAATATTACGTAATCACAATATTGACAACCGTGCGGTTCCTGTGAAAGAGGGGCTTTCCAATAAGAATTTCTCCTTCTTGGCCAAGCGATTAGGTGACCAAACCTCTCCTTAGATGTAACTTTCTAGACATTACCAATAATGTTTTCTAATAATATTATTCGAGATAATATGAATTATTAGCTTCGATAATGGAAAATACCGTGTAGTGACAATTATTAAAACAACAGAATATAAAATATCAATGCAAAGAATTATCAATCAATAAAATATCTTTGAATAAGAATTATCGTAACAATTATTGAGTAGTGCCTTCTTACGTAAGAATCAATAATTCAACAATCACTGTAAAAAACCGCAAAGCATCGCTGCAACAACGCCAGACATTTACTTTACTTTACCCAACGGGTATTCCAACAATGTTAATTGTAACCACTACGCCAGTTATTTATAAAAACTTTAATTTGTCTTTTTCTTCATCCGATGCTTATTCTCATTATGGGCCCATAAAAGGTTAATACCGTCGCATTTAATATTCCCTACGTAAAAGAATATTTCACGACCAAACGAATATTCTCCGACAACAATGAATATTTTTATAACCACTTGTGTATTTTGAAAAAAAAATATATCACCCTTAACTTTAACTTTTATCAATTTAACCATTTACTGAATTGTAATTATAAAAAAAATTGAATACTTTTATTTCATAAAATTCGGGGTCTTACATTTGGCGTTAATCCTTCAGCCTCTCCATAATTCCATGGGACTTTCTTGAGGCTGATGATAGGATATTGTGGCCTGAATGGCAATATGATTGGCTTTGGTGCAGCCACTTTCAAAGGGTTTTCAACTCCTTTGAGCTGAATTGGTTGAATTGTAAGTGGTGTGGTAGTTAAATCTCCCTCAGAGGATATAACTGCTACAACTTCCTTCTATCCTAGAGGAAATGTGTCCCCACTCTCAAATGATACAGCATCATTGTCTGCCATTTATAGGTCACCGCTGTTAATCATGTTTTGAATAAGATGACGGAGTGCCCAGCATTCCTCAGTGATATGACTGCGAGAGTGGGAGTGGTATTGACATAGTCCATTAGCATCAAACCGTTTTGAGCGTGGATTGAATGGAGGTAGTAGTTCTGTGATTTTTCCCTCATTGATCAGCATCTGTAATATCTCTTCTATCGGTTGGACTAAATAGGTGAATTCCCTTTTATTAGCGAAGTCCCAACGGACTTTAGCTTTTGCTTTTCTTGCAAGCTTTTCCTCTAGTGTTTCACTTTCTTGAATAAGTGGTGGAGTACTTGTGATAAGAGAAAGGAGGCTAGCATGCTCTTGACTGAACAATTGACGTGTGACTCGGTCTTGGTGAATCACCAGTTCTGCCAATTGATTGACTTGTTCACCAAGAGATTTTAACTCTCGTTCCATCATGAATTGGAACTCTTAATAATCCCATATGTCGAAATTATCCTTGCTGAATTGGGATGAACCACCCACATATTTGAGGTATTTAGAGCTCTCTCCACTGCCCCTGTTGATCATGTTAACCTCCTCTTCCTTGTGTTGGGGGAGATGGTTGTCTTTCACATGTGGTTGGTCGGGTTTGGTCACCACAATCTCACCACTGTCAATTAAGTCTGGAATCTTATGCTTAAGTGCCCAACAATCCTGAGTGTCATGGCCTGGAGCTCCAGCATGGTAGGCATACTTTTTGTTTGTATTAAAACCCTTTCCACTAGGGTTGGCTGGTGGAAGGAGATGAGTGATTTTTTTCTGAGCTGTCAAAAGTTTGTGAATGTTTTCGAGTGAGTCCCCTAAGGGTGTGAACACTCTTGTACGTCTGACTTCTCCACTCTTTGGCAATGGAGGGTTTAAAGACTGTGCTTGAAAAGGGAAATAGTTTTTCCTCTGAATAGGCAAGTTTTGATTGACTTTTTGTCTTTGCAATATCAAGGAAACATCCTCTTCTTTCTTCTTATGGACCCTCCGGGGGTTGTTCCCATAACTTCTAGATTAGATATGCTTAACTACGACTTTTAATGCGGCGAGATCTTAAATCTTCCCTAATTTCAATCCCATTTCATCCATTTCTCTGTGCTTAATCATTTCTGAGAACGACTTTCCTATTCCAGCTAGGACCCTCTCATTAAATGGAGCCTCTTGAATATCTATGAAGGTCATCACCATTTCAGACTCTGTCATGGATGGGATAACTTGAGCAGTCAAACGCCTCCATCTTTGGGTATACTCTCTGAATGACTCATTGACTTGTTTCTTGACCTTGGTAATTTGATACCGGTATGGAGCCATCTGAGTTTGAAAACTGTATTGACTGAGGAAAGCATGGGCTAACTCCTCCCAACTGTGAATTTTGGAGTTATCCAATTTGGTGTACCATGTTCTGGCTTCTCCAGTCAGACTTTTCTGAAATAGCTGCATTCTGAGCTTTTCATTCTCGGCATAAGATCTGAGTTCTCCAATAAACACTTTTAAGTGCGTGTAAGGACTAAGGATCTCCCAATCCATCATATTTTTCAAAATCGGGAGCCTTGAATTTCTACGGATAATGAACCCCGGGGAAGATACAAATGGTCTGAATATGAAACACTTCCGTGTGTTCCAATCCCTTTGATGGACCGAATGGTCTCTTCCATTTGTAGAACCTTCTTTCGAATATCATCGGTGTCCTGATCTTCTTTAAGATGGGTGATTTCAGGGGTTTTGTTGGTCTTATTAGACTGAGACTCAGGTGCTGGAACTTCTTTGTCCAGACCCTGGATTCCTCCTTGTGTAGAGGATTCTCTGTTGATGGGTATTTGTGGACCCTGAGTTGACTTGTGTAATTCTTTGAGCAGAACCTCCAACTCTGTGATTTGATTGCTTAACCATTCGAACTCCTCACAAGAGACAGGAGTAGGATTACGCTGGCCATATGTAGCCATGTTTGGTTGTAGGCTTAGTGCCTTCTTGGACTTTGAACAGGTAACAGGACCAATCATTTACCTACAAAAAGACTTATGTAGTTTAGTCTGGGGAAACGTGGCAATGTTGCATGCTATGTAATGTGTCCGTTTTTTAGGAGTACTATCCTGCAAAACGGATGTTAGCTGTTTTAATGACAGGATAGCATGACAGGTTTTAATATGCATGTTCACATATTGCATTATATTTTCCATTACATTGAGATTGACATGGAAATTAAATTACAAGTAATTGAAATTACAAGTAATTAAAATGGGAAAGTATGAAGAGACTTCCCTCCGTGTTTGGTTTATCAGAGGCTGACCTATCTTAGGTTACTCTCACAGCGTTTTGGCATGAAGGTTCCCAGATCATCGCAATTTACTCGATGAGAAATTAATCTGATCTTTCAACTGGAGCGAATCTGGGTGGTGCCTTTCCTAAGTCTCGTGGAATTAATCTCCCGACGAGTCCAGTAATCAAACACCGACAGGATAGCCTCTTGGTGGAGGGACCACACCACATACATTCACATACATCATGTTTCACCGTATGGAAATGATGACATGTGCGTAGCACTAATATCACAGGCAGATATGGTGTGAAGCACTAAGTGCAATAAATAAAGCATTAGTACACATTCATTCAAATGTAAATGCAACATCCACACACAAGCAGATAAAAGTTTTTAAAAGCTTTTAATAGCGGCTTAAGCCCTCTTGCCGGAGTCCCAAGCAGAGACGCCACATGTTGAAGTCGGGATTTTGTTCTGTCCCTTTCTGTTCTTATATATTGGTGTTCTCATGTTAGGTGAGATTTGTTTGAAAAAACATGTTTAAAAAGGTCCAACATGTATATGTCGACGATTTGACTATAAGAGTCTCCAGTTGGTTATTTTTAAATGGTTGCACCAACTCAACCGAGAAAAGGTTTGCACAAAGATCTAATGATATGACATTGTTTAACTGGTCTGCAAAACTAAAATTCGTTAAGGTCCGTGGGCTTGATTAAGCGGAGGGAATGTGTTATGTAAGACCCCAACTTTTATGAATAAAGATGAATTTTCTATAAATATCATTTTTAAATATTATGGAATGAATTTGATATAATGTTATAGTTGTGGGTAATATTTATAAATTTTGCAAAGTACCCAAGTTGTTATATAATATTCGATTGGTCGGGGAATATTCGTTTTAACAGGAAATATTCGTACAACGACACAATCATTGGTGGACCCACAACAGAATTATTGTCGGGTTGAGAAAACGACAAAAATACTTTATGAAAATAACGGCGGAAGTTTTACCGTTAACTATTGAAACAACCGGTGTTAAAAGTACAGTAATACGCGTGGTTGCATACTAGCACACGGTATTGATTATTAATGCTTACGTGAGAAGTCACTCAGTTTTGTTCAATTATTGTTACAGTAATTGCTGCATAGTATCTCACGTTATTTGATTCAATTATTGTCAATATTTTATATATTATTAAATCAATAATTGAGATGACAAAGTTATTAATATTATTATTTGCAATATTAACGATGTTTAGAAGTTCTGTCAAGGAGAGGTTTGGTCACTTAATTGCGCGACAATGAAGAGAAATCCTTATTGGATAGCCCCTTCTTTCCTGGGAACGACCTGGTCGATTAATATTATGAATTATAATAATGATGATAAATGTTGTTTTATTAGTATTATTAATGTAATAAAACAGAAAAGCTTTTTATATAAGACATAATACTTTTATAAATTATCTGTTTTATTAGACTATAAATAGAATATATTATATTCTATTATGCATAGTAAAATCTTTTTATATAAAACAGAATACTTTTATAAAGTTATTTGTTTTATTAGACTATAAATAGAATATATTATATTTTATTATGTATAGTGTTGCATAGTGCCTGCATAGTGTTGTATAGTGCCTGCATAGTGTTTGCATTGTAAAAAGTTTTTATATAAAACAGAATACTTTTTATAAAGTTTTGTTTTATTTGATTATAAATAGAATATATTATATTTTATTGCATAGTGCAGCATAGTATCCTTTCCATTCTTCTATAAATAGGATGCTTAGTTACAATTGAAAATCACACCAGAAGTTCAGAGAATTCTCCTTCTATAATCTTGAGCGTATTTGTTTAGAGTTTTAAGAAGCTTTGAGCGTAGAAAACAGTATAAGTTTTCTTCATGAATATCCTCGCCCTACCAGTCGAAATACTCTTTTTTTTTTACGGTAAGGGGTATTACTTCTTTCGTCTTCATGAAGAGAACTTCTGTTATTCCAATCTTTATCATTATGTTGGAATAACCTGTTTATGAGAAGTACCGCATACATGGTGAAATTCTTCTGTTATTCCATTCTTTATTATTCTGTTGGAACATCCTGTCTGTGCGTTTATGCATGACCTGGTTCCGTTCTTTATTATTCTGTTAGAACATCTTGTCTATGCGGATTACGGATGACCTGGTTCCCTTCTTTATTATTCTGTTGGAATAACCTATCTGTGCGGTCTATCGCATGCATGGTGATTTCTTATGTTATTCCATTCTTTATTATTCTGTTGGAATAACCTGTCTATGTGGATTATCACATGCATGGTGAATGATCCTTTGTATTTATTCCTTATTAAATTGTGGAAATGATCTATCTAAGTGGATTACCGCATGGCGGACGAAAATCCATTTGCAGTTTCATATATTCTCTTATACTCAGTTGGTTAAAGCTTTGACTTCTATACTCCATGAAATTAGTGGAATATCCTTGATATTTGCACTTCATCCAGTATCCTTTCATGGAAATATTCTTCTGAGCATTCTTAAATTTTACTCCACAAAGCAGTATCATGTTGACAATTTGGACGTTATTGAGTTTAGGATAAATTAACTTATAAATCTTTAAAATTTATTCGTGAACTTGTTTTATGGAATTGTCATCATCCTCATGCTTATATTATGTTGAAAGTCGTCTGTGGCCTGTAGTGCATAGATGGACTTGGTATGATTATGACCAGGGATTATTCGGTATAATCATGACCGTAATGTTATAAATGATATGGTAAAAATTCTCATTGGCCGTAGTGCATTGATGGACAGTTGTTGGCATGATCATGACCATTGATGAATACACGAATATCCTTGGCCCGTAGTGCGTGAATAATTATGGTTGTGATACTAATGAATATCCTTGTCCATAGTGCAGTGATGATGTGGATTATTTATTAAGCTGAGTCTCAGCGATAAAAGTGATGAAAAACCTTTTAAATCATAGAAGATAGTAGATTTTATTCTCTACTTGACTCTTCTAATGGATTGCTTGTTCATTGCAGCTTAAACTTGATGTTTGTTATATTTTATCGCTTTAACACCGTTGAGGCTAACGATTAAATTATCTTGCATTATCTTAGTCAAAATATTTCTTACTGGGCTAGTTGAGCTCACCCTTTCTTTCACTGTTCTCTTCAGGAAATGAGAACGTAGCTGGGACTAGTCGGGGAACGGAGTGACGGTCCAGATGATAGCATTAGTAGTCCTCACTATTCTGTTAAATGCGTGACAATAAATATAATGAGTACTCTATTGAGTGTGGATATTGTCTAGATGATAATATTATTATTAAAACTCTCAGTTATGTCTTGTCGTATTCTACACGATAGTTGTATTATTAAGTTGTATTTGAATTTTGTACCATGTATTTGGCGACTCAAGATGGGTGATGTATACCAACTTTGTGGGCGTCATAGTTGGTATCAGAGCTTAGGGATATGATCCCTGGCTAAGATGTGAGACTAGAACTAGGAGGGGAGAGACGGGGAATTTCTTCGCTAGTATGACCTACCTAAGTTTATTTGGTATTTAATTGGCCGGTCAGAGTATAGGGATAATATGTGATATGATAACTAACCCTTGTTTTGTGGCGAGATCTCTGAAAATGACATCCGAGAATGTTGAGAATAGCAATGGAGCACATGAGGTCGTTGAGTCTCCACATATCAATAATCAGGATAATGTTCATCAGGAAGGCGACAATCCTCATGCAAACAATAACACTGACCAAATGATGAATGATGGAATGTTTAGAGGCTTTATGCAATTCATGCAACATCAAAGAGAGCGGCTCCTGTCCAAAATGTAGGTGGAAACACCGAAACTCTCTGACATGATCCACCGCTAAATAGTTCATAGAGTCGGGACCACCGTAGTTTATTGGAGAGCCAAAACCACTTAAGGCGAGATGTGGATAAAGCGTATCACCAAGATATTTGATGTCTTGGGATGCTCAGAGAGCAAAAGTTTCCTTGCCACCTTTATGTTAGGAGGAGAGGCGATTCTCGGTGGGAATCGGTAAAGCGTACTCAACCTGCAAAATGAGTACCAAGAACTATTCAACGACAAGTACTTTCCCAAAATTATTCGTCATATGAAAGAGGTTGAGTTCATCAAGTTGGAGCAGAACAATATGACCGTGTCGCAGTACGACGCTAAGTTTGCCGAGTTATCCCGGTTTGCGTCTCTCTTGGTTGACAATGAGGAAAGAATGACGCGGATGTCTCTAAGAGGTTTGAAACCCGAGATACGTCAATATCTAATTTCTCATAAACTATGTTTATATTCAGATGTTGTAAATAGGGCTCAGTTATTGGAGCGCGATAACGAGTCAACTCAACCAGAGAAAGCGGTACGTGAAATGATAATACCGAAGGTAGCGATCATCGAGCGGTGACAACAAATGTGGAGGGAATCAACATGCCAGAAATGGTAACCACTTCGGTGGTAATCATGGCCAAGACAATAAGAATGAACATTTCAAGAATAGGAGATCCAACAATGATGGAAAGATGTCAGCACCAGCACCCGTTGTTAAGGAAGGAGAACAACCACTTATCATATGCTTCAAATGCGGAGGGGAGGGACATATCAGTCCAAACTGCGCGATGCCATCCAAAGCGTGTTATAATTATGGAAGAGAAGGTCACCTAGCCCGATTTTGTCGTGCACCGAAGACAAGTCCAGTTGGAACGGTGACACAAAATATCATCCCAGACAAGTCAAAACCAGTAGTTCAAGGAAGAGCTTTTGTTGTGACCTCCCAGAAAGTAAGGAACCCGAACGAGGTCATCACGGGTAAGCTTATCATAAACTCTAGCGAAGTCTATACCTTATTTGATACTGGTTCTACCCATTATTTTATTTCTCCTACTTGCGCTCAAAGATTAAATTTGACTCCGAAAAAATTAGACTTTGACTTATCTGTGGAAACTCCGTTGGGAGAAACCTTCATTACATCCAATGTTTATAAGTGTTGTTTGGTTCAAATCGGCGACCGCACGTTACCTGTCGATCTTATTTCTTTGAAACTACTTGCATTTGATGTGATTCTGGGGATTGATTGCTTAACTATTCATCATGCAAAAATTGATTATTTTCGTAAGGTTGTTAGCTTTCATATTCCTAACCAACCTATTATGCAAATTCAAGCAACCAAACCATTAAAATCAATCACTGTCATCTCAAGCCATAAAGTTATTCGTTTATTAAAAAATGGATGTCAAGCTTTCTTAGCTCATGTCACAGATTTAAACAAAAAAATGTCAAATTTGAATGATATTTCTATTGTTAATAAATTTCCTGACGTATTCCCTGAAGAACTTCCTGGCCTACCCCCAGAACGTGAAATTGAATTTTGTATCGACCTTGAACCCGGTACAAAACCCATTTCCAAAGCCCCATATCGAATGGCTCCTATTGAACTTCAGGAGTTAAAGACCCAATTGCAGGAATTGTTAAACATTGGTTTCATTCGTCCTAGTATGTCTCCTTGGGGTGCTTTTGTTCTATTCGTGAAGAAGAAAGATGGAAGTATATGACTTTGTATTGATTATCGGGAGTTGAATCATGTCACCATCAAAAATAGGTACCCATTGCCACGTATTGATGACCTATTTGACCAGTTGCAAGGCGCCAAATTCTTTTCAAAGACCGATCTTCATTCTGGATATCATCAGCTGAAGGTTAAAACTGAGGATATTCCAAAGACTGCCATCAGAACTCGGTACGGGCACTATGAATTTTTAGTCATGTCTTTTGGATTGACTAATGCTCCTGCTGCCTTCATGGATATAATGAACCGAGTATTCAAAGAATATTTGAATCACTTTGTGGTCGTCTTTATTGATGACATCCTAATATATTCCAACAGCCGTGAAGATCATGAGCAACACTTGAAGCTGATACTCCAAATGCTTCGTGAAAACAAGCTTTATGCCAAGTTAAAGAAATGTTAGTTCTGGCTTGAGGAAGTAGCATTCCTTGGGCACGTAGTATCAAGTCATGGAATACCTGTTGACCCGACAAAAATTGATGCTATTCAAAGCTGGGAGCAACCTAAATCAGTGACCGAAGTACGTAGCTTTCTCGGATTAGCTGGTTATTAACGGAGATTCGTGGAAGGGTTTTCTCGAATCGCTATTCCATTAACTCAGTTGACTCGGAAAGATATAAAATTCGGTTGGAGCGTGGAATGTGAGAAGAGTTTTCAAGAACTCAAGAGGAGACTCATTTCAACACCTGTTCTGACAATACCATCTGGCTCGGAGGGATTTGTCATCTACAGTGATGTATCGGGCAAAAGGTTAGGATGTGTTCTCATGCAACATGGGAAAGTCATAGCCTATGCCTCTCGAAAACTCAAAGAATATGAGAGGAATTATCCTACTCATGATCTAGAGTTAGCAGCTGTTGTCTTCGCACTTAAAATTTGGAGGCATTACTTGTATGGGGAGAAAGTGGAGATCTTTACGGATCATAAAAGCCTCAAATATTTCTTCACCCAAAAGGAACTCAACATGCAAGAACGACGTTGGCTTGAATCGTCGAAGATTATGATCATACCATTCAATACCATCCCGAAAAGCGAACGTGGTAGCTAACGCATTGAGTAGAAGATCATATGCGGGTACGAGTGCGATATTGTCAACGCAAAGGCCCATTTTGTGTGACTTGCAAAGGATGGAGATAGAGTTAAAGACTCCGGGGGCACATGTTATGATGGCAAATATACGAGTAGAACCGACTTTAATCGATAAAGTTAGATGCGATTTGGGTCATTGTTGATAGATTGACCAAGTCTGCTCATTTCTTACCGATACGAGAAACTTATACACTTAAACGTCTTGCTCGTATGTACATAAACGAGATTTTAAGATTGCATGGTATGCCAGTATCCATAGTTTCTGATCGAGACCCAAGATTCACTTCAAGATTTTGGGTTAGTTTGCAAAAAGCTATGGGCACGAATTTACGATTTAGCTCGGCATATCATCCTCAGACGGATGGGCAGTCAGAGAGGACTATTCAAACTCTTGAAGATCTATTAAGACTCTGTGTCCTTGACTTCAAGGGAAGTTAGGACAAGGTCTTACCATTGGTGGAGTTTTCCTACAACAACAGTTATCAAGCAAGTATTGTCATGGCTCCATTCGAGGAGTTATATGGAAGAAAGTGTCATTTTCCAGTATGCTGGGATGAGGTGGGTGAAGCAACGTTGTTGGGACCGGAGTTGGTACGCATGACTACAAAAAAGATTCAAACGATCCGACAACGTATAAAAACCTCACAAGATCGACAAAAGAGTTATGTTGATCTTCATCGAAAGGACGTAGAATTCGATATTGGAGATCATGTGTTGTTACGTGTTGCTCCATGGAAAGGAGTTACGAGATTTGGAAAGAGAGGAAAGCTCAATCCTCGATTCATTGGCCCATTTTTAATCCTCGATCGAGTAGAAACTGAGGCCTATAGACTCACTTTAGCGCCAAGTATGTCTCATGTTCATAACATTTTTCACATATCCATGTTACGTAAATATGTGGAAGACCCAAACCACATTATTGAGTTAGAACCGGACAAAATAGCGGAAGATTTGACGTATGAAGAGGTTCCTGTTCAAATCTTGGATAAGAAGGGAAGGTTGTAAGACCCCAACTTTTTATAAATGAAATTGAATTTCCTCTATTTATTATTTTGAAATAGTAAGGGTTGAGTTGATTAATGTGGTTAGTTATGGGTAAAATGCGCAAATATTTCAAATAAGCAAGTGGTTATAAAATATTCAATGTTATCGGGGAATATTCATTTGGTCGTGGAATATTCTTACTGACGGGGAATATTCCTACGACGGCGCAGCCTTGTGTGGGCCCCATAACAGAAAGCGATTGGATGAAGAAAATGACAAGTATAAATAATCTACGTAGTCATTATTCAAGCTAACAATCGTTGGAATATCCGGTGGGTTAATACATAGTAATACGCTGGCGTTGTTGCACAAGAAGATGACTCAGTATTGCACCAATTATTGATTCTTACGTAAAGGGCACTACTCTCAATAATTGTTACGATAATTATTGCTTTAATATTTTATTTTATTGATTCAATAATTGCTACATTGATATTTTATATTATTGTTGTTTCAATAATTGTCACTACACAATATTTTCCATTATCAGATCAACAATTCATATCATTTGAATAATATTATTAGATAGCATTATTGGCAATGGCTAGAAAGTTCTGTCTAAAGAGATGTTTGGTCACCTAATCATGCCGCAAAGAGAGAAATCCTTATTGAAAGCCCTATATCCCAGGAAATACCACGGTTGTCGATTGTGATTTTGTAATATTATTTATGAATAATTAATAATTGATTATTATGATAAGGAAAATATTCATTTTATGTGGATATAGATGGAGAAAATTTTTAAGGTGACAATTGTTGAAAATTGATATTTTATCTTTTCTGATAAAATAATTCATTTAAATATATTATTATATTATAATAATATAATAATGGTGATATATTTACAATGAATGTGTGATATATGAGTAAATAAGGAGGAGGAGTATTTTTGTTACTAAAAATATTTAAAACATGTTTTTCATGTTTGTGGACCCCATTTCTTGACTGAAATTTGATTATAGCCTGTAAAATCGTCCGTATGTGGATTTTGGTCAATTTCTGTTTAGAATTTGGAAAAACTTAAACTTAAAAAGTTGTAGAGAATTGAATTTCCTATGGAATGACATAAGATTCAAATTTTTCTGATAAAAGGGCTATTTATTATGAATTATTGAAGTTCCGAATTAATTGATTATTATTTTTTTTTTGGAGTTTTAAATGATTTTAAAATGAAAAACGTTTTTGGTGACTTTGTCACTTGTATGGCTGATGTCTTGACCAAAAACATGGGCGTAGGAATTTAAGAAAAATATATTTATATTTTATTAAATTTTCTACTTTGGTGTTCTAAGCATTTTCCTATAAATAGGGTGCTTAGGTTAGAATTAAAAATCACACCAGAAACTAAAGTTTTCTCTCTCTATAATATCGAGCGTATTTTTGTGAGTATTTTGGTATTTTGAGTGTTGCTATATGGTGCAAGTTCCTTCAGCACTATATCCAGTATTCCAGTCAGAAGTACTGTCTTTTCGAGGTAAGGGATGTTATTTTTTTATAAATGATATTATTTCTTTCAATATCATTATACTGGAATATTGGTAAGATTTTTCTTGTGAAATTCTTATCTTTTCATGTCGGGGTTACTATTCATGAGTTACTATTCACGAGTACTATTCATGAAGCATGATGATTTTTCTTGTGAAATTTCTATCTTTTAGTGTCGAAGTTACTATTCATGTATACGATACTATTCACGAATACGACACTATTCACAGAAAAATTAAAATTTCTTTTCTGTGTCCAAGATTGTCTGTTATGGTTCCTATCTTTGATTGGATCTATGTTTTGGTCTTCATTCTTGAATTTTACTCCACTATGGTTATTTATGAAGTATTTTTGAACTTGGATTATTTAAAGTACGAATCCTTAATATTTGTTCTTTTGTTTCACTGGATTCGTTTTCTTTAAAATATTTTTCATCATCCTCAGTCCTAAATGATGATATAACTGAATATCTTTGGCTTGTAGTGCAAAGATGAATGATTTTCTGATGAATATCTTTGGCCCGTAGTGCTAAGATGAACATGTGTTTAGATGAACATGACCAACTGATGAATATCTTTGGCCTGTAGTGCAAAGATGAATATTTGATTCCAGATATATATTGATTGATGTCACAGGGATAAAATATAGACGATGAACTTTTAAATTCATATATAGAAGATAATAGATTTTATTCTATACTTAACTCTTCTAATGAATTATTATTTCCGCTGCGAATATTGATTTAAAATTTATTTTCTATTGTATTCTATTAGATTTTTTCCTGTTGAGGACTAACGATAATTTGTTCTATATTATCTTAGTCATAATATTCTTTAATGGGCTAGTTGAGCTCACCCTTTTCCTTTTTGTTCCATTTTTTCTCTCGTAGCGAGAATGTAGCAGTACTAGTGGGGTGTGGAATGATGGTTCTAGAAGTTGTTCTAGTAGTCCTCACTATTTTGTAAAATAGTGTATTAATAATTGTAATGAGGACTTATTTGAGTGTGGATATTGTCTAAATGACAATATTTGTATTTAAACTCACAGTTTAAGTGTTGTCGTATTTTGCACGACAATTGTATTAATAAAGTTGTAGTTGTTTCTGTAACATGTATTTGGCAACTCAGAATTGGTGTTGTATATCTATTTTGGGGCCGTCACAGTTGGTATCAAAGCTTAGGGATATTGACTCTGGCGGAGATCGGAGAATAGAACTAGGAGGGGAGAGACGAGTAATCCTTCGTTAGTGTGTCATATCTAAGCTTATTTGTTGGTTGGTCAGAATATAGGGTTATTATATTGCATGTTAATTTCTTTAATTAACCGTTGTTTTATGGCAATGTTTGAGAATGACAACTGAGAATGTTAACAGTGGAGTAAATGAGACCGTGGAAACACCTTTAATCACCACCTAGGGGAACGTGCAACAGGAAGGAAATATTCCTCCTGTAAACTACACTACCAAACAAATGATGAATGATGGGATGTTTAGAAGCTTTATGCAGTTCATGCAAAATCAGACGAGGGACACTCGTGCACAAAATACGTGTGGAAATGATAGCAATGCGCGACTTGTCACAGCCAAGCAGTTTAAAGAGTTGGGACCACCAGAATTTATTGGAAAGCCGGATCCGATCAAGGCAGAGACGTGGGTTAAATAAATTACCAAGATATTCGATGTCTTGGGATGCACGGAGGAACAGAAGGTTCCATTCGCCACCTTTATGTTCCGTGGCGAGGCAGACATTAGTGGAGTCTCAGAAACGTACTCAAATTTCGCCGACTCAAAGATGTCTTGGGAAACGTTTTAAACTTTTTCAACGACAAATACTTTCCTCGAAAGTATTCGCCATATGAAGGAGGTAGAGTTTATTAAACCGAATAAAATAACATGATTTGTCCCAAAGACGAGGCGAAGTTCGCAGAGTTATCCAGTGTTGCACCTCATTTGGTAGAGAATGAGGAACGAATGACGCGATGTTTCGAGAGGTCTAAAACCCGAGATTCGCAATATCTTATCTCTCATAAATTTTCTTTATATTCAGATGTTGTAAAACAGGGCTCAATTTTTAGAGCGAGATAATGAGTATGTTCAACTGAGGGACCACAACTGTGGTCATACCGGTGGCGCGTGATCGTGAGCAATGAAAACCAAATGGGGAGGAAAACATTCGGACAAAAGCAGTAACCACTCCGTGGTAATCGTGGCCATAATAATAGAAGAAGCGAGTGGGGAGATTTTAAAAGAGGAGATTCAACAATGACAATGTGAAGATGTCAAAGACCAAAGAAAGAATCGGTTCTAAGGAGGAGAACGACCACCTATCAGATGCTATAAATGTGGAAAAGAGGGACACATCAGCCCAAACTGTCCACAACAGTTCAAGGTATGCTATAATTGTGGAAAAGAAGGACATATCGCTCGAGATTGTACTGTAGCAAAACCAAGTCCAGCGGGGATGGTGACTCAAAAGGTTGTCCCAGAAAAGTCAAAGTCAACGGTTCCTGGAAAAGCGTTTGTCGTGACTGGTCAAAATGCGAGGAACCCAAACGAGGTGATCACGGGTAAGCTAATCATAAATTCTTGCGAAGTTTATACCTTACTAGATACCGATGCTACTCATTCATTTATCTCTCCTGCTTGTGCTCAACGTTTAAACTTAACTCCGGAGAAATTAGACTTTGACTTATCTGTGGAGACTCCATTAGGAGAAACTTTCATTGCGTCCACTGTTTATAAATCTTGTTTGATTCAAGTTGGTACCATCACATTACCTGTCGATCTTATTTCTTTGAAAATACTTGCATTTGATGTGATTTTAGGGATTGATTGGTTAACCACTCATTATGCTAAAATTGATTGTTTTCGTAAGGTTGTTAGTTTTCATATTCCTAACCAATCTGTTATGTGAATTCAAGCAACCAAACCACTAAAGTTAATCACTGTCATATCAAGCCATAAAGCTATTCGTTTATTGAAAAATAGATGTTAAGCTTTCTTAGCCCATGTCACGGACTTGAACAAAAACACGTCAGATTTGAATAAAATTTATGTTGTTAGTGAATTTCCTGATGTATTTCCTGATGAACTTCCCGGTCTACCTCCAGAACATGAAGTTGAATTCTTTATTGACCTTGAAGCTGGTACAAAGACCATTTCTAAAACCCCATATCGAATGGCTCCTATTGAACTTCAGGAGTTAAAGGTCCAACTACAGGAGTTGTTGGACATCTGGTTTCATTCTGCCCCAGTACATCTCCTCTGGGGTGCTCTGCTTTATTTGTAAAGAAGAAAGACGGAGTATGCGACTTTGTATTGACTACTGGGAATTGAACCATGTCACCATCAAGAATAGGTATCCGCTACCTCGTTGTAATACCCGGTAAAATAATAATAATAATAATAATAATAATAATAATAATAATAATAATAATAATAATAATATTTAAATCCATATTTTAATTGGGCTTTTCTTATGTTGGGTCAAATTGTATTTAATTTGCGTGACTTATAATAAGTATGTGAGTACATAAATTTGGGCTTTTATACTAATTGGGTCAAACTAGTGATTTAATTTATGTGGGCTAATAAATATTAGTAAGTGATGGATAAATTAAATTGGTAAAATTGGGCTTTAAACTAAGTGGATTTAATTTATAATTGTGTAGTTTAAAATCCTATTAAGATTTGTAGAGTTAATAAAATATATTAATTAATAAATAAAAAGTAAAAAACCTAGTTATGCTTTATTAAGTCTGATGAGACAAATTATGGGAATAGAACTTAAAAGAAAGGAGGCGGCGAGAGATAGCAGAAAAGAGAAGCAAAAACAAGTGTCTTTTCTTTCCTTCTTTCTTTTTTTTTCTATCATTAACTATTGGCATAATTTGTTTATTCTTTAGAAATTAATTACTTTGATTGGGTCATATCATTTTGATTGTGTGATTGAGTCTGACCAGATGGTACATATGTATAGGTATGTTCACAGTGATAAATTGTAAATATATAGCATAAAAACAAAGTTCTGATTGATTTGACCGAATGTATATGTATATATAAGTTTATTATATTTTTCATGGAATATATACATACTGAACCTGTTTAAAAAAAAATAAAAAAAGAAAGAAAAAGAAAATAAAGTTTCGTAATTTGATTTTTGTTAAAGCCTACTGTTGTGAGAAACTGTAATGTAGTCACTATATACTTTGATGACGTTTTTTTTTGTTATTAAATCTTTGTGACATTTGGTTAGAATTAGCAAGTTTGCTAAGAATTGTATAAGCTACTTGTAATAATAGTATATATAAATTAAATTGTATTTTAATTACTGAAAGCAAAATATAAATATATTAAATAAGTTGAAATCATGGATAAGGTGTTTGGTTCATTACTAATTGGAATCACGGTAATTAAATCTAATGTTAGGATTATAAAAACTATATTGAATTTTACTTAATAATTCAAATTAATTCATTTTGTTGGTAAGAGTAATAAAATGTGTCTACTAATAAATTTAACAATATTATGTTGTTAATGGGTAAATTTGTAATAAAATTTTATTTTATTTTATTAGATCGGACGGAGGGAATTTAAAGAGTTATATTTGGAATAAAAATTTTGGAGTATTAATATTTGATAAAAGGCAATGATTAAAGGCATATTAAATAAATTATGAATTATTTTAGAATTATTAGTTTGGATTGTTTTTAATTTGAGGTGAATATGTTTAGGTTGCGAATAACGTTTCGTATTTGATATCGTTGGCATTTGAGGGTAAGATTTTATGGAGTGTGCTATAAATGATTTGAAAGTATCAGGTACAGATTTCGTACTCTTTCAGCGATACTTTGTTAAATTTGAGTTGTTCGTTTTGTTCCTCGTTTCGAATTTCTGTTATTATTTCACATAATTGTTTCTTGTGAAATTGATATATTTGTTTCATTTTGGAGTTAACACATTGGACTCGTACTTGTACTCTTTGAATCAGGTTATCATGTATAGTATTTATTTTGATAATTGTAGAGCGGTACATGTTGCTACCTTCTTTTTGAGACCATGTGACTATAGTTTGATTTGGTTCAACATGTACATATAGAACCCTTTTGTTGGTATTTTGTCGCATGTGTTGTGACATGATATTTTTGTTAGAATATACCGTAGGGTATACCTGAGCTATAACCACCTGTGGGGGTACCACAGGCATGTCTTCTTGGCACGAGAGACATGACACTTTCCGTGGCGGTGTGATTAGTCCACGGCGTCTCCGTTTTGGGCTCCGGAGAAAGTGGGCCGTTTAGTGTTTTATTGTGGGAGGCGTATGGGTTAACCCTAGTTTTCTGTTCTGCGGATTGGTGATGTTGTGCCAAACACACCTATCCGATTTGCATACATTTGGATTCGCGGTCCAATGTGTGATTTGCCTGTGTGGCATTATTTTGATTTGCCTGTGTGGCATTACTTTGGTTGCCTGTGTGGCGTCATTTGATTTGCCTGTGTGACATTAGTTTGACTTGCTTGTGTGGCAAGATAAATTTTTGAGCTCACTCGGTATGAAATAACCCCAGCCATTTGTTTCAGCCTATTATTTTATTGTATTAGTTTTGTTTATTTCTGTTCAGTTCAATTCATTGAGTTAGTTACTTCAGTTCGTTATTTCTTTATTCGTTTATTGGTTTCGTCAATTTTGTTAATTCATATATATTTCATTCAGATCTTTGGAGATTATATTTTTCGTTCGTAATTATACTTGAGGCCTTGTTCAAGATTTTTTATCTCGATTGTTTTCATTATATCGATTTAGATATCTTTTGTATATCCGTATTCAGACTTTGCAATTAGCTCATGTCTTGTTTTTTCTTCCCAAGCGTTTGCAAGGTGATTCGTACTAGTGTGATGAGAGAGTTGCCTTTGACTGTCTATATCGTTTCGAATTTTAAGTTTTGATTATTTTGACTCTATTTGGAGAATTGTATTTAGTACGCTATTAATGGATCACCACTATTAATATTTTGAAGTTATTAGTTCTCTGTTTTTCTTATTTTGAGGTTTGTTGTGCTTTGCACATGACCTCCCTTTCCTTTTCGGGAATGGGGTGTTACACTCGTATTGATGACCTGTTTGACCAGTTACAAGGAACATAATTCTTTTCAAAGATCGATCTCCGTTATGGATATCATCAGCTTAAGGTTAAAACTGAGGATATTCCAAAGACTGCCTTCAGAACTCGATACGGGCATTATGAATTCTTAGTCATGTCTTTTGGATTGACTAATGCTCCTGCTTCTTTCATGGATATGATGAACCGAGTATTCAAGGAATATTTGGATCAGTTCGTTGTTGTCTTTATTGATAACATCCTCATCTATTCCAAAAGCCGTGAAGATCATGAGCGCCATTTGAAGCTGGTACTGCAAAGGCTTCGTGATAACAAACTATATGCCAAGCTGAAGAAATGCGAGTTCTGGCTTGAGGAAGTAGCATTCCTTGGGCACATGGTGTCAAAACATAGAGTGTCTATTGAATCGGCGAAGATTGAAGCAATACAAAGTTGGGAGCAACCGAAGTCGGTGGCCGAAGTACGTAGCTTTCTGGGCTTAACTAGTTATTATCGAAGATTCGTGGAAGGATTTTCTCGAATCGCTACTCGCTTAACTCACCGACTTCGAAAAGATACAAAATTCAGATGGAGCGAGGGAATGCGAGAAGAGTTTCCAAGAACTCAAGAGAGACTCATTTCGCACTGCTCGACAATACCGTCCCGGTTCGGATGGTTTTGTTATCTGACGATGCTTCGTGCAAAGGGTTAGGATGTGTTCTCATGCAACATGGGAAAGTCATAGCCTATGCCTCGCGACAACTCAAAGAATATGAGAGGAATTATCCTACTCATGATCTAGAGTTGGCAGCAGTCGTTTTCGCGTTGAAGATCTGGAGACACTACCTGTATGGGGAGAAAGTGGAGATCTATACAGATCATAAAAGGCTCAAATATTTTTTCACCCAAAAGGAACTCAACATGCGACAACGACGTTGGCTCAAGTTATTGAAAGATTACGACCACACCATCCAATACCATCCCGGAAAAGCAAACGTGGTAGCTGACGCATTGAGTAGAAGATCATATGCGGGTACGAGTGCAATGTTATTAACACAAAGGACCATTTTGTATGACTTGCAAAGGACGGAGATAGAGGTAAAGGCTCCAAGTACCCACGTGATGATATCAAGCATACGAGTAGAACCGAATTTAATCGATAAAGTTAAAGCTGCTCAAGCTACGGACATGGAGCTGATGCGTATGAAGAAGAAAGTGCAAGAAGGTGTTATTCTGGAAGCAAGAATCGATGAAGAAGGAATACTTCGAGTCCACTCCAGACTTTGTGTTCCTAACGATTCTGACTTGAAGCATAGAATCATGATGGAGGCACACAACACACCGTTTGCAATCCATCATGGGAGTACCAAAATGTATCATGATCTTCGACATACATTTTGGTTGAACAATATGAAGAGAGAGATCGCGAAGTTTATCTCGAGGTGTTTAACTTATCAACATGTAAAGGCGAAGCATCAAGTGCCAAAGGGTCCATTGCAACCACTTGAGATTCCAAAATAGAAGTGGAAACACATTACCATGGATTTCGTTACGGGTCTTCCCACGGTTTCTTAAGGCATAAATGCGATTTGGGTTATTGTTGATAGATTAACTAAGTTTACTCATTTCTTGCCAATACGGGAGACTTATTCCCTTGAACGTCTTGCTCGTCTGTACGTAAATGAGATTGTGAGATTGCATGGCATTCCAGTATCCATAGTTTTGGATTGTGACCCAAGATTCACTTCACGATTTTGGGTTAGATTGCAAAAAGCTATGGGCACGGATTTATGATTCAGTTCGGCATACCATCCTCAAACGGACGGACAATCAGAGAGGACTATTAAGACTATTGAAGATCTATTAAGACTCTGTGTCTTAGACTTCAAAGGGAGTTGGGATAAGTATTTACCATTGGTGGAATTCTCTTACAACAACAGTTATCAGGCAAGTATAGGCGTGGCTCCATTCGAGGCATTATATGGACGAAAGTGTCGCTCTCCAATATGCTGGGATGAGGTGGGGAAGCAACGTTGTTGGGACCAGTGTTGGTACGAATGACTACAGAGAAGATCAAAACGATTCGACAACGTATACAAACGGCACATGATCAACAAAAGAGTTATACGGATCTTCATCGAAAGGACGTGGAATTTGACATTGGGGATCATATATTGTTACGTATTGCTCCATGGAAGGGAGTTACAAGATTCGGGAAGAGAGGAAAGCTCAATCCATGATTTATTGGTCCATTTCAGATTCTTGACCGAGTAGAAAATGTGGCCTATAGACTCGTGTTACCTCCAAGCATGTCTCGTGTTCATAACGTTTTTCACATATCTGTGCTTCGTAAATATGTGAAGGACCCAAACCACATTATTGAGTTAGAACCAAACGAGATAGCCGAAAATTTAACGTACGAGGAGGTACCTGTTAAGATCTTAGATAGCAAAGAGCATGTCCTACGCACTAAAGTTATACCACAAGTTAAGATTTTGTGGAGGAACCATGTTATTGAAGAAATGACCTGGGAGTTAGAATCAGAAATGAAAAAGAGGTATCCTCACCTTTTCGAAACACCAGGTACGTACGTCAATTTCGAGGACGAAATTTCATAAGAAGGGAAGGTTGTAAGACCCCAACTTTTTATAAATGAAATTGAATTTCCTCTATTTATTATTTTGAAATAGTAAGGGTTGAGTTGATTAATGTGGTTAGTTATGGGTAAAATGCGCAAATATTTCAAATAAGCAAGTGGTTATAAAATATTCAATGTTATCGGGGAATATTCGTTTGGTCGTGGAATATTCTTACTGACGGGGAATATTAAGTAAGATGGCGGCGACCTTGTGTGGGCCCCATAACGAAGAAGCGATTGGATGAAGAAAACGACAAGTATAAATAATCTACGTAGTTATTCTGATTAACAACATTTGTTGGAATACCCGTGGTTAATACATAAGAATACGCGTTGTTGCCGCACAAGAAGACACGTATTGCACCAATTATTGATTCTTACGTAAGAAGGCACTACTCAATAATTGTTACGATAATTATTGCTCAATATTTTATTTTATTGATTCAATAATTGCTACGTTGATATTTTATATTATTGTTGTTTCAATAATTGTCACTACACAGTATTTTCCATTATCAGATCAATAATTCATATTATTTGAATAATATTATTAGATAACATTATTGGCAAAGTCTAGAAAGTTCTGTCTAAAGAGATGTTTGGTCACCTAATTGCGCGCCAGTAAGGAGAAATCCTTATTGGAAAGCCCCCTCTATCCTGGGAACAGCCTGGTTGTCAGTATTGTGATTCTGTAATATTATTTATGAATAATTAATAATTGATTATTATGATAAGAAAAATATTCATTTTATGTGGATATAGATGGAGAAAATTTTTAAGGTGACAATTGTTGAAAATTAATATTTTATCTTTTCTGATAAAATAATTTATTTAAATATATTATTATATTATAATAATATAATAATGGTGATATTTTTACAATGAATGTGTGGTATATGAGTAACTGAGGAGGAGGAGTATTTTGTTACTAAAAATATTTAAAACATGTTTTTCATGTTTGTGGACCCCATTTCTTATCGAAATTTGATTATAGCACAGAAAATCGTCCAGATGTGGATTTGATTCGATTTCATTTGAATTTGAAAAACTTAAACTTAAAAAGTTGTAGAGAATTGAATTTCCTCTGGAAGGACATAAGATTCTAATTTTTCTGATAAAAGGGCTATTTATTATGAATTATTGAAGTTCCGGATTAATTGATTTTTTTTTTTTTTGGAGTTTTAAATGATTTTAAAATGAAAAATGTTTTTGGTGACTTTGTCACTTGTATGGCTGATGTCTTGACCAAAAACGTGGGCGTAGGAATTTAAGAAAAATATATTTATATTTTATTAAATTTTCTGCTTTGATGTTCTAAGTATTTTCCTATAAATAGGGTGCTTAGGTTAGAATTAAAAATCACACCAGAAACTAAAGTTTTCTCTCTCTATAATATCGAGCGTATTTTTGTGAGTATTTTGGTACTTTGAGTGTTGCTATATGGTGCAAGTTCCTTCAGCACTATATCCAGTATTCCAGTCAGAAGTACTGTCTTTTCGAGGTAAGGGATGTTATTTTTTTTATAAATGATATTATTTCTTTCAATATCATTATACCGAAATATTGGTAAGATTTTTCTTGTGAAATTCTTATCTTTTCATGTCGGGGTTACTATTCATGAGTTACTATTCACGAGTACTATTCACGAAGCATTATGATTTTTCTTGTGGAATTTCTATCTTTTAGTGTCGAAGTTACTATTTACATGTACGACACTATTCACATATACGGCAATATTCACGAATACGACACTATTCATAGAAAAATTAAATTTTATTTTTTGTGTCCAAGATTGTCTGTTATGGTTCCTATCTTTGATTGGATCTATGTTTTGGTCTTCATTCTTGAATTTTACTCCACTATGGTTATTTATGAAGTATTTTTGAACTTGGATTGTTTAAAGTATGAATCCTTAATATTTGTTCTTTTGTTTCACTAGATTCGTTTTCTTTAAAATATTTTTCATCATCTTCAGTCCTAAATGATGATATAACTGAATATCTTTGGCCTGTAGTGCAAAGATGAATGATTTTCTGATGAATATCTTTGGCCCGTAGTGCAAAGATGAACAGGTGTTTAGATGAACATGACCAACTGATGAATATCTTTGGCCTATAGTGCAAAGATGAATATTTGATTCCAGATATATATTGATTGATGTCACAGGGATAAAATATAGACGATGAACTTTTAAATTCATATATAGAAGATAGTAGATTTTATTCTCAACTTAACTCTTCTAATGAATTATTATTTCTGCTGCGAATATTGATTTAAAACTTGTTGTCTATTGTATTCTATTAGATTTTTTCCTGTTGAGGACTAACGATAATTTGTTCTATATTATCTTAGTCATATTGTTCTTTACTGGGCTAGTTGAGCTCACCATTTTCTTTTTTGTTCCATTTTTCTTCTCAGGAAATAAGAATGTAGCGAGTACTAGTCGGGGTGTGAAATGATGGTTCTAGAAGTTGTTCTAGTAGTCCTCACTATTTTATAAAATAGTGTATTAATAATTATAATGAGGACTTATTTGAGTGTGGATATTGTCTAGATGACAATATTTGTGTTTAAACTCACAGTTTAAGTGTTGTCGTATTTTGCACGACAATTGTATTAATAAAGTTGTAGTTGTTTTTGTACCATGTATTTGGCGACTCAGAATGGGTGTTGTATACCTATTTTGGGGCCGTCACAATAGTAATACGCGTGGTTGCATAGTAGCACACGGTATTGATTATTAATGCTTACGTGAGAAGTCACTCGATTTTGTTCAATTATTGTTACAGTAATTGCTACATAGTATCTCACGTTATTTGATTCAATTATTGTCAATATTTTATATATTATTAAATCAATAATTGAGATGACAAAGTTATTAATATTATTATTTGCAATATTAACGATGTCTAGAAGTTCAGTCAAGGAGAGGTTTGGTCACCTAATTGCATGGCGCTTGATGGGAGAAATCCTTATCTCGGAAAAGCCCCTCTTTCACGGAAACGACACGGTCGATTAATATTGTGAATTATAATAATGATGATAAATGTTGTTTTATTAGTATTATTAATGTAATAAAATAGAAAAGCTTTTTATATAAGACATGATACTTTTATAAAGTTATCATTTTATTAGACTATAAATAGAATATATTATATTCTATTATGTATGTGTTTTTGCGTAGTAAAATCTTTTATATAAAAAATGTAATACTTTTATAAAGTTATTTGTTTTATTAGACTATAAATAGAATATATTATATTTTATTATGCATAGTGTTGTATAGTGCACCGCATAAGTGTTGCATAAAGCTCGCATAGTATTTGTATAGTAAAACGTTTTTATATAAAACAGAATACTTTTTATAAAGTTTTGTTTTATTTGATTATAAATAGAATATATTATATTTTATTGCATAGTGTAGCATATTATCCTTTTCATTCTTCTATAAATAAGATGCTTAGTTACAATTGAAAATCACACCAGAAGTTCAGAGAATTCTCCTTCTATAATCTTGAGCGTATTTCTTTAGAGTTTTAAGAAACTTTGAGCGTAGAAAACAGTATAAGTTTTTTTCAAGAATATCATCGCCCTACCAGTCAAAATACTCTTTTTTTATGGTAAGGGGTATTATTTCTTTCGTCTTCATGAAGAGAACTTCTGTTATTCCAATCTTTATCATTTTGTTGGAATAACCTGTTTATGCGAAGTACCGCATACATGGTGAAATTCTTCTATTATTCCATTATTTATTATTCTGTTGGAACATCATGTCTGTGCATTTACGCATGATCTAGTTCCGTTCTTTATTATTCTGTTGGAACATCCTATTTGTGCGGATTACGCATGACCTGGTTCCCTTCTTTATTATTCTGTTGGAATAACCTGTCTGTGCGGTCTATCGCATGCATGGCGATTTCTTATGTTATTCCATTCTTTATTATTCTGTTGGAATAACCTGTCTATGTGGATTATCACATGCATGGTGAATGATCCTTTGTATTTATTTCTTATTAAATTGTGGAAATGATCTGTCTAAGTGGATTACCGCATGGCGGACGAAAATCCATTTGCAGTTTCATATATTCTCTTATACTCAGTTGGTTAAAGCTTTGACTTCTATACTCCATGAAATTAGTGGAATATCCTTGATATTTGCACTTCATCCAGTATCCTTTCATGGAAATATTCTTATGAGCATTCTTGAATTTTACTCCACAAAGCAGTATCATGTTGACAATTTGGACGTTATTGAGTTCAGGATAAATTAACTTATAAATCTTTAAAATTTATTCGTGAACTTGTTTTATTGAATTGTCATCATCCTCATGCTTATATTATGTTGAAAGTCATTTGTGGCCTGTAGTGCATAGATGGACTTGATATGATTATGACCAGGGATTATTCGGTATAATCATGACCGTAATGTTACAAATGATGTGGTAAAAATCCTCATTGGCCGTAGTGCATTGATGGATAGTTGTTGGCATGATCATGACCATTGATGAATACACGAATATCCTTGGCCCATAGTGCATGGATAATTATGGTCGTGATACTAATGAATATCATTGGCCGTAGTGCAGGGAGGATGTGTATTATTTATTAAGCTGAGTCTCTGCGATAAAAGTGATGAAAAACCTTTTAAATCATAGAAGATAGTAGATTTTATTCTCTACTTGAATCTTCTAATGGATCGCTTGTTTATTGCAGAGCTAAACTTGATGTTTGTTATATTTTATCGGTTTAACACTTCGTTGAGGCTAATGATAAATTATTCGCATTATCTTAGTTATAATATTTCTTCTTTGGGCTAGTTGAGCTCACCCTTTCTTACAATCGCTCTCTTCTGTGAAATGAGAACGTAATTGGGACTAGCTCGGGGAACCGAGTGACGGTCCGGATGATAGCATTAATAGTCCTCACTATTCTGTTAAATAGTGTGATAATAAATGTAATGAGGACTCCATTGAGTGTGGATATTGTCTAGATGACAATATTATTATTAAAACTCTCAGTTATGTCTTGTCGTATTCTACACGACTGTTGTATTATTAAGTTGTATTTAAATTTTGTATCATGTATTTGGCGACTCATGATGGGTGATGTATACCTATTTTAGGGGCGTCACATGTTAGGCACCCCCGACTTTCGTGATAACACGGTTACCGCCAGTTTACATTTTAAACTTTTGTCGGCTTGTGTGTGTAGGTCTATGTGCAGTTGTTTGGAAGTATTGTTATGCCTCGTTCGCACCTATATACAAAGGGTTTGACTTTTGTATAAAAGTTCAATTTTAATGAGATATGGTAGTGATGCTTTGTAAAATAGGTTTTTCAAACCCTAAAGCTCAATAGTAATTGAGGTCTTTGATACTTCTATTTTATTATGTGTTCGGCTTGATTATTTTATTTTTGAGATGCGAAGCATCTTCGAGAAAATAAGATACATAGCAGTGCTGGATTCCTTGTGGGCATGAGAGTCATCTAAGGGAATCCTCTCTCTAGTCACTAATCTCCCCCTAACCCTTGTATTTCTCCTCCTTTTATAAGTCTCTTCATATGTCTTTAAGTCCTCTTGGAAGTCCTTGAGTCAATCGGATCGAAACAATCCTTCCCGGACTCAAATTTGACCAAAATTTGTATTTTCTGGGCTACCCCCGCCTCGGCGGGGGTTTATACACTAAAAGAGCCCGCCCCGACGGGCTAGGGGCCTGCTTTGTGCCTTGCATGCCAACCCCGACGGCGGTTTTGTGAATGAAACTTTTCTGCTCTGACGTCCTTTGGGAAATTGGCCATAACCTTTGATCCGGAAAAAGTTATGAGGCCTTCCACCTATCAAATCGAAGATATCGACGAGATCTACAACTTTTATTCTTTGAGATTTGAGAAATAACGAATAAAGAAAGGTCAAAATTGGGCTGGAAGTGAATGCTATGCAAATGGCCACCCAAAACAGTGACGTTCGACGTCCGTTGGTACAAAGATCATAACTCTTGCATTCGAACTCCGATTGGAATGATTCAAGATGTTCCGGAAAGCTAAGAAAAAGATCTACAATGTAATCTAAGTTCCAAGCCAAGAACATGAAATGAACATGAAAGCCCAAACGATATCCGGATTGCTTTTCTTTGCGATTTCATACCAATTCTTTGCGATTTCAACTCCCAAGCATATAATCTACAAAATGAACATAAAATGCATAAAAAGTAACTAAGAAACATGAGATTAAGTAAATAATTCAAGTAACAGATACCGGACAAGTAGGTATAAAAACTACTTATCATTGAGCTGATTTAACTTCCAGGGTTGTCTTCGGAAGACGATTTTGCCCTCTTGTAGGGTTAGTAACAGGAATGAAAAATTTCGAGTGTCTAAAGAGACGACATAGTTATTCATATTATTATATTGACAAAGTCTAGAATGTTCTGTCGAGGAAAGGGGTTAGGTTATTTAATTACGCGCCAATAAGGATAAATTCTTATCGGAAAGCCCCCTCTTTCTTGGGAATGATCTGGTTATCAATATTGTGAGTTATAATATTAATGATAATTAAGTGTTAAAAGATTAAAAATGGGTTGATTGAAGATAAGTGATTTGTGGTAGATATTTATGAAGCGTTTGTTGTAAGTTTGGCTTATTATTACATGGACCCATATGTGCCATTTTGTCAAACCGTCGGTAGAAAGTTGTCTCAGTTTTGTTTTATTATTATTATAGTAGTAATAAAACAAAAATGTTTTTATATAAAACAAAATACTTTTTATATTATATATAAAGTTTTTTGTTTTATTAGATTATAATTAGAATATATTATAATTTATATAAAGTTTTTGTTTTATTAGAATATTTTATTGCACAGTGATAAATAGTAAAAATTAGAAAATTCGCCGAATTCTTTGCCTGTGAAATGTTTACTGTGCGTCCGTGATTATTTTCTTAAATAGTGCCCTGCCATTCTCCTATAAATAGGATACTTAGTTATGAAATGAAAATACACCAAAATCAGAGAATTCTTCTTCTATAATACTGAGCGTATTTCTTTTGAGTATAAGGATAATTTGAGTGTAGCAAATAGTGCAAGTTTTCCTCAAGAATATCTCCGCTATACTAGTCAGATTTAGTCTCCTACTAAGGTATATAAGGGATATTATTTCCGTTCAATATTCGTAAGAAATATTATTTTCTTCCATACTCTATAGTATATAAGTAATATAATTATTTCATTTCATATTCCTAAATCTACACTTACTTTGATAAGTATTGTTTCTATAATCCCTGGAATTAGTAGAATATCATTGAGTTTTGCGCTTCATCTAGTATCGTTTCATTGAAATATTGGTCTGAACTTTCTTATTAAATTTCAATATTTGCATTCGAGATACTATTCACGGGGTACTATTCACTCGGGGTACTATTCACGATAAAATTAGTTTCTTTTCTGTCCAAATTATTTTTGATACATGAATATGATTCTTGAATTTTACTCTACAATTAGTTATCATGTTGACAATTTAGACATTTTTGAACTCTGGATAAATTGAATTATAAATCTCAAATATTTATCATTGATCTCACTTGATTGATTCCTAATATCATTGTCATCATCCTCAGGCTTATATTGTGGTGAAAGTCATCATTAGCTCGTAGTACATAGATGGACTGATGATTGATATGATTATGACTAGAAATTGTGTATTGTTATAATCATGACCTGTAATGTTACAGACAAATGTTGTGGTGAAAGTTCTCTTTGGCTCGTAATGTATAGATGGACAGTTGTTTGGCATGATCATTACCATTGGTGATACAAACGAATATCCTTGGCCCGTAGTACATGGATAATTTTGTTGATTTGAAACATTTATTGATTGTTGTTACAAGGATAAAATATTGATGATGGACTTTTAAATCATAGAAGATAGTAGACTTTACGCTCTACTTGACTCTTCTAATGGATTGCTTATTCTGCTGCAATTGTTGATCTAAAACTTGTTGTCTATTGTATTCTATCAGATTTTTCCATGTTGAGGACTAAGGAGGGTTATGAAATTTTATTTGTCTGTTAATAGGAATTCCTGAAGTGAATGTCTTATATTTAATTGTGACATTGTATGGTAGAAGGATTGAATTGTACGGTAACCAGATCCAGACCCACGTGCCACGTGTCTCGAGCCCAAACCAGGCCGACGGCGGCGCGCGTGGGTTCGAATCTAGCCTTGGTTAGGTTCTCTCCCTTCCACAAAAGTAGGGTGCCCCTTGGGATCCAAACCCAATAACACTTTCCTTGTACTCCCTCCGTTCTTTAATATAGGTCGTTTTAGAGTTGTGCACAAGTATTAAGGTAATGATTGTAAAACATTAAATATACTATCAATTGTCTATATTGCCCTTGTATTGAAAAAAGAGTGTTATTTATTGGGCAAAAAATAGTGAGAGAACCAAAGTTATATTTATTACTTAGGGTAATATTGAAAACTAAACGATTAATGCTTACTTGAAATTCTCAAACGACTTATATTTAGGGACAAAAATATTTCTCTAAAACGACTTATATTAAGGAACGGAGGGAGTATATAAACATATGAAATATTTAATTCTTAACATATGTGGGATTTGGTTTTTCCCACATGTATTTATCATCTTTTATCATTTCCAAGTGTGATCTTTGAGAGTTAATAACTCATTCATTACTCAATGGATTTGAGTTTCGGAATACTTAATTTAATTTACTCATGGAGTAGAACACATTAATATATAAAATCATTAAAATTAATTAATAATATCCATATTAAATTAAGCTCAAATTCTAACCGAAACAAGTTGTATTTTATATACAAGTCGTACCTACGTAAATATAATTTGTATTTATAGATCACCCAAATTAATTGTTCGTTCTGAAATGTCTGAAATATAGATTCATTTTAACCCAACCCCTGTAACCCCAAATTTCCGTATCTTTCATTTATCACCATAAATGGACAAGTAGCTGGTACCTAGGCCAATATCTCCTTAACCCAGCTCCAAAAATTAGCACAAACTCAACAACTAAAAACTACCACGGGCTCGTGCATGTCGAACCCTAACCATCAACCGGGGGCTCTCACCGTCGACGACGATTCATGGGAAATTCGTGCTTTTGAAGAAGACACTAACGATGCAATGGGCACCACTTGGCCGCCAAGCTCTTATACTTGTACTTTTTGTAGAAGGGAATTCAAATCCGCTCAAGCCCTAGGCGGCCACATGAACGTGCACCGCCGTGACCGTGCTCGGCTCCACCAAATGGCACCGCATGTCCCTACCAACATCGCCACCCAAGCCTCCACTCTCATTATAAATCCAACTCATCATCAACAAGAACTTCTTGCAAAAAATGAATTGTGCCTTCTCTATTCTTTACCTAACCCTAATAGTTTCTTTTCTTCCACAACATTAAATTTGGTGCCACCTAAATATTGTTCTCCATCTACAAATTTTCCGGTAGGGCCACCTCATAGCATCAATTCCTCTCTATGTTACTCTAGCAACTCGAAAAATTGTGCATCCACCGGTAACGGTAATATTGATGAAGGCTCAATGAAGGAAGAGCTTGATTTAGAGCTTCGGCTGGGACGGAAATAAATTTAGTACTGTGTATCTTTGTGCTAGCTAGCAATTTAATTAGTTTGAAAAAGTAGAGTATGAATTTAATCGAATTTTCATACAAATTTTGATTATTTCTTTGGTGCGAATGAATTAAGCTGCTAATTCAGTGGCTGATAATGGAGGAAGAGAACGAAGTTTTGTAAATTTAAAGAAAGGAATAGATCACATGATCTAAGTTTGATACTCCCTCAGTTCTCCCACCCCCAAAAAAATAGTCACTTCTGATTCGTACAAATTTTAAATTTTAAGTTGATGCAAATTTATTGAAGTTTTAAAAAAATAAATTTAATTATTTAATTAAACTAAAACCAAAAACTTCCTTGCATACATTTTTGTCCGTTATGATTTTTTTGTCCTTGAGTTTGACGTAGTAGCAAATCTTTTTCTCAAAATAAAATTATTAGTGCAAATCGCCAAATCGTACATTAATTTTAAGGTATAATTACCAACGCCAACTGACCAAAAAGTACTCCCTCCTTTTTCCAAAGAATGATCAAAATATATTTTTTACATTTGTATAAAGAGAATACAAAAATTCTAATTGTATTCTAAGTGAACACACAAAATTATATAACATGATCATGTGTCTTATTTTTGTTTATATTAGTAGAATCCACTAAATAACACATTTATACTTTTGTACTTAGTACAAAATTTCAGTATGCTATTATGCATTGTATATTTCCACAAAAGAATAAACTGAGAGTACAATTTGGTATTGTAGTCTAATACTTTCCTTCCTCAAAGAGCTTCTTCTTTATTATTATATACAATCAATTTTCTCTTATATTTTGAAGTTGGAGGGATACTTTTTAAATAATTTACATTAATTGTTAATTTTAAAAACTAAACCCAACCGAATTCATACTATTTTTATTCGCAATGTCATTAATATTAAATCAGACCCGATATATACACTCATTTACTATTGAAATCACAAAGTTTTAATCTTCTTGTTACTCACCAATTACAAGTACTAATAAGTAATCGATATCATCCCAGACGGAAAATCCAACAAAAAAAGAAGCGGAAATGGTCGAGTTTGACTATATAAAAATATTAAGCACAAAGCAAATATTTTTTACGAGTTAACATTGTGAAGGTTAAATATTGGTTGGATTACTATTTAGGGTTTATCTTACTTATTTGGTGTGCGGGAGCATTTTTACCGACTCTCATGTGGGTTGAAGGCCTGGGTCGAAAAGGGGCTGCTAAGCCCATTGGGCCGAAGCCAACAGGGATATTGAAATCGTTCAGGTTCAGACTTCCGAGTCTATTGGGTAGGGCCTGGTCCGTTCGTGTTCGAGGGTTGGTATTGTAGAAGTCACATTGGGCCGAGCCCGGACCGATTCGTGGTTCGGTTGGATTGTGCCTATATAGTGGGTTGACCCTTGTATGGAGTACGGAGTGATAAGGGCTCTATGGTTAAGGATCCTAATCCTAACCATATCTGAATAAGTTAACTCCAAAGGTAGTGTTTGGATTGTATCCAACTTGCATCTTTTAAGGAGATTGTGTTGGATCCAAATAATGATAACTGTCATATTTAGGAGTCTTAATATGACTCGGAAGTGGACTCTAAGGTGGTGAGAATGACTGTAAATATAAGGCTAGACTTCAATTAACAGGTAATACCCTTTTGAGCACTAAACACTAAAGCCTCCATTGTTAAACCTTGTAACGACTTGTACTCATTCTCACACTACAGCTATCACCCGGCGGCATAAGCCGTCAAACTTCGTGTGTGATCTGTTACTGTGTAGGATTCAGCGCGTGGATTTGGTGATTGAACGCGCCTGCGAAAATTGGTGTTAACATTGGCGCTAGAAGGAGGGGTGTTAGTGCTTTTACAATCACAGTGATCTTTTCCGGTGGAAGGCTATATATGGCGAGCGGAGATAACATTGCCTCTGTCTAGGAGAAGGTTAAAACTCACCAGACCACCCAGGTGAGGGGGTCGGTAAAAGATAGGTCGGATTCTAAGACTCAAGGAGACCATGTTGAACACGCCACATCTCTCCGGAGACAACTATTTTTTGCCAGCCAGCACACACCCATCCCCATCAGTCATGCCGACGACAATCAGTCTCGGGCATATGAAAGGCGAAGGAGAGATCGGGTAGAAGGAAGCCGAGATCAGCGTGAATTCATTCTGCAGAAGAAGATGTAACAAAACAAAGATGCCATGATGGCACTACGCCTTCAGCATGGAGAGCTCGAAGAGCAGATGGCTAAGATGGTCGGGGAAGTACAGGAGGCTTCTTCAAAGAGGCGTAGGCATCGGAGTCGATCCCGGTCGCCTCGTCAGGAGGAGGCTGGAAGAGAAAGGAGTTAACCCAGGAGTCTCTCTCCAGAAGGCAGGAGCCGAATGAGGAGTCGTTCTGTAGACAGAAAGTCAGAGCACTAAGGCAGATTGGGGCGCGTCTCCTGAATATGAGAGGGACATGCATAGATCGTTCCCACGTAAAGATGAGTCTGATCCCCTCGATAGAAGGGTTGTGGAGTTGGAAAAGCTACTGAAAAAAAAAGTCTGATAGGAACACCCTCGAGTTGCCTGAGTTCTCCTTTTTCACTAGAAATTAATCAAGTCACAGCCGATCCGAAGAAGAAGATGCCCCCGATAGAGACATATGATGGATTGGGGAATCCCTATGATCAATCTGATGGCTATGATAGACTGATGACCTATTACGGGCACTCGGAAGCTGCCAAGTGTCACATGTTTACGACGACTTTAAAGAAGAGTGCTCGAGAATGGATGGGGACTTTAGCAGCAGGATCAATCAGTTCATGGAATGACCTTTGGGAAAAATTTCATGATCGGTTCGAGAGCAACAAAAGAAGGGGAAAGATAAATACTTCTCTTATGCAGGTGTGGCAACGTTCAGATGAAAGTCTTGGTCAGTACGTTAAAAGGTTTCAAGAGGCAGTGGGATCGGTGACCGAACTGAATTCCCCTCAAGCTTTGGGGTTTTTCACAACAGGTCTGGACATAGGAAGGTAGAAGAAACTGATGAAGGATCTGGTAATCAACCCTACTGCAGACCTGACCAAAGCCTTCCACCTAGCCAAAGGGTTCATCGCCATAGAGGAGGCTATGGGAAACTTTAATCCCCACTCTCTATCATACGAAAAGTCCAAGGATCGTGATAAACAGAACTATCAGCGTTCAGACCACAATCAGGGGAGGACGGATAACTCTGGGAAGAAGAGCTATAATCGTGGAGGTTCAGGCAATGGTCGACCACCCTTCCCAAGCAGAAACGCCAATAAAGTTTATACACCCCCCAATACAGATCGGGCGAAGATATTGGAAGAGATACGAAATAAGTCATTTTATGAGCCTTGCTAGACAAATCCGAAGCCCGGGAGAGGGGCGAGATAAATTTTGTGAATACCATCAGAGTCCCAGGCATACAACGGAGATGTGTAATGATCTGAAGGACCTGATAGAGAAAAATATTCAGAACGACCAGCTAGTCCAACATGTAGCAGATAGGGAGAATGCTGAGATATAGAGGGAAGAAAACAGAAGGTCGGATCGGGACATACATCCGAAACAGAACCCGCCAGCTCGAGGTGTGATTGATGTTATATCGAGCGGTTCTATAGTAGCGCGTGTATCGGAAAGAAGAGGGCGGCACCTCGATGCAAGATATCATTTAAGGTCTTCGACAAGGAAGGATCGGGCATTCCCGGGGACATCGATCTCTTTCTCTGACGAAGACTATCCTAAAGACCTTATATAGCTGCATGACGGAGTGTTGGTGATAACAGCCCAGGTCGGTCCGGTAGACATGAGAAGGATGATGATCGATAATGGGTCTTCAGTTGACATACTATCCACTCACGCTTACCAGAGGATGGACATGGAAGGTAAAAAGATGGAGTTGGGAGGAGAAGGTCCCCTATACGGTTTTAGTGGAGATCTGGTGCATGTGTCAGGAACCATTGAGTTGCCTGTCAGGTTCGGCACATCACCCCCAACAGGTTGAAATTATGGTCAGATTTTTTGTTGTCTAAGTGGATTCGGCATACAATGAAATCTTGGAAAGGCCGACCCTAGTAGCCTTGCAAGCAGTCACGTCTATACCTCACTTTAAAATCAAGTTTCCAATACCGAACGGGATCGGGGAGGTAAAAGGTGATCTTGATATAGCCCGAAGGTGTTATTGGAATACTTTGATCTCATCGGGAGTCGAGGTAAGTAAAAAGAAGCAGAAAATGGCCATCGAGATAGAGTCATTCACTGAAAATAGCACGGAATCGATGGCCTTGCATGCCAAGGAGACAGAGGATGTGGAACTGATCCCGGGGAATGGTGAGAAATTAGTCAAGATTGGATCAGGGTTGACAGAACCACTTTGAACGGGGCTAATAGATCTACTTCGGGTTTACACTGACATCTTCACATGGGAACCCAGTGATATGTCGGGGGTGGATCAATCGATCGGTAGCACTACACAGGCTGCATGTGGACCGTAAGAGGAAGCTGGTTATACAGAAAATGAGAGTTTTTGCCCCAGAAAGACAGAGGATCATAGATGAAGAGATTACTAAACTCCTGGAGGAAGAATTCATCTTCGAGATTGATTACCCAGAGTGGTTGGCGAATGTGGTATTGGTGCAGAAGTAGAGTGGTTGGCGAATGTGGTATTGACTACACAGACCTAAATAAGGTCTACCCGAAAGATTTCTACCCTTTGCCCAATATAGACCAGTTGATTGACGCCACTTCGGGGTATAATATGCTAAGTTTCATGGAAGCCTTTTCGGGGTATCATCAGATCTAACTGAGTAAGGAGGACATCCCGAAGATGAGTTTCATCACGCATCGGGCCATTTATGCTTATCAGAAAATGACCTTCAGGCTATTAAATGTCGGGGCGACGTATCAACGAATGATGAACTTCTTGTTCACAAAGAAGTTACGTTGAAGCATGGAGGTCTATGTGGACGACATGATTGTAAAAAGCATATCAATTCGAGACCATCTCGAGGACCTAGAAAGTTGCTTTGAAGTAGTCAGGAAACATAAGTTGTGTTTGAACCTGACCAAGTGTACCTTTGGATTGGGGTTTGGAAAGTTTCTGGGGTATCTGATTAGCAAAAGAGGTATCGAAGAAAATCCAAAGAAGATTAAGGCAATCTTAGATATGAAATCCCCGAAGACGTACAAAGACGTGCAGAGGCATCTACCCCCCTAGAATACGGGCAAGTTGATGCCGAACTGGGAGGTGCCTTATGAAGTAGTAAAAGTGCCGAATCCAGGTACTTATCGGCTTCGAGTAATGGATGGTTTGGAAGTAAAGAATACATGGCATGCTGGAAGACTTAGAAAATATTACCAGTAAAAGTTATGTCATTCTTTCAATGAAATAAATGAGAATTTCTCTTCGGAAAAATTTTGTACTTCTTTTATATTCATAAGCTTTTACCAATCCGATCAGACAAGCTTCAGATAAAAACCAATCAGAAAGTTAGAAACAACATAACTGATTGGTAAAAGTCACAAGCGTAACTGATCGAGAAAATTACAGACAAAGAAAAATTTTGTACTTCATTTATCTTCATAAGTTTTTACAATTCCGATCAGATAAGCTTCGAACAAAATCTATCAGAAAGTTAGAAACAACATAACTGATCGGTAAAGTTTCAAGCGTAACTGATCGAGAAAGTTACAAACAAAGGAATGAAAAAGATTACAAAAATTACAAGTAAAAGAAACTATTCTTTAGGACCCCCATCTTCAGATTCAGATTCCTCATCAGAAGAAACAAGGGCGATAACATCGAGCCCGAGAACCTTCATCTTCGCCCGAGCCTTCTCCCGATAAGCTTTATAGCCTTCAGCAAATTGAGACATGATCTTCTCGGTCAATGCAGAAGATTTTTCGTACTCTTCAATGGCACACTGCTTGACTTCAGCACATTCTTTCCCTAAGGTGTTTTTTTCTCGAATCAAGTGCATCATCTTGCTGTACATCTCGGTAAACTTGTCCTCAAGAGTATGAATGGCCTTCTCCCGATCCTTGTTTTCTTCTGATAAAATATCTTTCTCCTGGATGAGTTTCTTGGCATGATTGTCAAGACCGACGAACTCCTACTATAGAAGGGAATACTTCTCCTTGAGCTCATCGGTCTGACGTTCAGGCTTGGTCACTTTATTCTGGGTATCGACATGAAGATCCCTTTCCTTCTTCAAGTCCGACTTCAGACTGCGAACCTTAGCTCCAAGAAATTTAACATCGGTCTTCATTTGAGCCTCCCTTTTGGTGGCATGAGCTAGAGGCGGAATAGCTCGAGCGAGGATAGCATTGGCCTACAATGAAGTAAAATAATACATCAGCTAAGAGGAACAGAGGATTAGTATGGGGAAATGCTATAGGTTTTCGAACTTACCTAACATTGGGCCTTGAGGTAGGACACTAGATATTCTTCGGATGAGTACCCCTTGAACCGTTCGTCATCTCTAGGGAGTTTGAAGTGTTCGAGCTGGGCAAATAGGAATACCTCCGAATGACTCCTCGGCCAAAAGGTAGTCGGTGTCCCTGGTGAGGAACTCGTCCCAGTGGTTGATTTTGAAGTAGGGGTCGAGGTAGGTAAAGAATCGGCCTCCACAAGTGGCAGTTTGGGCTCTTCGGTTTGACGCACCCTTTTGGGTTGAGGTTCCAGAGCTTCCTCTTCGGTCTCCTCTGAATCCTCAAGGACTGTCACTGGTACAAGAGGAGGGGGGGGGCTTGGCCAGAGCGGCCAAGAAGATGGCTTGGAGGGGCCCTTGGTGGGAGGAGGCCTCTTCTTATTCTTCTTCAACAAAGCCATCTTCTCCGCCTGATCCATCTTCAGGACCTTTTTATTGGTTGGTTCGACAGTGTTGGTGTTCGGAGGAGCCATGGCCGAGGAGGATCCGGTCGAGAGCTCAGAAATGGGAATGGTCTCTTCTTTCGGAGTTCCATCGATGACGGGAAGGCGGATCAGCTTAGGTTTGATAGGCAGGGCGGCCAAAGACTCAGACGCTTTCTAGTTTAAAAATTGTCACTGCACAAAGGGAGACAAGTCAGAAAACTGGTTATGAAAGCCAGACGAAAGAAAATTAATGGAGTTATGGAGAGGTTCGAGATAAAGTACTTACACCCATGTTTGTACAACCATATCTCGTTGGATAAAAGTACCAGACCCCATTCGGTCTTGCTCAGTTTCTTGTAGAATGCCTTGAAGGCGTCGGACCGATCCTTCGGGAATTTGGACACCTTGACAATGGGATCTTCGGGGCTGGCCCAGTTCGGCAAAAGTTTGAGGTCGGTCCCCTTCATGAAGAACCACTGTGGATGTCACCCCTTATTGCTGGTAGGAGTTTTGAGGAGTATGGCTCGGCCGGGCTGGCGATTTAACTGTTGAAAGCCAGGTTCCTTCGACTTCCCGACAATGAACTAGAAGAAAAAGAAATCGAGGCCAGGAGTGATCCCAACCTCCTGGCACAGGGCGATGAAACTAATCAAGTGGATATACGAGTTCGACACAAGTTGTACGAACCCGATCCCCATAAAACAGAGAAAAAAATGAGATGAACTCATGAAGGAGAAATCGAACCCCATACCTCAAGGCGTAGAGAGCGATGACAACCCAATCGCCTTCGTTTGGTTTTGACACCTGAAGTTTGTACTCTTTAGGGATATTGAACAGGGTTCAGATATCAGACAATTAGGAAGAAGTGATGGTAGACTTGGTGTTGACATGGGAGAAGTCGGTTTCGGAGAAATAGGTATTTTGGATTTTGGCCTCGGTACTGATCGGAGTAGGAGGAACTGTAGAAATGGCAGTTTCAGACAGTGGTGCCGGCAGATCGACTGGCACCAAGTTAGTGGCACCAATGGAATAGGGAATAGTGGTGCCATCGACGATAGGTGTTTGCTCAGTGGTGGAATCAGCCATTGAAGCAAGAACAGAAGTAAAAATGTGAAGTTTTAGTGACAGAAAAGATTTAAATCAGGAAAATCTGGAAAGATTGATTGATCACCGGAAATCACCTTCGCTGGAAAATCTGGGAGAAAGAAAACTTGAAATGGAGGCGGACTGGAAAAGGTGACAGTGATGGATGGATATGGGTTTTTATAGTGAGACTGCACGAATCCCAATGGCGACTATTTATAGCAGGTGGGGTCCGATCCTGGGAAGACATGTAGTGTTTCAAAGAACGAGGAAAAACCGTTTGGGTTCCCCAAACAACTCTTCATTTCGTGTCGTGACTCTTCAAAGTCTCTAATTATAAATATATTATAACAAGAGACTGGGGGCAATGTTCGGAAGCATTTTGCCGACCCTCATGTGGGCTGAAGGCCTAGGTCGAGAAGGGGCTGCTAAGCCAATTGGGCCGAAGCCAACAAGGATGTTGGAGTCGTTCGGGGTTGGGCTTCCGAGTCCATCGGGCGAGTGGTCCGTTCAACTGTTGGGGACGGCCATTAGAGTCCATCGGGCCAAGCCCGCACTCGCTTTTACGGGTTTGGTTGGATTGGGCTTATACAGTGGGTTGGCCCTTGTATGGAGTTCGGAGTGATAAGGGCTCTAAATGGTTAAGGATCTTAATCCTAACCATATTTGAATAAGTTAACTCCAAAGGTAGTGTTTGGATTGTATCCAACTTGCACCTTTTAAAGAGATTGTGTTGAACCCAAATAATGGTAACTGCCATATTTAGGAGTCCTAATCCGACTCGGACGTGGACTTTAAGATGATGAGAATGACTATAAATACAATGCTAGACTTCAATTAACATGTAATACCCTTTTGAGCACTAAACACTAAAGCCTCCATTGTTAAACCTTGAATTCAGACGTATGTCATTCTCACACCTGAAGCTTTCACCCGGCGACACGTTCGTCGTCAAACTTCGTGTGTTTTCATTATCGCATGCGGAGATTCGACGCGTGAATTTGGTGATTGGACGCGCCGGCAAAACTTGATGTTAACACTTGGATTTACTTTGAGAAGAGAACTAGAAGGGCTTAAATTTTATGACCCTATATAATTATAACTCGATGTATATTTTGAATTCAAATATTCTATTAAGCCTCAATGAAAAGTATACATATATGGGGTTTTATGAAACGGAAGTAATACATATTTAATAATGAACAAAGTCGAGAGTAAGCTAGGTTTTGGTTGGGATCGAAAGTAGTAGCAAAAGCTTGCAGTGCAGTGTCATTTTCTGGTACAGATTTGTGAGTAATAAAGGCTGGGCATACATTTCCGTGTGGATCATTGTCTATCTACGTACTAGTACTATATATTCCATCTCATAGAGCATCTGAAGGGCATTTATACTTCTATTTAGAAATTATTTAGGGCTGAAAATTTGAATTGTATTAACATATTTTATATTTATTATTTATCATCGTAAAATTGTTTAACTAATCATTACATTCTCTTCTATTTAATTAGCATAACTACAAAAAATGACATCTCTCTCTTTTCCAAATCAACACAAGTATAATACTCCCTCCATTCTAAAATATTGATCTTCACTTTAAGATTGACCGATTAAGTGTCGGAATTGTTTTGTGTTGATACGAAGGTAATGTGTATATGATTTTCAACAGTTATTTTTTTCCTTTTAAAGAGAAAAAGATGACCTCCTATCATTTTCTCTACACTCCATATATATGATCTCTATTTTTAGGCACTACATATCATCGATATTAGGGACATCGGGTAATCAAACCATGATACATATATAGCTTTCAATTACTAAAATAAGTTGAACTTACAAATTGTTCTTTTGTTGTCTTGTGAGTTTTTGGGTTGTGGAGAAACAAAAAGTTCATTAATTAATTAGCTGGTGTGCCAAGTGACAATGAAGTTTCCAGAGATGGTCACCCTCATGCTAGAAAATTTAGCTCTTTTTTTTTTATACCGCACAAACTTAATTATAATAAGAATTAAGAACTAGTATACCATTTATTCAGTCAGTTCTCATCTTAATTTTAGTAGTAAACTAGCCATATATAGATGACCTAAAGTTTACCCTGTTATGGACCACCAATGGATCAAAATAAGTAGTTTTGCAGACAGAGAGGCCAGCTAAGAAACCACGAAAGGCCTGCATGCATAATTTCAAGTACTTGTTGCAGAAGACAATACTTTGGTCCCCTCCCCTCTTAAACTTCTCCTCAGGCCCCAACCCCCCACTCTGTTTTTCTTGAATGAGATGAGATGCTATGTAGATCAGATCCATCACATGAAGAAGAACCAAAAATTCAGTCTCCACCATGTATTTCATTAATAGTGTTAGTAGATCTCTCCCGTCTCCGCGTTAAATTAACAAAAAAAAAAAATATGTGGCTAGCCATAGTTATGCATTGAACAAAATGACGTACTTTTAATAAAATGATAAAATGAAAAAAATTGTCTTTATATAAATGGTAAATGTTAAAATTGTCATTAATTAATGAAGCACATCAAATTATATATTAATCGTTACGGCTTAGCATGAGCCAAATTATGTTGTCCCATCCAATATCTTATGTGTTGTCCTATCCCATGTATTGTTCTTCTCCATGTATTATTTGTTCACTTACAAATTAGTTGTAAATATACATAGGTTGGGAATTAAGTCAACGTAAATTACATAATAAAATAAAGAGAGATAAAACAACACAAAATTTAATGTAGAAAATTCTTAAATAAAGAGAAAAATCACAGGTCAAATTCCGAATCTCCACTATATCAAAATAATGAGCTTACAATAATCATCCTAAGTTTTACGTCCTAAAACATGAGGTTTCACAATACCGCGACACAACTTTTTGACACGAACTAAAAGCTGCAAAACCTCCCACCCACAATACAACTTTTTTGTATGGAATATAAAAGCTGCAAAAACCCTCTCCCTCACACAAACAATAAACACACTCGCACCCTCTCTCAACTCTTAGGATGCTACATAACTTTTGAATGTGCTACACTTCAACAATTCAACATAATACTCTATTTATAAAGTACCGAACATATTTTCTCTTCCTATTCAAAATAGAACACTTCTAAAATAAACTTCCTACTACAAATTGATTTCTTTCTAAAATAATACTCCTATCAAATATATGACTTCTTCCTTTTTATATTAGCAAATTCTTTTCTGAATAGAATTCGAGAAGTATTCCAACAATTCCTCCCTCGACTCGAATCCCCAAATACTTCAACTTAATATCTCAACAGGATTCGAGGAGTTTCCCAACAATTTCTCTCTCGACTCGAATCCACAAACACTTCACCTTCATCTTTGTCACTGTCACCATTGTTGTGGTCGCCACCATCATTCGCATTATTTGCATTATCCTCATTTTCCGCAATATACTCATCATCCGCGTCATCTGCAACATCCGCATCTTCTATGCCATTTAGATCATTCTTATCATCCACATGATCTACACTACCGCAATAATCTTCATCTTCCTCATCTACATCATCTAGCGATTGCAACGGTGATCGTCCAAAATACTAAAATCTCTTATTCATCAACATCACGATGAACACCAACTCCTTCAATCTTCACTCTCTTTATTTGTCACCCCAATGTGACTAATTCCCCTTCTACCATGAATTATCCAATCAACCTAGCTCTAATACCACTTGTTGAGAATTAAGTCAACGCAAACCACACAATAAAATAAAGAGAGATAAAGCAACACAAGATTTAATGTGGAAACCCTTAAAGGAAAAAACCACAGGCCAAACTCTGAGTCTTCACTATATCAAAATAATGGGGTTACAGTAATCTTCTCAAGTTTTACGACCTAAAACTTGAGGTTCTACAATATTGCGACACAACTTTTTGCTAGACTAAAAGCTGAAAAACCCTCCCACCCACAATGCAACTTTTTTGTATGGAATATAAAAGCTACAAAAACCCTCTCCCTCTCCCTCACACAAACACAAAACCCACTCACACCCTCTCTCAACTCTTAGGATGCTACATGACTTTTGATTATGCTACACTTCAACAACTCAACATAATACTCTATTTATAGAGTACCCCACATATCTCTTATTCCTATTCAAAATAGGACACTTCTAAAATAAAATTCATACTACAAATTGATTTTTTTCTAAAATAATACTCATATCAAACTTCACTATAAGAAAATGGTCTATCACCGACCGCCGTATGCGGTCATCGATATGAGAATTAACGACCACTTTTGGCGACCGACACTGAATCTAGTCGCTAAATAATAATCGTGACCACAAAAGTTCACTGATCGGTCTCTGGTATTATTTTGCCTCCCAAAAATTGGCGCAATATATCGGCGGAGAAGTTTGTAGCAACCAATAAATATTAGCGACCGCATGTGATAGCTACTAAGTCCACGTTATTAAAAAATAGCGACGGAAAGCGGTCGTGGAAAGCCGTCGCTGATCCTTTAATACCAGAGAACCAATAGATCGATTTTAGTCGAACAGAAGAAGAAAAAGAAGAAGAAAGAAGGGAGAAGAACTTGAAGAAGAAGAAGAAGAACTGAGGGAGATCGAAGTTAGTTTAGAGTGGGAGAAGAGTGGGAGAATAGAGGGAGAAGAAAGCGGGAGAACGGAGCCGAGAAGGGAGAAGGAGAAGGGGAGAAGCTCACCTACCGCATGACGCGCTGAATCTGTCAAGCTACCATCACCACCGAACGATCAAGCACCCACTAACCAGCTTGAATTCAGTGGTCGCCCACTACCCAGGTCTCTCGTAAAGAGGTAATATTTTTTATGGATTTATATGTAATTTGCACAGTATTATTGAGAAATCAATGTGATTGAGTGATTGGTAATTATTTATTTTGTTGGTATTGAATGTGACGTGTATAATTTTCAATTTTAGCTATTGGGTTGTTTTTGTATTGTCTATATGTTTATATATAGGGGTGTTTGATTGGGTTATATTTATTATGTTAATTTTGTGATCAAATTTCAGAGTATGAAATCATTGAAATTTCGGAGAATATTTGTAATTTGAAGAAGATGAGTAATTATATATATAGCATTACTGGGACAACAGGTGAATGATTGAATTATTAATTATTTTAATTTAGCATTACTTCAAACTGTTTTATCTTATGATAGGGGATTAATAGTCCTATAGATTATTTTTTATATTGTTTTGGTCGTATTATATTCTTAATTTGTATATTTCTCTTGGGTTGTGTGTTGGGCGCCTACAAATGGCCATATATACATGCCCTCGTTCATGTGGATAGTCCATATTATAGGGGATACTATGGCAAAATTTTTGAGTTGGTCAGGTAACTAAAAAGAGGCATATATTTATATAATACCTACGTGTATGCAAAAATAAATGATGTAGACTTATCTCAATGCATATGCAGGGCATGCATGATGTAATATTGATTTATATTCTATCCTTAGAAATCTATTGTCTTTAGGGTGGTGCACATATGTTTCAGTTAAAATATGTAGGATAACATAAGATCATACTTCATTCTAATTTGAGATCCACAACAATATATCATACCTTTGAGTATTCAGTCTCTTGCTATGTAAATTTGTTTTGGGTATATATGTATCCTCATTCCATTCCCGAAGCAACATTTATGATGCACACTAATGTTATATATGTACATATACATGTATATGTATTTATAACATTATACATGAAATTGGGCTGAATTGTAAATCTCTAACAAAGGGAATACAATAATTCTTGTTTGCAGTAGGTACCGTGGTATCATAGAACTCTATTCAGACCGTAGGTAGATGAGTCGATAAAAGCTAGGTGCCCAGATAGGTGCTTCAGCTGAATTAAGAGTTGGTTGCCAAGTATTTTTGGATTATGCATATAGTAACCTGGAATGTGTGAATGGTCAGAACAAGATAAGATACTCTTGTTTGAAGTGTAAGAATGTAAATTACATGGACAGAGACATTGTCAACTATCATTTACTTGTTTTTGGGTTCATGAAAAATTACAAAGAATGCTAGTGGGCACATGGTCAGAGAAAAGATGGTGGTACAACACACGTACACAATCCGGGCAGCAATACCCATCATATGAATTAAATGGTTCATGATATTGCGCGTAGGGCCGAAAGATCGATACATATCCGAACGATTATGTAAGACCCCAACTTTTATGAATAAAGAATAATTTTCTCGAAATATATTTTTGAATATTATGGTGTGGATTTGATATAATGTTATAGTTGTGGGTAATATTTACAAATTTTGCAAAGTAAGCAAGTGGTTATATAATATTCGATTGGTCGGGGAATTTAGTTTTAACATGGAATATTCATACGACGGCACAATCATTGGTGGCCCCCATAACGGAAGTATTGTCGTAGTTAGAAAATGACAGAATTATCTTTTTATAAAAATAATGGCGAAAGTGTTACTGTTAAAACTGTTGAACTACCCGGTAGTAAAAGTATAGTAATACGCGTGTTTGCATAGTAGCACACGGTATTGATTATTGATGCTTACGTGAGAAGTCATTCAGTTATACTCAATTATTACTATAGTAATTGCTGCATCATATCTCTCATATTATTGATTCAATTATTGTCACAGTATCATCTGCATTATATTTATTATTATTAAATCAATAATTGAGACGACAAAGTTATTCATATTATTATTTGCAATATTGACAATGTCTAGAAGTTCAGTCAAGGAGAGGTTTGGTCACCTAATTGCGCGCCAATAAGGAGAAATCCTTATCGAAAAGCCCCCTCTTTCCTGGGAACGACCTGGTTGTTAAATATTATGAGTGATAATATTAATGTTGAATAAGTTGTGTTGATTAAAGATGAATTTGTTAGTTCCATTGTGTTGGGATTATTAGTGTTAGTGAAAATCAACATCTATTCCGATGATAATTGATGTCTGGGGGTTATATTGATAAATCGGGTAATTTATCGGATAAATGATCAATTAATTACTACTAATTCACATGCTTATATAACTATTTGTTCACATGTGTATACTATTGAATCACATTCTTGTACTATTAGGGGAGTTGGTGTACGCCCCCAAAATAGGTCTATTCCATCCAACCCATTCTGAGTCGCCAAATACATGGTACAGAAAATAACTACAACTTTATTACAACAATTATCGTGCAAAATACAACAACACATATGCTGTGAGTTTGGATACAAATATATACCAACTGTGACTCATGTCCCAACCGTGGACAACACCTCATAATGACACCTTACATAAAGGTATAGTCTAAAACTGTTTTAGAAATTAGAATCTTTGGGAAGTGCTCAAGGAAACCTTCGTACATGGGAGGCCATGCTTCTAGGTTATGATAGATATCATATGGCCACAAAATTATCCTTGGTTGACCCAATAGACCCCAAAGAAAAACGAGAAGATTACTATCATATTCTTCCCAATGATGAGTCTTCTCTTGACATATCATTATCTCCACTGTCTCTAATTGGGAATTAAACTCCAAACAAACACCAAGATTATATAGGTAGTGCTTGTAAATATACTCAGCAAGTGGATGAGCACAACCCCGTCTTATGATGACACGAGGTTGTATGTCATTAGACATCTTGTATAATAGTGGCAAAACACCCGTCCAAGTTAAATTCACCTCACAGTTCCTGTTCATAATCATACTGAAAAATTCATCTTTGCACTACAGGCCAAAGATATCCATCAACAGTTCATCTTTGCACTACTGGTCAAAGATATTCAACAACATGTCATCTTTGCACTACAGGCCAAAGATATTCATCAGTTGGTCATGTTTATCTAAACACCTGCTCATCTTCGCACCATCGGCCAAAGATATTCATCGAAATCATTCATCTTTGCACTACAAAGCCAGATATTCGATTATATATCCTCATTTAGGACCGAGGATGATGAAAATATATTTTAAAGAAAACGAATCCAAAGAAACAAAAGAATAAATATTAAGGATTCAGATTTCACTATTCCATGTTCAAAAATACCTCATAAATAATCATAGTGGAGTAAAATTCAAGAATGATCAAAACATGGATACAATCAAAGCTAGTATCCAGAATAGATATTTTGGACAAAAAGAAGAAAATTTTATTTTTTCGATGAATAGTGTCGTATATGTGAATTGTGCCGTATACGTGAATAGTAACTCCGACACCAAAAGATAGAAATTTCATAAAAAACATCATCATGCTTCGTGAATAGTACTCGTGAATAGTAACTCGTGAATAGTAACTCATGAATAGTAACCCCGACATGAAAAAGTTCCAAATTTTATAAAAATTTCCAACCAACATTCTGGCATAATGATATTGAAGAAATAATATCATTTCAGAAGAAAATAACCTCCCTTACAATCCCTTACCTCAAAAGAGCAATACTTCTGACTGGAATAACGCTGAACGAACTTGCACCGTATAGCAACACTCAAGATATCAAAATACTCACAAGAATACACTCGATAATATAGAGAGAGAAATAGAGAGAAAACTTCAGTTTCTGGTGTGATTTTTAATTCTAACTTAAGCACCCTATTTATAGGAAAATGCTTAGAACACCAAAGTAGAAAATTTAATAAATTAATAATATATATTTATTAAATTCTCATGCACACCTAATCTGATTCAAATCAGCCACCACACCTCACCTAAATAAAAAAAAACATTTTTCATAATTAAAATATTTTAAACTTCCAAAAATCAATTATTTCTGAACTTCAGAACTTCAATAATTCATAATAAATAGCCCTTTTATCAGAAAATTCGAATCTCGAGAATTTTTATAGGAAATTCAATTCTCTACAACTTTACAGAAGAAAGTTTTTCCAAATTCTAAACATAAATTGAACGAAATCAACAAACGGGCAATTTTACAGGCTATAATCAAATTTCAGTCAAGAAATGAGGTCTACCGACATGTCTAACATGTTTTAAACAACTTTTGCAACAAAAATACTCTTCCTCCTCATATACTCATATATCCCACATTCATTATAAAAATATCACCATTATATTATTAAAATATAATAATAAATTATTTTATCAGAAAAGATAAAATATCAATTTTCAACAATTGTCACTTTAAAAATTTTCTCCATCTATATCCACATAAAATGAATATTTTCCTTATCATATAAATCAATAATTGATTATTCACAAATAATATTACATAATCACAATAATGACAACTAGGCAGTTCCTAGGAAAGAGGGGGCTTTCCAATAAGAATTTCTTCTTACTAGCGCGCAATTAGGTGACCAAACCTCTCCTTAGACAGAACTTTCTGGACATTGCCAATAATGCTATCTAATAATATTATTCAAATAATATGAATTATTGATTTGATAATGGAGAATATCAGCAGTTGACAATTATTAAAACAACAATAATATAAAATATCAACGCAAAGAATTATTGAATCAAAAATAAAATATCAATAAAGAATTATCGTAATAATTATTGAGTAGTACCTTCTTCACGTAAGAATCGATAATTGGTGCAATATCGTAAGCTATCGCAAGCAACAACGCCAGATTATTGTGTTTTTAACCACCGGGTATTCCAACAAAGATAATTGTGAACGATTACGCCGTTATTTATAAAAACTTTAATTTGTCATTTTCTTTATCCGACAGTTATTCTATTATGGGGCCCACAAATGGTTGCGCCGTCGTACGAATATTCCCCAACAGAAAGAATATTCCACGACCAAACGAATATTCTTCGATAGAAAGAATATTTTATAACCACTTGTATATTTTGAAAAAAAAATTCATATATCACCCTTAACTTTAACTTTTATCAATTTAACCATTTACTGAATTGTAATTATAAGAAAAATTGAATACTTTTATTTCATAAAATTCGGGGTCTTACAATCTCCCCTCCTTATGAAATTTCGTCCCCGAAATTTACGTACCTGGTATTTCGAAAAGTTGAGAATACCTTGCTTTCATTTCAGATTCTATCTCCCGGGTCATCATGATTTCTCCATTGCTCATCTCCCGTGATAACTTCATTTGGGTTCCTCACTTGTTGGGAAGTCATGACAACCGCTATCCCTCGAACTACTCGGCTTTGACTTGTCTGGGACAACATTTGGCATCATCACTACCGTTGGAACATACTTTTCTATAGGGCATATTCCTCCCTCAACTACCTCTTCGTACTCCTGATTCATGATCTGAATCATCAATCTTTGATCCATATCAAATTCAGGTTGACCGCTCTGTACAGGGTAATTCAAAACTTGATGTTGAGTTCTCCCAATTGCTTTCCAAAAAGAGAAATTCATATCATCTATTTTAGCCTTCTTAGATCGGACATCTCTTTCCACAATATCCACGTGTCGTGTGGCTTTTACCCATGCATCACTCATTCTTGCTCGTTTAGTTTTTTCTTCTTTCAGCTCAGATTCCATCTTTATCATCTTACACTGCTAAAGAATGCTTCTGTTCAAGCATCACATATCGGGTAACACAAGCTTGAATTGTTGCATCCTTTTGCTCCACGACCGCCTGTCATTCTTCAGCCTGCTCTTCTAACTCATGAATACGGTTTTGAAATTCTACATTTTGATCATATAATACCTCTAATAAACTCTCCTCAGGTACCTCTTCTTCCTCTTCTTCCTCACTCTCAGCTGTTACCTCTGCGACTATCTCGGGTGCAACTATCAATTCTTCACTCACCATATGGATATCTCTAATTCCTTCTTCGTCTGACATCACATTATCATGGTTAGTGATTAGAGGTATCCCCACAGTCTCATTCACTCCATTGTTAGCATTCTCACCTGCCATTCTCAAATACTACCATAAAACAAGGGTTAATTAAGCAAATTAACATATCACATAATATCCATATATTATGACCGACCAACAATTAAGCTTAGGTAGGACACACTAGCGAAGGATTTACTCATCTCTCCCCTCCTAGTTATATTCCCCGATCTCCGCCAGAGACCATATCCCTAAGCTCTGATACCAAATGTAACGCCCCCAAAATAGGTCCATTCCATCCAACCCATTCTGAGTAGCCAAATACATGGTACAGAAAACAACTACAACTTTATTACAACAATTGTCGTGCAAAATACAACAACACATATGTTGTGAGTTTGGATACAAATATATACTCATGTCCCAACCGTGACAAAGACCTCATAATGACACCTTACATAAAGGTATAGTCGAAAACCTGCTTTTAGAAATTTGAATCTTTGGGAAGTGCTCAAGAAACCTTCATACATGGGAGGCCATGCTTCTAGGTTATGATAGATATCATATGGCCACAAATTATCCTTGGTCAATCTAATAGACCCCAAAGAAAAATGAGAAGATTACTATCATATTCTTCCCAATGATGAGTCTTCTCTTGATATATCATTATCTCCACTGTCTCTAATTGGGAATTAAACTCCAAACAAACACCAAGATTATATAGGTAGTGCTAGTAAATATACTCATCAAGTGGATGGGCACAACCCTGTCTTATGATGACACGAGGTTGTATGTCATTAGACATCTTGTATAATAGTGGAAAAACACCCGTCCAAGTTAAATTCACCTCACCCTCAACATCTATAGACCACCATTCTATTCCTCGCTATCCCCGCCGACCCAAATGGCTACACTTTTTTTTACCCGAAAGGAATTGTGAAGCAAAAGGGTGAGCACAACTAGCTCAGTAAAGAATATCATGACTAAAGATAAATAAATTATCTATAGCTTTCAACAGTAATAAATCAGAGATTTAGAACATATGGTAGATGATAAAACTTTTCAATTATAGTTACAAAGCAGAATCGAAAGCAATCCATTAGAAGAGTCAAATAGACCATAAAATCTATTATCTTCTCCCCTGTTAAAAGTCCACCAACAATGTTTTATCCTCGTAACATTAATCAACAATTCCTCATCCACAATCACGCAGTATAACTCATAATCGTAATTGTAGTTCTAAATTCCTTTCCTCATCCAGACAAAGTTAATTTTCATCACCAAAACATCAAAGATCATGGTTATACCAAATCACGCTCCTCGCTCATAATCATATCGATAAATTCATCTTTCCACTACGGGCCAAAGATATCCATCAACAGCCCATCTTTGCACCATCGGCCAAAGATATTCAACAACATGTCATCTTTGCACCGCAGCCAAAGATATTCATCACCGGGTCATGTTCATCTAAACACTGCTCATCTTCGCACCATCGCCAAAGATATTCATCGAAATCATTCATCTTTGCACTACAAAAAGCAAAGATATTCGCTTATATCCTCATTTAGGACCGAGGATGATGAAAATATTTTAAAGAAAAAACGAATCTAGTGAAACAAAAGAATAAATATTAAGGATTCAGATTTCACTATTCCATGTCCAAAAATACCTCATAAATAATCATAGTGGAGTAAAATTCAAGAATGATCAAAACATGGATACAATCAAAGTTAGTATCTAGAATAGATATTTTGGACAAAAAGAAGAAAATTTCATTTTTCCTATGAATAAAGGTCAGATACGTGAATAGTGCCAGATATCGTGAATAGTAACTCTACACCAAAAGATAGAAATTTCACAAAAAACATCATCATGCTTCGTGAATAATACTCTTGAATAGTAACTCGTGAATAGTAACTCGTGAATAGTAACTCATGAATAGTAACTCCGACATGAAAAAGTTCCAAATTTGATAAAAATTTTCAACCAACATTCTGGCATAATGATATAGAAGAAATAATATCATATTAGAAGAAAATAACCTCCCTTACAATTCCCTACCTCAAAAGAGCAGTACTTCTGACTGGAATAACGCTGAACGAACTTGCACCGTATAGCAACACTTAAGATATCAAAATACTCACAAGAATACACTAGATAATATAGAGAGAGAAATAGAGAGAAAACTTCAGTTTCTGGTGTGATTTTCAATTCTAACCTAAGCACCCTATTTATAGGAAAATGCTTAGAACACCAAAGCAGAAAATTTAATAAATTAATAATATATATTTATTAAATTCTCACGCACACCTAATCTGATTCAAATCAGCCACCACACCTCACCTAAATCAAAAAAAAATGTTTTTCATAATTAAAATATTTTAAACTTCCAAAAATCAATTATTTCGGAACTTCGAAACTTCAATAATTCATAATAAATAGCCCTTTTATCAGAAAATTCGAATCTCGCGATTTTTATAGGAAATTCAATTCTCTACAACTTTGCAGAAGAAAGTTTTTCCAAATTCTAAACAGAAATTGACCGAAATCCATAAACGAGCGATTTTACAGGCTATAATCAAATTTCAGTCAAGAAATGAGGTCTACCGACATGTTTAACATGTTTTAAACAACTTTTGCAACAAAAATATTCTTCCTCCTCATATACTCATAATCCCACATTTATTGTAAAAATATCACCATTATATTATTAAAATATAATATTAAATTATTTTATCGTAAAAGATAAAATATCAATTTTCAACAATTGTCACTTTAAAATTTTCTCCATCTATATCCACATAAAATGAATATTTTCCTTATCATATAAATCAATAATTGATTATTCACAAATAATATTACGTAATCACAATAATGACAACCAGTGCGGGTTTGTGAAAGAGGGGGCTTTCAATAAGAATTTCTCCTTACTGGCATGCAATTAGGTGACCAAACCTCTCCTTAGACAGAACTTTCTAGACATTTCCAATAATGCTATCTAATAATATTATTCAAATAATATGAATTATTTATTTGATAATGGAAAATAATGTGCAGTGACAATTATTAAAACAACAATAATATAAAATATCAACGCAACAATTATTGAATCAAAAATAAAATATTTAACAAGAATTATCGTAATAATTATTGAGTAGTGCCTTCTTACGTAAGAATCAATAATTGGTGCAATACCGTACTACTGTCGCAAGCAACAACGCCAGACATCGTGTTTTTAACCAACGGGTATTCCAACAAAGATTAATCTTGAACGATTACGCCAAGTTATTTTTAAAAACTTTAATTTGTCGTTTTCTTCATTCGACAATTATTCTATTATGGGGCCCACAAATGGTTGCATACTGGTCGCATTTAATATTCCCCAATGTAAAGAATATTCCATGACCTAACGAATATTCCCCGACAGAAAGAATATTTTATAACCACTTGTATATTTTGAAAAAAAAAATTCATATATCACCCTTAACTTTAACTTTTATCAATTTAACCATTTACTGAATTGTAATTATAAGAAAAATTGAATACTTTTATTTCATAAAATTCGGGGTCTTACAGTTAGTGCAAGATTGATAATACTTGTATGACTAAGTTAAAAATGGAGGTATAGTTGAAGGTACTATACTGTAATTATTTTTTTCACATGATTAAACTATTGAGTCACATGAATGAACTATTAATTCACATTATTTACTATTAGGGGAGGTGGTGCAAGTTTGATAATACTTGCAGGACTAAATTAAAAAGGAAAGAAAAATTGGAGGTATTGTACTGTAATATTTCATGCCTCAAAACGTGCAATTATTGAAACTATATTTTTCTATAAATAGAAGCTCATTCTTCCTTCATTTCTCACCAATTCACAAAAGCTTTAGAGCAATTATTATAGAGAGAAAGAAGAAGAGAAGTCTGCTATCTCACTATTCTAGTATCCAGTTTTTCAAAGGTAAGGAGTATTATTTCTTTCGTGTTCTTGAAGAAAGCTATTGTTATTCCATCCCTTATTATTCTGTTGGAACATCCTGTCTGTGCGAATTACGCATGACCTTATTCCATTATTTATTATTCTGTTGGAATAACCTGTCTGTGCGGTCTATCGCATGCATGGTGAATTCTTCTGTTATTCCATTCTTTATTATTCAGTTGGAATATCATGTCTGTGCATTTACGCATGACCTGGTTCCATTATTTATTATTATATTGAATAACTTATTCATGCGCGGCTCATCGCATGCTGGTGAATTCTTTTGTTATTCCATTCTTTATTATACTCAGTTGGTTAAAGTTTTGGCTTTTATACTCCATGAAATTAGTGGAATATCCTTGATATTTGCGCTTCATCCAGTATCTTTTCATGGAAATATTCTTCTGAGCATTTTGGAATTTTACTCCACAAAGTAGTATCATGTTGACAATTTGGACGTTATCGATTCCTGGATAAATTAATTCTTGAACTTGGTTTATTGAATTCTTATATTATTGTCATCATCCTCATGTTTATATTATGTTGAAAGTCATCTCAGAGCTTCTGAAGTATATAGATGGACTTGGTATGATTATGACCAGGGATTATTCGGTATAATCATGACCGTAATGTTACAAATGATGTGGTAAAAGTCCTCATTGGCTTGTAGTGCATTGATGGACAGTTGTTGGCATGATCATGACCATTGATGAATGCACGAATATCATTGGCCTGTAGTGTATGAATAATTTGTGGCCGTGATATTAATGAATATCCTCGTCAGAAAAGTGTGGATGATGTGGTTTATTTATTGTCGAGTCTCGTGATAAAAGTGATGAAAACCTTTTAAATCATAGAAGATAGTAGATTTTATTCTCTACTTGACTCTTCTAATGGATTGCTTATTCCGCTACGCTTAAACTTGATGTTTGTTATATTTTATCGCTTAACAATTGTTGAAGGCTAACGATAAATTATTCTCGCATTATCTTAGTAATAATATTTCTTCTTGGGCTAGTTGAGCTCACCCTTTCTTTCACCGTTTCTTCGTGAAATGAGAACGTGGCAAGGACTGGACTAGTCGGGGAACTAGAGTGATTTGGCCGGATGATAGCATTAGTAGTCCTCACTTTCTGTTAAATAGTGTGACAATAAATGTAATGAGGACTCCATTGAGTTTGTATATTGTCTAGATGACAATATTCTTATTAAAAACTCTTAGATTATATTTTGTCATATTTTACAAGACTGTTGTATAATTAAGTTGTATTTGAATTTTGTACCATGTATTTGGCGACCTAAGATGGGTGATGTATACCTGTTTTGGGGGCATCACAATTATATGTTATTTTATAAGGAAAATGAACATAAGATAAGGTGCACGTTTTGCAGTCATGGTCGGTTTAGGCCTAATAAAGAGGGTATGACAACAAAATAAATAAATATACTTTTTAAGATTTTAAGGTATTTTCCAATTACACATTGGCTATAAAGATTATACATGACTTCCAGAACAGCTGAACATATGACTTGGTATGCGAAATCTTAAGCTTAAGATGGGGAACTACACCATCCCGTAGATGGGCATGCTTGGAAAGATTTCAAATTAGTACATCCTGGGTTTGCATCGGAACTTAGGAATGTGAGGCTTAGATTGTCCACTGACGGTTTCAACCCGTTTGGCCACTCTGCTGTTCTGTACTCATGCTGGCCTGTGATTTTTACTTCGTACAACTTGCCTCCTTGGATGTGTATGAAACAACCATACTTGTTTCTTTCACTTGTTATTCCTGGTCCCAAGATTCCTTGAAAAAACCTAGATGTTTTCTTGAGACCTCTGATAGACGAGTTGAAGGTATTGTGGGAGGATGGAGTAAAGACTTGAGATGTTTTCACAAAAATAAATTTCAACCTTAGGGCTGCGGTTATGTGGCCTATAAGTGACTTCCCTGCTTATGGTATGTTAGCTGGATGTAGTACACACGGGAAGTTGGCTTGTACTTATTGTATGGAGCGTACAAGTCTTTCAATCTATCAAAAGGTAGAAAGCCTTGCTGGTTTGACTGTCATCTTTATTTCTTGCCAGTAGATCACACATTTTGAATAAACATAGAACACTTCAGGAAAGAGAAACTAGACAATGATATGCCTGCACCGCGATTGTCGGGAACAGAGATGCGTGACCGTGTGATGAGATTGCCGGTTATCACATTCGAAAAAATAATTTCCTCAAACACAATCGATGGGTTTGGCAAGTCTCATAATTGGGTTCGCAAAAGCATCTTTTGGGAACTGCCTTATTGGTCTACAAATTTGATTCGACATAATTTAGATGTGATGCATATTGAGAAGAATGTGTCCGACAATGTGTTTTAACATCGTGATGAGTGTTATGGGAAAGACGAAAGATAATGATAAAGCATGGTTGGACATGAAAGATATTTGTAAGCATCCTAGATTAGAATTTTATGACTCTAATTGGTAAGATGTTTAAACCGCATGCAAGGTACACATTGTCCAAAAAGTAGGTTAAAGATGTGTGCACATGGATTAAGTCTCTCAAACTACTATATGGATATGCGTCAAACATTGCAAGGTGTGTTACGGATGGGAAATTACAAGGGATGAAGAGTCATGACTGTGTGTTCATAGAGAGACTCATGCCTATAGTATTTCAGGATATGCTTGATAAACCAATATGGGATGCTTTAACTGATCTTAGTTATTTTTCAGAGAATTGTGTTCCAAAACATTAAATAAGAAGGACATGTCTATACTTGAGAAGAACATCATTGAGATCACGTGTAAGCTTGAAAAAAATATTCCCGCCTGGTGTTTTTAACTCCATGGAGCATTGGCAAATCCATCCTCCGTATAAAGCTCGTGTTGGGGGTCTAGTTCAATATAGATGGATATACCCTTTCGAGAGGGTGATGGGAAACCTTAAGAGGAAGGTGAAAAATAGAGCTTATGTCGAGCACTATAAAAAAATAGGTCATTGGCGACAACAACATTAGCGATGGCATTATGCCCATCGAGAATGACCTTAATGTCGATGGCATAACCGTCGCCAATGTGTCATAGGCGACGGGGGAAAAGTCATAGGCGACGGGAAAATTTGGTGAGAATTTTTTCGCGCTGGAAGGAAAAGTCATAGGCGACGGGGGAAAAGGCAATTGTCGACGGGACGCCCGTCACTAGAGAGTCAATCTCGACGGGAACAATCTCAACGGACATGCCATCGAGAATGAGTCTGTATTAATTTACGTCCATCATATTATTTCTCTCCCTTGCGTGAAAATAAATCTTCCCTCCCTTTCTCTCTTACTGTTGCCGTCGCCTAAGAACTCGCCCTTGACCTACTTCAGATTCTCACCGTTGTCATCATCCATAGTCCATGTCACCTCCTCTCGCAAGCTCGGTTAGTTTCAGTTTGTTAAAGTTCCCTAAAATGTAACCCTAATAGATATTAAGCACATGTTATAACTTACGGGACTCGATTATGATCTACGAAGGCCGAGTTATCAGTCGTTTGCCTACTTTGTTAAAACTTCGAAAAATAGTCGAAAAAGAGACCAAAACCTGCATCGGGCGTTGAAATGACACGCAAACATAGACATAGCACCTAATAGATATTACACACATGTTACAACTTACACGACTCAAATCCGATATACAGAGGCCGAGTTATCAGCCTGTTTGCCTACTTTATTAAAACTTAGAAAAATAGTCGAAAAAGAGACCAAAACCCGCCTCGTGCGTCGAAATGACTCACAAACATAGAGATAGTAGCTAACAAATATTAGGCACGCGTTACAACTTATGGGACTCAATTTTGATAAACGAAAGCCAAGTTATCAATCCATTTGCCTACTTTGTTAAAACTTAAAAAAATAGTCGAAAAAGAGACCAAAACCCGCCTCAGGCATAGAAATGGTATGCAAACATAGACATAGAGCATAATAGATATTAGGCACACGTTACAACTTATAGGACTCGATTTCGATACACGGAGGCAGAGTTATCAGTCCATTTGCCTACTTTGTTAAAACTTAGAAAAATAGTCAAAAAAGACCAAAATCCGCCTTGGGAGTCAAAATGACAAGCAAACATAGACATAGCTGATAATAGATATTAGGCATGCATTACAACTTATGGGACTCAATTCTGATATACGGAGGCCGAGTTATCAGCCCGTTTTCCAACTTTGTTAAAACCTAAAAAAATAGTTAAAAAAGAGACCAAAACCCGCCTTAGGTGTCGAAATGACACGCAAACATAGACATAGAACCTAATAGATATTAGGCACGCTTTATAACTCATGGAAATCGATTATGGTATACGAAGGCTAAGTTATCAGTCTGTTTGCCTACTTTGTTAAAACTTGAAGAACACAAACTAAAATAATTTAAATATGCTCTTTTTTTGACTTCGTTATTAATATTTTAATTTTGTAGGGTCTTGTTGATGACACTCATGGGGGTGGAGGCAGCGGCACATGAGATGATCGTGGAGGAGATGGTGATTACCACCGAGCTGATGATGATGAGACTATGAAGAGTGAGACCAATGGTGGGACTGGCGATGGGACCGGAGGTGGGACTGGCGATGATGGTACTGACACTCCTAATCTTGGGTTGTAGTTAGTTTATGTTTATATTTTGACTTTCATGTATGTACTTATACAGTTTTTTAGTTGCACATACTAGAGTTTTGTATCAAGTTAGGCTGATGATTTATGTATCTAACTATATTGATGGTTTATGATTACATTTTGTATCTACATCGTATGACCTTTATCTATATGTGATTACATTGTCTACATATTTGATGATTGATTGCAAAATATTTTATTGTTATTGATGTAGACACTCAAAATTTTGCATTCCTGTTACTAACCCTACAGGATGGCAAAATCGTCTCCCAGAGATAATCCTGGAAGTCAAATAAGCTCAATCCCGGAGACAATCCCGGGATACTCAGTTTTCAACCTCGGAGACAACCCTGAGATATTCAGTTTTAATCCCGGAGATAACCCCAGAATGCTCAGTTCCCAACCTCGGAGATAACCCCGAGGGATGCAATTCTAGTTCCAGAGATAACCCCGAAGAAGTCAGTTTCAACCTCGGAGACAACCCCGAGGCACTCAGTTCCAACCCCGATAGGTTAAGGAACCTCAGAGATAACCCTGAGGACATTCAGTATTCACAGCAGCCCAATCTCAGAGATAACCTTGAGCAATGACTGCTACATCAGCACAAAGCCGGAGATAACCCCAGTGAGGGGCAAAATCATCATTTTGCCACCTTGATACTATATTTAGGTCGTCTCAACATCATTTCATCCCACATTTCATACAGAAGTGTCCCACAAGAACCATAGCTCAAAATCACGAGTGACTACTACACAAGATAACACACCGGATAAAATTTGAAGACTTGAAGATCTGGCCATGGACCCATCTTCCCGGCTTCGTACAACCTCTTATCCCATGTTATTGTGTATCTCTCGACAACAGCATTCCGAAAAGGTATAGCACGCCTCAATCGGATGCCCAGATTGAAAGTTATGAACGTTCAAACGGATAATGCATTGCACGTACTTCGAGACGACAAGACCCACATGGCCCGGGGCAAGCAGGGCAGCCGCGGGTAGACCCGCGGTCATCTGGTCTATAAATAAAGGCCTTTGGTTAGCCATTTGTATGAAAAAACGAGGAAACCATGTCCATTTCAACTCATAAACACATCTAAAGTGATTTAAACTGAGTGATTCTTCTTTCAAAACACTTGTAAGCTCGTGTTTTACAACATACTGAAATTTAACCTGTGGAAACCGCGTTTTCAGGTGTCAAAAGTTATCTAAAGTCTTCTTGGCAGCCCACTGTAAGATATTTTAGAATTTTAAGCTTTTTCTCACTTCTACACATATATATCTACTTACGTTGAGAGTCGCGTTGTGTGGGTATGCCCGGATCATCGATCCATGACTTTTTATTACTTTTATATATATATAAATACTTAAATACTTATATATATATATATATATTTATCTTCATCAAACTCTGTTTGATTGAGCCTAGATATACATCCAAAGCGTTTACTGCTTTTGTATATATATAAATACTTATATATATTTGTTAGTTCCTAGTAGGCACACAATAGATCTAGAAGGGGGTTGAATAGATCCTTTTGATTTCAAATACGTTTCCTATATATTTTATATTGCTAATGAATTAACATGTAACAAACATAAGAATCTTTTCAAGCACAGCGGAATAAGTAAAAGATCCCTTTAATTGATATATTCATGAACATACATACATTGTTCGTAGAGTTAGTTTAGTTGTATGCATTTAATACATATATAACATTTATAGCAGTTAGGTACATATTGTAAATGACAGAAAGTAAATGACTGAATGTAAAAGACACAAGGGATTTTAAGTAGTTCAGAGACTCAAGCTCCTAATCCACTCTTCTGCTTCAATCAAGTAGGAAATCCACTAAGGAAGGGCAGCACCCTAAATCACTAAGATTCCTTCAAGGCTAGCAGCCTTGGAACTTCAGTTCACTAAGAACACTTCAAGGCCAGCAGCCTTGGAACTTCATTTAGTCCCACAGGACAAGGAGCCCTCTGGCCCTGGCTCTTTGTTGTTGTTGTTGTACTTTTTATTGGTGCTTTGCTGCTAAGATGTCTTGAAGCTTGAACATCATTTTTACTTAACAGCTTGACGTGGTACTCTTTGCATTCTGCGTAGAGTCTAGACCACCTCTTCTCTGGTGCAGCTGATCTTCATGTTGTTCATTCCATCTTCTTCTGATGTCTTCTTCTGATGTCAGCTGTGCACCATCACCATTTAGGTTTACTAAGTCTTTGAGCATTTGGTAGACTTCGTCTGGCACTTAGCATTCCCTGAACCCTTCTTAAATGGTATGCATACATGGTTCTGCATCTGTTCTGTTTCAGCTTTTGGTTCATGGTGATTTGTAGAGTGGCTCTCTAGATCTTCTTTGTGCTCTACCACTTTTCTGAATGCTATCTTTTTGACCTTCTCGGCTCTCAGCTTAGCTGCCATCTTCAGTGGCATTCTCATCTTTGTTGAGTGAAGCTTTAGTCTAGTCAAGTCCTTTTTCAAATCTGCTTCACTTCCACTTTTGTAGTGTCACTGCTAGTGAGACTTGTTATAGTTCAGCTCTGGTAGAACTCGTAGAGTCAACAATATAGCATTCCAACAACTCAACGATTTTTTAACTCAGTAACTCTTAATCTTTGAAGCTCTAGTTGATATATACTCCTCCACAATCTTCCTGTTGAAATATAGTCGTTGGGAGCTATTTGAATTGCTTTGCGGATCTCGAGTTATTGCAGATTGTAGATGTGACATGACATCCCCTTTTTCATTTTTCTGACACTACAGTCTACTATTTCACCTACCCTGTAAGACCCCAACTTTTATGAATAAAGATTAAATTCTCTCAAAATATATTTTTGAATATTATGGTGTGGATATGATATAATGTTATAGTTGTGGGTAATATTTACAAATTTTGCAAAGTAAGCAAGTGGTTATATAATATTCGATTGGTTGGGGAATATTCGTTTTAATAGTGAATATTCGTGCGACGCTACACAATCATTGGTGGACCCCACAACGTAAGTATTTTCGTAGTTAGAAAACTATGTAATTATCTTTTATAAAAATAACTACAAAAAGTTTTACTGTTAAAACTGCTTGAACTACCCTTAGAGTAAAAGTACAAAGAATACGCTGGCGGTTTTCATAAGTAGCACACGGTATTGATTATTGATGTTTATATGAGAAGTCACTCATTATACTCAATTATTGCAACGAAAGAATTGTTGCATCATATCTCTCATATTATTGATTCAATATTGTCACAAGATCATCTCGCATTATATGATATATTATTAAATCAATAATTGAGACGACAAAGTTATTCATATTATTAAATTACAATATTTACAATGTCTAGAAGTTCTGTCAAGGAGAGGTTTGGTCACCTAATTACGCGCCAATAAGGAGAAATCCTTATCGGAAAGCCCCCTCTTTCCTGGGAATGACCTGGTTGTTAAATATTTTGAGTTATAATATTAATGATAAATAAGTTTGTGTTGATTAAAGATGAATTTGATAGTTCCATTGTGTTGGGATTATTAGTCTTAATGGAAATCGACATCTATTCCGATGATAATTGATGTCTGGGGGTTATATTGATAAATTGGGTAATTTATCGGATAAATGAGAAATTAATTGCTACTAATTCACATGCTTATATAACTATTTGTTCACATGTGTGTACTATTGAATCACATTTTTGTACTATTAGGGGAGTTGGTGCAAGATTGATAATACTTGCATGACTAAGTTAAAAATGGAGGTATAGATGGAGGTACTATACTGTAATTCGTATTTTTCACATGATTATACTATTGATTCACATGATTGAACTATTGATTCATATTATTTACTATTAGGGGAGGTGGTGCAAGTTTGATAATACTTGCAGGACTAAATTAAAAAATGAAAGAAAAGTTAGAGGTATTGTACTGTAATATTTTGAGCCCCAAAACGTGCAATTATCGAAACTATATTTTCCTATAAATAGAAGCTCATTCTTCCTTCATTTCTCACCAATTCACAAAAGCTTTAGAGCAATTATTATAGAGAGAAATTATAGAGAGAAAGAAGAAGAGAAGTCTGCTACCTCACTATTCTAGTATCCAGTTTTTTTCTACGGTAAGGGGTATTATTTCTTTTGTATTCATGAAGAGAACTTCTATTATTCCATTCTTTATTATTCTGTTGGAATAACCTATATACGCGGACTACCCTATACTTGGAGAAAATTTTCTATTATTCCATTCTTTATCATTCTATTGGAACATCCTGTCTGTGCTTTACGCATGACCTGGTTCCATTATTTATCATTCTGTTGGAACATCCTGTCTGTGCTTTACGCATGACTTGGTTCCGTTAATTATTATTCTGTTGGAATATCATATCCGCATGCGTTCTACGCACGACCGGATTCCGTTATTTATTATTCTCGTTGAATAACTCGCCTATGCGCGGCCTATCGCATACCTTGTGATTTCTTTTGTTATTCCATTCTTTATTATACTCAGTTGGTTAAATTTTTGTCTTTTATACTCCATGAAATTAGTGAAATATCCTTGATATTTGCGCTTTATCCAGTATCTTTTCATGGAAATATTCTTCTGAGCATTCTTGAGTTTTATCCCACAAAGTAGTATCATGTTGACAATTTGAACGTTATTTGTTCCTGGAAAAATTAATTCTTGAACTTGTTTTATTGAATTCTTATATCATTGTCATCATCCTCATGTTTATAATATGTTGAAAGTCATTTGTGACCTGTAGTGCATAGATGGACTTGGTATGATTATGACCAGGGATTATTCGGTATAATTATGACCGTAATGTTACAAATGATGTGGTAAAGTCCTCCTTGGCCATAGTGCATTGATGGACAGTTGTTGGCATGATCATGACCATTGATGAATACACGAATATCCTTGGCCCGTAGTGCATGGAAAATTTGTGGTCGTGATACTAATGAATATCTTTGTCAGTAGTGGGAGGATGATGTGGTTTATTTATTGTCGAGTCTCAAAGATAAAAGTGATGAAAAACCTTTTAAATCATAGAAGATAGTAGACTTTATTCTCTACTTGACTCTTCTAATGGATTGCTTGTTCACCGCAGCTTAAACTTGATGTTTGTTATATTTTATCGCTTTAACACCGTTGAAGGCTAATGATAAATTATTCTGGCATTATCTTAGTCATAATATTTACTATCGGGCTAGTTGAGCTCACCTTTTTGCTTTCATTGTTCTCTTCAGAAATGAGAACATAGCCGGGACTAGTCGGGAAACGGAGTGACTCATCGTATGATAAGCATTAGTAGTCCTAACTATTCTATGAAATAGTGTGATAATAAATGTAATGAGGACTCCATTGAGTGTGGATATTGTCTAGATGACAATATTTGTATTAAAACTCATAGCTTATGTTTTGTCGTATTTTACACGATGATTTGTATTATTAAGTTGTATTTGAATTTTATACCATGTATTTGGCGACTCAAGATGGGTGATGTATATATTTTTGGGGCATCACAATTGGTATCAAAGCTTAGGGATATGATCCCTGGCTAAGATGTGAGACTAGAACTAGGAGGGGAGAGACAGAGAATTCCTTCGCTAGTATGACCTACCTATGTTTATTTGGTATGTAATTGGTCAGTCAGATTTTAAGGATAATATGTTACATGTCAATTAACCCTTGTTTTGTGGCAGTATCTGAAAATGACATCCGAGAATGTTTAGAATAGCTAGGGAGCACAGGAGACCGTTGAGTCTCCACAGATTAATAATCAGGATAATGTGCCTCAGGAAGGCGACAATCCTCATACAAACAACAACACTGACCAAATGATGAATGATGGAATGTTCAAAGGCTTTATGCAATTCATACAACATCAGGCGAGAGCGGTTCCTGTCCAAAATGTAGGTGGAAACACTGGAAACTCTCAGACGGTCACCGTTAAATAGTTCAAGGAGCTGGGACCATCGGATTTTATTGGAGTGCCAAAACCACTTAAGGCGAAAGCGTGGATAAAACAGATCACCAAGATATTTGATGAATTGGGATGCTCCGAGGAGCAAAAGGTTCCCTTTGCCACCTTTATGTTACGAGGAGAGGCAGATTACTGGTGGGAATCGGTAAAGCGTACTCAACCTACCGCACTGAAGATGTCTTGGGAGAAGTTCCAAGAACTATTCAACGACAAGTACTTTCCCGAAAGTATTCGTCACATAAAAGAGGTAGAGTTCATCAAGTTGGAGCAGAACAATATGACCGTGTCGCAGTACGAGGCTAAGTTTGCCGAGTTGTCCCGATTTGCGTCTCACTTGGTTGACAATGAGGAGAGAATGACGCGGATGTTTCTAAGAGGTTTGAAACCTTAGATACGTCAATATCTAATTACTCATAAACTGTGTTTGTATTCAGATGTTGTAAATAGGGCTCAGTTATTGGAGCGCGATAACGAGTCAACGCAACCAAGAGAAAGCAGCCGACAAAATGATAATACCAGTGGTAGCATTCATCGAAGCGGGGACAACAAACGTGGAGGGAATCAACATGGCAGAAATGGTAACCACTTCGGTGGTAATCATGGCCAAGAGAATAAGAATGGACATTTCAAGAAGAGGAGATTCAACAATGATGGAAAGACGTCAGCACCAACACCCGTTGTTAAGGAAGGAGAACGACCACCTAAGATATGCTTCAAATGAGGAGGGGAGGGACACATCAGTCCAAACTACGCGATGCAGTCCAAAGCGTGTTATAATTGTGGAAGAGAAGGTCACTTAGCCCGATTTTGTCATGCACCGAAGACAAGTCCAGCTGAGATGGTGGCACCAAAGGCCATCCCAGAAAAGTCAAAGTCGGCAGTTCAAGGGAGAGCGTTTGTTGTGACCTCCCAGAAAGTAAGGAACCCGAAGGAGGTCATCACGGGTAAGCTTATCATAAACTCTAGCGAAGTCTATACCTTATTTGATACCGGTTCTACCCATTCTTTTATTCTCCTACTTGCGCTCAACGTTTAAATTTGACTTCGGAGAAATTAGACTTTGACTTATTAGATGAAACTCCGTTGGGAGAAACCTTCATTACATCCACTGTTTATAAGTCTTGTTTGATTCAAATCGGTAACCGCACGTTACCTGTCGATCTTATTTATTTAAAAATACTTACATTTGACGTGATTCTAGGGATTGATTGGTTAACTACTCATCATGCTAAAAATGATTATTTTCATAAGGTTGTTAGCTTTCATATTCCTAATCAACCTACTATGCAAATTCAAGCGACCAAACCATTAAAATCAATCACATTCATCTCAAGCCATAAAGCTATTCGTTTATTAAAAAACGGATGTCAAGCTTTCTTAGCTCATGTCAAAGATTTAAACAAAAATACGTCAGATTTGAATGATATTTCTATTGTTAATAAATTTCCTGACGTATTCCCCGAAGAACTTCCTGGCCTACCCCCCGAGCGTGAAATTGAGTTTGGTATCGATCTTGAACCCGGTACAAAGCCCATTTCCAAAGCCCAATATCGAATGGCTCCTATTGAACTTCAGGAGTTAAAAACCCAACTGCAAGAATTGTTAGACATCGGTTTCATTCGACCTAGTACATCTCCTTGGGGTGCTCCTGTTCTATTCGTGAAGAAGAAAGATGGAAGTATGCGACTTTGTATTGATTATCGGGAGTTGAATCATGTCACCATATAAAATAGGTACCGTCACCTCGCATTGATGACCTGTTTGATCACCAGTAAGGCGCCAAATTCTTTTTAAAGATTGATCTTCGTTCCTGGATATCATCAATTGAAGATTAAAACCGATGACATTCCAAAGACCGCCGTAACTCGAAGACGGCATTATGAATTCCTAGTCATGTCTTTTGGATTGACTAATGCTCCTGCTGCCTTCATGGACATGATGAACCGAGTATTCAAGGAATATTTGGATCACTTTGTGGTCGTCTTTATTGATGACATCCTCATATACTCCAAAACCCATGAAGACCATAAGCAACACTTGAGGCTGATACTCCAAAAGCTTCGTGAAAACAAGCTATATGCCAAGTTGAAGAAATGCGAGTTTTGGCTTGAGGAAGTTGCATTCCTTGGGCACGTAATATCAAATCATGGAATATCTGTTGACCCGACAAAGATTGAAGCAATTCAAAGCTGGGAGCAACCTAAGTCAGTGACCGAAGTACGTAGCTTTCTCGACTTAGCTAGTTATTATCGGAGATTCGTAGAAGGGTTTTCTCGAATCAGTACTCCATTAACTCAGCTGACTCAAAAAGATACAAAGTTTGGTTGGAGCGAGGAATGTGAGAAGAGTTTTCAAGAACTCAAGAGAAGACTCATTTCAGCACCTGTTCTGACAATACCATCTGGCTCGGAGGGATTTTTCATCTACAGTGATGCTTCAGGCAAAGGGTTAGGATGTGTTCTCATGCAACATGGGAAAGTCATAGCCTATGCCTCCCGATAACTCAAAGAATATGAGAGGAATTATCCTACTCATGATCTAGAGTTGGCAGCAGTCGTTTTTGCACTTAAGATTTGGAGGCATTACCTGTATGGAGAGAAGGTGGAGATCTATACGGATCATAAAAGCCTCAAATATTTCTTCACTCAAAAGGAACTCAACATGCGGCAACGGTGATGGCTTGAGTTGTTGAAAGATTACGATCATACCATTCAATACCATCCTGGAAAAGCGAACGTAGTAGCTGATGCATTGAGTAGAAGATCATATGCGGGTACGAGTGCATTATTGTCAATGCAAAGGCCCATTTTATATGACTTACAAAGGATGGAGATAGAGTTAAAGACTCCAGGGACCCATGTGATGATGGCGAATATATGAGTAGAACCGACTTTAATCGATAAAGTTAAAGCTGCTCAAGTTATAGACCTGGAGGTGATGCGTATAAGGAAGAAATTGTAAGAAGGTGCTATTTCGGAAGCAAGAATCGATGAAGAAGGAATGCTTCGAGTCAACTCCAGCGTTTGTGTTCCTAACAACCCTGATTTAAAGTATAAAATCATGATGGAGGTGCACAACACACCGTTTTCAATCCATCCTAGGAGTACCAAAATGTATCGTGATCTTCGACATACATTTTGGTGGACCAATATGAAGAGAGAGATCGCGGAGTTTATCTCAAGGTGTCTAACTTGTCAACGAGTCAAGGCGGAGCATCAAGTGCCAAAAGGTCCATTGAAACCACTTGAAATTCCAGAATGGAAGTGGGAGCACATTACCATGGATTTTATTACTGGTCTTCCCAAGGTTTCTCAAGGCATAGATGCGATTTGGGTCATTATTGATAGATTGACCAAGTCTGCTCATTTCTTACCTATACGAGAAACTTATACACTTGAACGTCTTGCTCGTATGTACATAAACGAGATTGTAAGATTGCATGGTATGCTAGTATCCATAGTTTCTGATCGAGACCTAAGATTCACTTCATGATTTTGGGTTAGTATGCAAAAAGCTATGGGCTCGGATTTACGATTTAGCTCAGCATATCATCCTCAAACGGACGGGCAGTCGGAAAGGAATATTCAATTAACATTTTAGTATACAATTTGACCCTCAAAATTGATACTTACCTAAGCCATATGAACAATACATATAAACATACACTGTCGATTATTTTCTTCTACTATCAAACGAATTTTTAGCATGCAATTATTGTTTAAACATAATTTCTAATTACTATATACTCATATAATCACAAGTAACCAATTATCTAACAATAATTTGAAAAGATGAAATTTACAGAACATGAGAAAACTTCTTGCCGTGAAATACATATACATGTACATACATACATATATAAATCTAAGGTTGTGAACCTACCTTCAATTAGCGTGTAATTCTTGCTACGATCACTGGAATTGTTAAAAATCCTAAGTTTTCTCTCAACCCTCAGTTCTCTCTATTGCCTCTAGACTAGCAAAGTTAGAATGAAGCTTTGATAGCCAGTATGCGTAATAACCAAAATGAAAAACTGATATGGCCTTAATACATATATTAAATATATCGGTTACCAACATAAACGTATATAATATAAATATATTATATTTATTATTTTATTTATTTATTTAATTTAATTTAAATAACTAGAAATCTCAAAAGCCATAAGACTTGTTTGGAAAAACACTTTAAATATTAAAGAATTAATATATTAAGCCTTGTTTGTTAAAACTAAATTAAACTACTTTAATTTATTTTAATAACTCCTTATAATATAGTTATTTATCACACTATATTTAATCAACCTTTCATATTTATTTTAATTAATGCAAATCACAATTAATTAAATAAATCCTTTAATCACATAACACAATATAAATAATTAATCATTTAAATTGAAATATCAATATAATAATAATTTCCTTAATTCATCAATTATTTATTTAATAAATAATTAACTAAATAAAATTAAATCAATTGAACAAATATTTATTCAACGATAATCACATCCATTAAATATTTATATAAATCAATAAATATTTAATATTACATTTAAAAATTCTGGAATGTTACATAATTCCCTCCTTAAAAGGATTCTGTCCTCAGAATCAAAATTCAAACAATCAAATCGTCACATTCTTCCATACTTACAAAGATTCTGTCCCTAGAATCGAAGACATAGATTAAACAAATAACTCAGGGTAACTTTTCATCATTTCAGCTTCGAGTTCCCACGTTGCCTCTTCGACATTGAGGTTTCTCCTTATCACCTTCATAGAAGGTATCACTTTATTTCTAAGCACTTGTTCTTTCCTGTCGACTATCTGGATAGGAACTTCTTCATAAGATAAATCTTTATCGAATTGTAATGGTTCGTACTCGATCACGTGCTTGTAATCGGGTTTATACGGTCGTAACACCAAAATGTGAAAAACATTATGAATGCTTTCCAATTCTGGAGGTAGAGCTACCTCATAAGCCACTTCCCCTCCACTCTTTGTAGTATTTCAAACGGTCCAATAAATCTTGGGCTGAGCTTTTCTTTCTTGCCAAAACGAATCTTCCCCTTCCAAGGAGAAACTTTTAGGAAAACAAAATTTCCTACTTCAAATTCGCGATTCTGCCTGTGTTGATCGGCATACTTTTTCTGTCTATCTTTGGCTGCTAGCAATCTTGTCCTGATGAGTTTGAAAACTTCAGCAGTTTGTTGTACCAGTTCTGGTCCTAACAGTTGACGTTCACCGACTTCATCCCAGCACAGTGGAGTTCTGCACTTTCTACCATATAATGCCTCATAAGGTGGCATGCCGATGCTCGCGTGGTAACTTTTGTTGTAGGCAAATTCTACCAATGGTAAATGTTCATCCCGTCTTCCTTTGAAATCTATGATGCATGCTCTTAACATATCTTCCAACGTTTGGATTGTTCATTCACTTTGCCCGTCGGTTTGCGGATGGTATGCTGTACTCTTTCGCAACTGTGTTCCCATACATTCTTGTAGTCTCTTTCAGAAGTTTGATGTGAACCATGGATCTCTATCTAACACAATTGACACTGGAACTCCATGTCTTGACATGATCTCTTTAACGTACAGTTTCGCTAGCTGATCAAGATTAAATCTAATCTTTATTGGAAAAAAGTGTGCAGATTTTGTCAATCTGTCCACTATTTCCCATATCGCATCGTATCCTTTTTGAGTTGTTGGAAGTCCTACCACAAAATCCATTGTGATATGCTCCCATTTCCATTCCGGTATTTCCAACGGTTGAAGTAACCCGCTTGGTCGCTGATGTTCAGCTTTCACCTTCTGACACGTCAAGCATTTTGCAACGCATTCTGCATCGTCTCTTTTCATATTTGGCCACCAAAAATGTCGCCAAAAATCTTGATACATCTTTGTACTTCCTAGATGAATCTAATATCTTGTGTTGTGTGCTTCGATCAAGATTTCATCTTTAAGCTCTGGCATTGCTGGAACCCAAATTCTTTCCTCGAACCGTAGTAGTCCTTCGGTATCGATCTTGTATTTTACATCACTACCGTCAACCACTTTCTCTTTGATCGTTTCGCATTCTTTATCTTGTAGTTGAGCATTCGTCACTTTGTCCACCAAAGTTGAACTAGCATCTATCTGGAATAGTCGTTCATCGGATTCCTTTGGAAATTTGATTTCCAACTCTAGCTTTGTCATTGTTGAAATAAACTCTTCCTGAGTAGTTATCAACATCAACTTTTCCCGACCTTTCCTGCTCAAAGCATTTGCAACTACATTCACTTTGCCCGGGTGATAAAAGATATCACAATCGTAATCCTTTATCAATTCCATCCACCTTCTTTGTCGCATATTCTGGTCATTCTATGTGAAAATATACTTCAGACTTTTATGATCTGTGTAGATTTCACATTTCTCTCCATAGAGATAGTGTCTCCATATCATGAGAGCAAACACTACTACAGCCAATTCCAAATCATGAGTCGGATAACCTTTCTCATAAGAACACATCTCAATCACTTATGTGAGGCATCACTATACACCACAAAGTTACCTATATTATCTGATAATGACAACACAGGTGCCATGCTTAATTTCTTCTTCAAATCCTGGAAACTTTCTTCACATTTCTCCGTCCAAACAAATTTCACAGTTTTCCTGGTCAAATTTGTTAATGGAGTGGCTATCTTAGAAAAATCTTAAATAAATCGTCTGTAATAACCGGCCAGTCCCAAGAAACTCCTCACTTCCGATGGTGTTCTTGGTTGTTCCCAATTGATTACAGCTTACACTTTTGATGGATCCACGGAAATCCCATCTTTGTCAATCACGTGCCCAAGAAATTGCACACGGTCTAGCCAAAATTCGCACTTAGAGAATTTTGCGTACAACTTTTCTTTTCTTAGTGTTTCCAATGTCAAACGTAAGTGTTCCATGTGTTCTTCTTGAGTTTTGGAATACACCAAAATGTCATCGATGAATACCACTACAAACTTGTCTAAGAATGGTTTAAACACCCTATTCATAAAATCCATAAATGCAGCAAGTGCATTGGTTAAACCAAAAGACATCACCAGAAACTCGTAATGTCCATACCGAGTTCTGAATGTCGTTCGAGGTATATCCTCCTTCCTTACTTTCAACTGGTGATACCCACTTCTCAAATCTATTTTCGAAAAGTATTTAGCACCCTTCAACTGATCAAACAAGTCATCTATTCTTGGTAATGGATATTTATTGTTAATAGTGACTTTGTTTAATTCTCTATAATCAATGTAAAGACGCATTGACCCATCCTTGTTCTTCACGAATAACACTGGCGCTCCCCACGGTGATACGCTTGGTTGAATATACTTCTTGTCTAACAATTCTTGTAACTGTACCATCAGTTCCTTCATTTCTACTGGAGCCATTCTGTACGGGGGCTTCGATATCGGTGCTATCCTCGGCACTAAGTCGATTACAAACTCAATCTCTCTGTCAGACGAAAGTCTTGGGAAATCCTCTGGAAACACATCCTCAAATTCCCTCACCACTGGTATCTCTTCCAGTTTTACATTCTTCTTCTGAGTATCGACTATGTAAGCTAAATAGCCCACACAACCTTGACTCAACAATTTCTTGGCCTGCATAATCATCAGACATTTCATTTGTCTAAGAGACTTGCTACCATAAAATACTACCTTTGATGGGGTCATAAGGTTTACACACTTCTTTTGGCAATCAATTACCGCTCCATATTTGAACAACCAATCCATTCCCAAAATAACATCAAACTCTCCAAGTCTAATCGGAATCAAATCTACCATCAAGATATTCTTCTTAATGTTCACCCTACAGTTCTTGTGTACGAATCTAACAGGGATTATCTCTTTATTCATAATTTCTATGTTCAAAGGGAAATTCAGTTCTTCTCTAGGTAATCCTAACCTCTTAGCAAATTCATCAGAGATAAATGAGCAAGTAGCACCCGAATCAAATAGTACATAAGCATCAATATCATTGATTGGGATAATACCTGACACCACATCTTTTGATTGCACAACATCTTGTACAGTAATGTTAAAGGTTCTAGTTGTGGGTTTGTTTGATGCTGTACCTCCATTGTTACCTCCATTGCTTCTGGTTGTCACTCCATCCTTCTTCTTAGGGCATTCACGAGCAAAGTGATCCTTGGATCCGCATGTGAAGCACACATTCTTCTTAGGTTGAGTGCAATTTGGGGCGATGTGACCCTCCTGACGATAATTGAAGTATACTCGTTTCCCCATCAAGCATGCACCCTTGTGAAACTTACCGCATGTAACACATGCTTCAAACTTCTTGTTTTTCTGACTACCCTGCTGGTTTCCAGCACCCATGTTTGCATTCCACTTCCTCTTCAAGTTGTTGTTGTTGTTGTTGTTTCCACCACTACCACCTCCATTTTTAATTTCCACCTCATTCTTCTTCTTCTTCTTCTTTTTCTTCTTCTTCTTCTTCTTCTTCTTCTTCTTCTTCTTCTTCTTCTTCTTCTGTTCCTGATTGAACTTTGTCACTGCCTCGCCTCCACCTTCAGCGAGTATTTCTTTCTCCATCACTTCTGCAAAAGTCTTCAATTGAAATAGGGAAACCCTACTATACAACTAAGGCTTCAGTCCCTGTTCAAATCTCTTCGACTTGCGTTCGTCCGTGCTGACTTGATAATGCGCAAACCTCGCAAACTCGTTGAATTTAGCGGCATACTCGGATACCGTCATCGTTCCCTACTTTAGTTCCAGAAACTGCACTTCCAGCTGACCCTTCGAACTCTCGGGAAAATAGTCTCAAAGAATATCTCCTTAAACCTATCCCAGGTCATCATCCCTGGTCCTTCTCGAGTTTTATTGGTCTGCCACCAATAACTAGCTTCTGCTTTCAACATTAATGTTGCGAAAGCAATCTTCTGGTCATCTCCTACCCTAGTAACATCGAACACCTTTTCTATCTCCATAATCCAAGTCTGTGCCTCGACTGGATTTACTGACCCTCGAAATTCAGGTGGACCAACCGCCTTGAACTCCTTAAACGTCGTTCCTTGGTTTTGTGGTTGATTCTGCAACGCCCTTGTCAGTAACGTCACCAATTGTTGAACTGGGTTAGCATCAACATTGTCGTTATTGTTGGTTCCTTCGGTGGTTCTCTGTCGTGGTGGTTAACGTCTGGGAGGCATTTTCTGTTTAAAAAAAATACACTCATTAGGTTATTATTCAACTCTTTTAAGTAATTTCTACTTAACTTGCCTCCACAAAAGAAATAACCACATAATCACATAACACTTTGAATAAAATAATAACTTTTATTTATTCATAACCTCTTTGAAAACATAAAACAATAGCATCACTGCTATTTACATTACTTTCCTGAACTACAAAAGTTTCAGGACAACATCATCGTCATATCCCATAGGTTACATAACACTTGGGATTTACAATTTATTTAACATTTATTAATCGCATAACAACTACGATGTTCTACTAAGATACTTCTTAGCCTTACTACGTTCTTCCTCCATAATCCGAAACATTGTTCTGCGATCTAATACGTACGATGGCAGCGTCTCGAACTGAATCGGATAACCCATGACCCGATCTTGAGCTCGATTAACCATGATGTTGAATACTCTATTCATCTCTTCCATCTTCATTCTCTTTGCATGTGCGTCTTTCACTGCTATCCCGGCTCGTTGAAACATTTCCTCATATGCGTCCTCGGCTCTTGCCCTCTTCGTAGCTTCTTCCCTTAGTTTATTCTTCAATTCGCTGACCTCCTAGATCAGTTGTTCTTTCTCTCCTTCAGTTTGTTCCAGCTTCCCCTCGACATTAGTCAGTCGTTCCTCATGATCTTGGATCTCATCATCTTTCTGTGTCATTGCAGTCAGTTGTTCAGCTATTATCTCTTGCAATTCCTCGATTTTATCCTGAAGTTCCACGTTATGGTCGTAGACTTCATCGTACATTCGAGCAGCTATCGAGGTTAGTGGAGTCTCCTACTCCTCGTCCTCGTCATCCTCGTCCTCGTCATCCTCAACCTCTTGTGGCAACTCAACGGGATCCTCCTCATCCGTCTCCACATCATCATCCTCATCTTAAACCACTGTGACCAACGGGACTGACTCCCGTGGCAGTAGTTGTTCCCAAATAACATGAATGTCGCGAGGCTCTTCCTCTATAGGCATCTGAGGTCTATCCTCCCTAGCCTGACTGGATTCTCTGACATTAGTCATCCTGACAACAAAATTTTAAGTTTTAATTATTAATCATTACTACTCGACACTCACGAGCACATAAGTATAAACACATAATCACATAAGTGTTTTATTATTTCTTCCTTAAAACTCGATAAGAGTGAATCACCACTATCTTTTTCAAAGGTTACTTCCTAAGGCTTTTCCTCACCTAAGGTTCATAACCTAAAGCTCTGATACCAACTTGTGACACCCCCAAATCCCGATACTTCATTACCTCAAGATTTGGTGTTCACGTAATCAAAACATTCATATTTAACTACCCAATCATAATAAATTGAATAATAAAAATCTGCCCATACAGAATTACTTTAATAAAAACATTATCTCCCAGGTTCTCTAACCTTTAATACAATCATTCAAGTGCGAAAATAAAATTATTACATCACATCATTATTAAAAGTCTATTATCATAATGATAAAATAAAATTACAAGTCTTCATCACTTGTACATCTTTCCCTTTCCTTTGCTAGTTGTAGGTTTATCTACCTTCTCAACCATAACTACAATAAATATATAAATATGCAAGAGTGAGCAAACAAAGCTCACTTGAAATAAGAATAAATATCTTTACGTCATTTGCTAAATAATAGGCTCAATGGAACTGAATGATATGTTCTATTATCATTTCAACATTTGCCAATTCATAGGCTCAATAGAACTGCATGATTTGTTCTATTAACATTCTTAAATATACTACTGAGGGTCAAATGACCATGAACCATGTCCACAGTTATAAGTAATCTTTTAACTTTAACTTTAACAGTCATATGACTATAAGGACTCCACGTACTTAGGGGGATCAATCCTTCGTACAATGTATTGTGCACAACCATTTTAACGCTAAGCGTAAACCCCTAAATATAGGGTTGTTCATCTAAGTATTTAGAGTACAAGTCCGCACCAAAGAAAGTTTGGTTTGGATAAGTTTTCAAGGGTAATTGAAGTTTTAATGATCATCAATTAGGGAACTAGTTGATTCATAAATGCTTGATAATACAACAGTGGTTTAATAACAACATAACTTAGAACATTTGAGAATCATAAATGAATTGATTCTACATATCTAACTCATGCTTGAAATAACTATAGAGCATAAGTACAATAGAATGAATAAAATGTAACCTTTGCTTGAACAGTAAAATAAGCTAAGGTTCGAGTCTTATAACATTAGAATGATATTCCTGAACGTACATTTAACTGATATAGGGCTGGAAACTAAAAACTTTCCTAACAATGTATTAACTAATGCAAGGAATTAAAATAGTTTAATAATAGAGACGAGAGTTCAAAAACTACGCTCATTATACAATAATAGAACTTAAGTTAGAATGAATCAATATAATAATAGAACTAACTCAACAAAAATGTAGAGTTAGAAAACTTGCACAATGTAATAAATGAACTAGCTCAACGAAAGTGTAGAGTTAGAAAACTTGCCTTGAGCGTAAGCTATAAAATTAAACTCACGATCACCTACACATAATTTTAGAACCACAACACCTATTAGATATGCTAACATACCATAACATGTTCATTACCATTTACATTTTAGAAACTCTAAGTGTTTTTCTTCGCAACCCTTGTCTAACGTTCATTACGTATACCAAATTATCACACAACGCATTCATGATTTACTAATCACTTTTAACATTTTGAATTTATAATCCACATAACATGACTCTATTTAACCTTGTTGTTACATGATTTTGACATTCCATAACATTAACCTAAGCTACAACGAACAACCAAAGTCTGCAGAATAAACAGACTTCAGTGTTTGAAAATGGCCACTTTCATGGCTGTAGCATGAAGTTTTATCTTCAGGAGGTCATTGCCACATAGCAGTTGCAAGCGTTCGCCGCTTAATTGCCATTAGCTAGCGACATCTAGCATCAAGCACCCACGCCTAAGGGTTGCACGCCCGCACGATTTGCACAACCCAGTTTTTCAAAACAGAGCTTCGGCATATTTTATTAAGCCAACTAACACGAATTTAACGCATCAAACAGTGATAATAACACGTAAAATAAATATACAACTATCATAAACATGATTGCAAACATATACAATCACTTAACACAATTTAACAACTACTAATACTATTTTAATTTCTCAATTTTTTTGTTTTTCACATAAAACTCCAATTTTTGATATTCAGCCCAAAAATCATCACTGTGAATTCAATATTTGGCCAAGTCACTCCATTCCAATTACGTTATGCTCGTATCTCATTGAACTAACATAAACAAAACTCAATTAACATTTTAGCATGCAATTTGACCCTCAAAATTGATACTTACCTAAGCCATATGAACAATACATACAAACATACACTGTCGATTATTTTCTTCTACTGTCAAACAAATTTTTAGCATGCAATTATTGTTTAAACATAATCCCTAATTACTATATACTCATATAATCACAATTACCAATTATCTAACAATAATTTGAAAAGATGAAATTTACAGAGCATGAGAAAACTTCTTGCCATGAAATACATATACATGTATATACACACATAAATAACTCTAAGGATGTGAACTTACCTTCAATTAGCGTGTAATTCTTGCTACCATCACTAGAATTGTTGAAAATCCTAAGCTTTCTCTCAACCCTTAGTTCTCTCTATTGCCTCTAGACTAGAAAAGTTAGAATGAAGCTTTGATAGCCAGTATGCGTAATAACCAAAATGAAAAACTAATATGGCCTTAATACATATATTAAATATATCGGTTACCAACATAAACATATATAATATAAATATATTATATTTATTATTTTATTTATTTATTTAATTTAATTTAAATAACTAGAAATCTCAAAAGCCATAAGGCTTGTTTGGAAAAACCTTTAAATATTAAAGAATTAATATATTAAGCCTTGTTTGTTAAAACTAAATTAAACTACTTTAATTTATTTTAATAACTCCTTATAATATAGTTATTTGTCACACTATATTTAATCAAGCTTTCATATTTATTTTAATTAATGCAAATCATAATTAATTAAATAAATCCTTTAATCACATAACACAATACAAATAATTAATCATTTAAATTGAAATATCAATATAATAATAATTTCCTTAATTCATCAATTATTTATTTAATAAATAATTAACTAAACAAAATTAAATCAATTGAACAAATATTTATTCAACGATAATCACATCCATTAAATATTTATATAAATCAATTAATATTTAATATTACATTTTAAAATTCTAGAATGTTACAAGATCTTGACAGACTACGATTTCTGTCTTTATGCTTGCTATCCTCGTCTGATCTGGCGTGACTATGATCTCTGCCTCTGATATAATTAGTAGACTCCACTGCTTCAAGTGTGGTCTACGATTCTTGACTTGGCTCTAGCAGATGTTCGGTCGGCTCTTAAACATGTTGTCTCTACGATTTTGAACACGAATTCCTTAGCAGACTACAGTTCTAAGAAAGTTCTTCTCAACACACTACGATCCTTCCTCGTCTCTCCTGATAGACTACGAACTCTGAGATCTACTATCTTGTAAACTACGATTCCGCCTTGATAGTTCTCGAGTTTTTCTTGATTCTCCTGGCAGACTACGATGCTGGTGTAGTGTTCGACGATCATACATGCCTATCTATTACATTATAAGATTCAACCTAACAAGCTTGATCTTTCTATATTTATAGTCCTTGCACATCATTTCTTTTTAAGGACTTTACAAAGCTATTTTGCTTATGTAGGATCAACCTAACATATTTGATCAATTCATTCTAAGCCCTTGTACATATATTCCTATTATCTATCAAAGGACTTTACAGCTTTCCTTAATGTAAACATACTTACATATTCATTCATTTATATCATAATCAAATCATATATAAATAGGAATAACATTCTCATGTATATTCTTAACAACATTTCTTGTTATCAAACTCTGTTTGATTGAGCCAGGATATACATCCGGTGCATTTACCGCATATATATATATATATATATATATATATATATATATATATATATATTTAAATTCATGTCAGGCCTGGAGATCACTTTGTAGCATTTTATCGCTTATATATATATATATATATATATATATATATATATATACTTCAAGTCCTTCACGAGTTCACTTATGGCGGCAATTGATCGTTCATATAAATAAATAAATATATATATGAACGATCAACTACCATAAAGTAGACTCCAGGAAGGACTTGAAATGTAAATATATATATATATAACTATTTTATCAGCCTGCGGGCTAGATTCGCCTAAATCTGGCCATTTCTCACTTTAACCGGTTCATGGTGACTAAACTAGAACCGTTGAAGCCAAAATGGTTTAGATTTATTCAAATCTAGTTCTTTTTCTAGCTTTTATTTGCCTGCGGGCTAGATTTGCCTAAATCTGACTATTTCTCACTTTAACCGGTTCATGGTGACTAAACTAAAACCATTGAAGCTGGAAAGTTCAGATTTACTCAGATCTAGACCATTTTTTAGTGTAAGACTCCGAATTTTATGAAATGAAAGTATTCAATTTTCTTATAATTATTATTTTATTTCGTAAATGTTTAAATTGATAAAAGGTTAAAGTTAAGGGTGATATTTGAAATTTTTTGCAAAGTAAGCAAGTTGTTATTCGTTGTGTCGGGGAATATTCGATTGGTTCTGGGAGTATTATTAGTTTTAACAGGAATATTCGTATGACGGCACAATCATTGGTGGACCCCACAATGTAAGTATTGTCGTAGTAAGAAAATGACAGTAATTATATTATCATTTTATCAAAATAACTACGAAAGTGTTACCGTTAAAGCTGCTGAACTACCCTTAGTAAATGTACAATAATACGCATTGGTTGCATAGTAGCACACCAGTATTGATTATTTATGCTTACGTAAGAAGTCACTCAGCTTATACTCAATTATTGCTACAGTAATTGCTGCATCATATCTCTCATATTATTGATTCAATTATTGTCATAGTATCATCTATATAATATGTTATATTATTAAATCAATAATTGAGACGACAAAGTTATTCATATTATTAATTGCAATGTGATAACCCGAGATTTCGAATAATCCAAAATTTGCGATTTTTTATTATTTAATATTAATATTGATTATTAATTTGGTGACAAGTTTCTGTGATACAAGTATCGAGAAGGTCAATTTGTGTATTGACTAATAAATTTAGAGTAGAGTTGTGCTTAACAGCTCTAGAAACCCTAACCCTAATTTCTGGAAAGGGATTCGACGGAAAATATAATTAAAATAATTATATTAATGAGTACGCGTTTGTATTGTTTAGAATGTTGATCAATAATTGATCGTATAAGGTTTAAAAATTAATAAACCCTAGTAAGAGATTAGAAACCCTAATCTCAAGATTAGAAACCCTAATGCTCAGTTAGAAACCCTAATCGTAATTAGGAAACCCTAATCCTAATTGGCATGCCTAATGTGTGTATTAAACTTTAATATGATTAGAAAACCCTAATTATATTTTAGTCATCTTAATTTCTATTTTTCAAACCCTAATTGTAATTTAGAAATTTTAATTTTTCTAATTTAAAACCCTAATTTCATATTCGGGATTTCTAAACCCTAATTAGGCAACCCTAATCTTAATTGGAAGGCCTAATATATTTATTAAACGTTGATATGATTAGGAAAACCTAATTTAATTAGGAAACCCTAATTTTAGTCTTAAATTCTTAATTTTCTATTTTTAAAACCCTAATTAGAGAATTCTAGAATTGGAGTATTTTTAAAACCTAAGGGTTAGAACCTTAGGGTTAAACCCTAAGGGTTTGAACAAATGTCAAGAATGCCATTAAATGTATTTAGCAAATGACAAAAATGCCCTTTTTAGATTTTTTATTTATGTAACTTGTAAAATGGCCAACACCTTTAGTGGTTTACCAACTAAGTTGACTTGGGTGACTTAAAAATCTCAACCAGCAGCCGAAAATCTCAGATCATGCATGTATCTAAGTAGTATATATTGATTTTGGAGAGGGAAAATTCATAAAAACTAAGCCAATTTCTCTCTTGCTCTCACCAACTCTCTCTCTCTCCTAAACCAACGAAATTGCTAAGTATATCAGTTCTATATACAGCCCTAGATTAACCAATAACAGATTGGAGAGCCAAGATCTAAAATTATTCAAGAAAAGATATAAACCTAATTTTTATTTTTGATCCATGTTGCTAAGAAAAAGTTTTTGTTTATGTGTTTAGATCTTTGCTAGATGATGTTTAATGATGATCTATATTGATATAACATAGATCTATAACATCAAAATGTTTTAAAAGTAAAGATTTTCAAAACTGCTAAGAACAGAAATTGTGGTCTGACAAGCTAATGTCAGGCGCCACAGATTCTGGTCTGTTTAAGAGTTTTCTTGTTTTATGTTTTGGATCGGTAGTCTGACATGAGGACTATAATCTGGAAGTGGAATCTCAGCCATTCCATGTCGAGGTTTCAAGATATTCATGGTCAAAGTGAGTTGACCGAGCTTGACTAATACTTTTTGGGTAACCCAGAAAGTGTGAATCCGTGTCTGACAATATCTTTAGGCTCCTTGATCTGTCAGTCCGGTTCGTTTTTGATGTTGTTGTTGTAATACACTTGTAACCTGCTGTGTGTACTTGAGATCCATGGTTTTACTTTCCACAAACAGAGTTTAGATTGAGTGGAATTAATGGTCAAAGTAGGCCTGTTAAGCACGGATAACATTTCTGGGAAAAACCCAAAAACGGATGAACCAAGTTTCTGACATAGTTTGACCAGATCGAATCTGGATATTTTGATGTTTCTGGACTGATATATTGACATCTCGTTGTTCCTTGTCATGAATACTATGTGTATGAATCATAAAACCACAAAAACAATGAATAGAACCTAGATTAAAATGACCTAGAAAGTGACTAGAGGAACTATTGGGTTTCTGGGAAAACCTAGAAACCGTCTGACAATGACTTGGAGAGGCTAGATCTAATTGTTTGTTTGTTGTATGACCTATATTGTGATTTAGAGTTGTAGTAGTGCATATTTACTACAAGATCATTGTTCAAGTTAGCCCAGATCATGCCTGAACTGAGAATCATGATTGGTCAAACGAACAACCATGAACACGAAGCTGTCAGTGTTCTTGAGCTCAAGAACACCAACAACGACGCTTTGTGTTGCTATAGCCCTATAGCGATTGTTTAATTAATTTTTATTTTCTGAATATTCTGGAAATTATTTAAAAATAGAAATAAATTCTAAAAATTACCAAAAATGGTTTTAAAAATTATTTTAAATTACGAAAAATAATTTTTGACCAATTGGAATATTTTTCTTTAATATTTATAATTATTTAAATATTAAAGGTATTTAATTTATTTACTTAGTGTATTAAATAAATTAGAGAAAAATGATTTAATATTATGAAAATCATTTTAAATAAGAATAATGTATTTAAAAATATTTTGAGTTATAAAATGTGACTTTTAATATTTTTGGAGAATTTTCATTAATAAATTAATATTAATGATATTATATTAATTTAATTATTAAATTAAATAAATAAGTTAAAAATGATTTTATTGATTTTAAAATAATTTTAAATAAGAATAAAGTGTTAGAAAATATTTTGGATTTTAAAATATAATTTTCTATATTTTTGGAGAATTCTCATTAATAAATTAATATTAATGATATTAGATTTATTTAATTATTATTTTAAATAAATGAATTAAAAGGATTTTATTAATTTAAAAATTATTTAACAATGAGAAAAATGAATTAAAAATATTTTAAGTGATAATTAATTACTTTAAATATTTTGATAATTTCCTTAATATTTAAATATTAATAGTGATGATTTAAAAATGACTTTAATTAATTTAAAAATCATTTAAGTAGAATATTAATAATTTAAAAATATTTTAAGTTATTAATAATAACTTTAATATTTTGACAAGCACGTTATTAATATTTTTATATTATTAAATATTAATAATGATAAGATTATTTGATAAATAAATCATTTAAAAATGATTTAAGTGTTTGAAAAATTATTATAAATTATAATAATTATTTATAAATTATTAAAAGCTTCCGAAAAATATTATAAATGATATTTGACTTATCTAAAATAATATTAAAGCTTAGAGACCAAGTTTAATTGACAATCAATGTGTCAATTATCGGATAGGATGACCAGAACACCGAGAATGGACCGAAGTCCAACCAGACCGAACTAGTTAGACTTGTTAAGTGTTTATATAGGTTATCAACACTAATGTGGCTATGTGGTAATGTGTCTAGGAGAAGTTTGACTGTAAAATACAGTGTTACATGTTATAAATGATTGTACTAATTGTGAGACCGAAATTATTGAATATAGGTCTTACGAACGCAGTTAATTATATTGTGTAGCTGTAATCAACGTGGAAGGCAAGTTTTCTAACTCAACCTTGAGTTATATTCATTCAATTATTATAATGGTTAATTATTGCTAATTATACCATGTCCAGGGAATTTATTATTGATTATTCACAGTTAGTGCATGATTAATAATTAAAATTAAATTACTGATTCGGAGAATATACATTTGTAGAATAATTGTTGTTGGATATTCATATTTGTAGAAGCTAATATCGACAGTACAGATAATTCCTATTTATTGTCGAATTATGTTGAGAAATGTCTTAGCTAATTATTCTGGCTAGACGAACATTTGTTAGAATTTGATAGATTCGAGAAGAGAATTCAATTGTTATTGATAGATCGATGCCAATTATTTCGGCTAGATCGATAAGTAAATAGAAATTGAAATCATTAAATTTCGTTGTTAAATCAAATCTTGATTACGAGGCCGAGAAGAACAACCTTTTATATAAAGGGAACATTTTTAAGTCGTATATTAGACCGTTCTTGTGACTTCAAGTATTATGTATAATATAGGGTACAAGGAGTCAATAACTCTAAGTACTTGCAGATGGGTATGATGTAATCTTTATGGTTATCTGATACTCCTGCGTATATATCAAAGTAAATCTTTGATAGATACCCGAGAAAGTAGAAGTTCTAGATCCAATGGATCACTCAGCATAAATCTGAAAAACATTTCCACTTCGTAATTGCGTAGAATTGATTCTTGATTATTCAATAGAATATCGTAGAAACTTTGAAAGCGTTGTACTCTTTCATTATCAAATTATTGCGTTGCCTAGAATATGAGAAGACTTGTTATTGATTAACGATTTGTTCAGCTATTTCAAAGTTCACTGAACTTTGGTTTCATTCTATCAAAATAGATTGTATGTTCTTATTGATTCGTATACATTTATTGTATGTCTTAACTTGCGGGGAAAACTTGTTGCTCACCCTTGCTATAAATAAAATATTTCAGCTAGGAACGAAGAGGCCAGCGGGTCAAAGAAGAACAAAGACAAAGGCAAGATGCTGGAGTAGTTATAAAGAACTTATTATTATATTGTATTTGTAAACCTTTTTTGTTTATCTAAGGGGTATGTTTGTAATTTTAAGGTTAGCAAACCTGGGACTTATGTATTAACAACTTATGTTAATGAGTTATGTATTCCTATTTCTATATGAATGGGTAGTTAGATGTTATTATATTGTGGATCGTGAACACCAAACTCGGGGGTCAGGTAACCCGAATTTGGGTGTGTCACAGGTTGGTATCAAAGCTGTAGTGACCAAGGTGTCACAAGTTGGTAGAAGACTTGTAGGCTATAAACCTTAAGTGAGTTGGGGAAAAACCCTAGGATTATAACTATAAGAGAGATATAGAAAACTCATTTAGAGTTCTAAGTGAGGGATTGCCGAAGTGCAACAATAGTGAGATAAGTGGACACATAGTGTGAGAATGTTGTACTGGTGAAGTACTAATCAAGTTGTTTAAACTGATTGTAGGATGTCTGGAGAAGATAAGATGAGTACGAAGATTCCAGCGGCTATCGCACCAATGCCAGTAGCCGAGGTGCCAACACAGAGTGAATCAGTGGAAGAAGTAGGAAAAGATGAACCCATGGTCAATTTCGGGAGTGATCATGATGATTATCCCGAGATGTACCTGAGTGGAGATGAGGAGGTAGAGTCTGAGCCAGCTAAGGTGGAGTTAAAGAATAAGACTAAAGTTGAATAACAAGATCAACTAGCTGCAGAAGTTCAAGAACTCCGGAGTAAGGCATTTCTTCTATTATTCCATTCTTTATCATTCTATTGGAACATCCTATCTGTGCTTTACGCATGACCTGGTTCCATTATTTATCATTTTGTTGGAACATCCTATCTGTGCTTTACGCATGACCTGGTTCCGTTAATTATTATTCTGTTGGAATATCATGTCTGTGCGTTTACGGTCTACCACATACCTGGTGATTTCTTTTGTTATTCCATTCTTTATTATACTCAGTTGGTTAAATTTTTGGCTTTTATACTCCATGAAATTAGTGGAATATCCTTGATATTTGCGCTTTATCCAGTATCTTTTCATGGAAATATTCTTCTGAGCATTCTAGAGTTTTATCCCACAATGTAGTATCATGTTGACAATTTGAACGTTATTGGTTCTTGGACAAATTAATTCTTGAACTTGTTTTATTGAATTCTTATATCATTGTCATCATCCTCATGTTTATAATATGTTGAAAGTCATCTGTGACCTGTAGTGCATAGATGGACTTGGTATGATTGTGACCAGGGATTATTCGGTATAATCATGACCGTAATGTTACAAATGATGTGGTAAAGTCCTCCTTGGCCGTAGTGCATTGATGGACACTTGTTGGCATGATCATGACCATTGATGAATACACGAATATCATTGGCCCGTAGTGCATGGAAAATTTGTGGTCGTGATACTAATGAATATCATTGGCCGTAGTGCAGGGATGATGTGGTTTATTTATTAAGCTGAGTCTCAGCGATAAAAGTGATGAAAAACCTTTTAAATCATAGAAGAGAGTAGACTTTATTCTCTACTTGACTCTTCTAATGGATTACTTGTTCCGCTGCAGTTAAACTTGATATTTGTTATATTTTATTAGTTTAACACTGTTGAAGGCTAATGATAAATTATTTTGCATTATCTTAGTCATAATATTTCCTACTGGGCTAGTTGAGCTCACCCTTTTGCTTTCGTTGTTATCTTCAGGAAATGAGAACGTAGCTGGGACTAGTCGGGGAACGGAGTGACGGTCCAGATGATAGCATTAGTAGTCCTCACTATTCTATGAAATAGTGTGATAATAAATGTAATGAGGACTCCATTGAGTGTGGATATTGTCTAGATGACAATATTTGTATTAAAACTCATAGCTTATATTTTGTCGTATTTTACACGACAATTGTATTATTAAGTTGTATTTGAATTTTATACCATGTATTTGGCGACTCAAGATGGGTGATGTATATCTATTTTGGGGGCGTCACAGTTGGTGTCAAAGCTTAGGGATATGATCCCTGGCTAAGATGTGAGACTAGAACTAGGAGGGGAGAGACGGGGAATTCCTTCGCTAGTATGACCTACCTAAGTTTATTTGGTATGTAATTGGTCGGTCAGATTTTAAGGATAATATGTTGCATGTCAATTAACCCTTGTTTTGTGGCAGTATCTGAAAATGACATCCGAGAATGTTGAGAATATCAATGGAGCATAGGAGACCATTGAGTCTTCACAGATCAATAATCAGGATAATGTGCATCAGGAAGGCGACAATCCTCATGCAAACAACAACACTGACCAAATAATGAACGATGGAATGTTCAGAGGCTTTATGCAATTCATACAACATCAGGCGAGAGCGGCTCCTGTCCAAAATATAGGTGGAATCACTAGAAACTCTCAGACGGCCACCGTTAAACAGTTCAAGGAGCTGGTGAAAGTAGTATGCACACAAGCCAATCATGTTTGATGATAAAGCATATACTTTGTAACAATCTTATTCATTTATTAATAAAAAGTATTAATTTATTAAAGGCTTTTAATTATCTCGCATGATCTTTGTTTTATAATATATGATAAACCCATAGTTTTAAGCAATGCTTTTAGAATAATGATGATGATCATTCTAATGAGATCTAAATTCTTAGAAAGCTTAAAACTAAAATAGTTCCCAATCATTGGATTACTAAATTGGGGATTAGTGAATCCGGATAGATTGGTACATACGTTGCTTGCTCATTGGATGAGGATGATTGATCTCATGATCATTTGTGTGGAGACACTAAAGCAAGTATGTAGGTGCTTATTAGAGAATAAGTTCATTTGAACGTTGGCTCGCTAAGGAATACCTAATGGAGTTTTATTTTCCATCAATAGGAATTCACAGTAGTGATAGTAGTACAACCGATCCTTGGACTTGAGATCATCATAGTATCTTGTGTATGATGAGTTATACTTTGACTTATTCCTTAAGACCCTTAGGGTATATCAAAGGGTATGCTTGGGTATAATAAGTTGTACATGGAGATAATGTATGATCAATAAAGAATCTACCACTTCTAATAAAAGAAGAGAATGTCCTATGTGATTCGATAAATGACAACCCAAAGTAGTCCTTGGCCAAAGCGAAATGAAATTAGAAAGGAGTTTCTAATTTGCATTATTTAGTGTTGTGCATTTAAGGATCGAAATACATATAATTAAATAAAATATGACTTGTGATGTAAATTCCATGTCTTATATTTAATTGGGACATTGTATGGTGGAAGGATTGAATTGTATGGTAACTATTTACTCAAAGGTTCTTTTATGATTAATGTTGAAATCTATATTATCCGGAAAGTCGTTGATCGCTAAGGAGGCTTATCCTTATTGTAGAATAAATATTATTTATTTAAATAAATTAATTGTTTAATTTATTTATTTAAATAAGATTAGAATTGTTCTAATTGATTTATTCACAACCTTTTAATATGGAGAACCTAAAGGGTCACACCATAAAAGGAAGAATAATTATTTAAGAAGTTAATGGCATAATCGTAATAATATGTTATGTATATTTAATTTAATCTATGGTGATAGAATAAATTAAATAGCTTAATATTATTATTTAATATTTTAGAAATATTAAATATAAATTAATAAGAGGAGTCTTATTAATATTATTACAATTATTATTATTTTAATTTCTAAAAGAGTTTAGGAATTAATTTAATATAAGTACTCTCATTTATTCCTAATAAGATTAGGAGGTTAAATTAATTAAAAGAGTTTAATTAATTATCCCTAATAAGATTAGGGAGCTTAATTAATTAAAAGAATTTAATTAATTAAATAAAACCCAATTCCTTAATTGTTAAGGTGGGTTGCCCACATCTATTAATAAGAGGAGTCTTATTATGGGTGTAGGGGTTGTTGACTTTTTCAACATACGACATAATTCCAATTGTTGGGAGAGTACACCTTTCTATAGAGATAGAAAACTAGGGTTTAGCCAACCACCCTTCTTCTTGAATTTTCTTATTCCTTGGTGGATCACCTCTGAGGCCAAACATTTGGGTGGCTAACGTTGATCGAAAGGAAGGAACCAAACCGGTGGATTCAAGATTGAGCGAAAGGATTTGGAGGTGAACTTGTACACGAGGAAGCTCGATCTTCAGGGTATGATTTATTCTTTATCTTTTCGTTTAATTAATAATTATGCATAAAGGGTGATCCGGGTATATGGTTTGTAAATAATTTTAAACTCGATTTTACACGCTTAGCATTTTTATGCAATTTGATTGCGTTCTTGAATATTACAAACCTAACGATTGGCATCGAGTCAAACCTTTATGCAAATTATTAATTGTTTTAATTTGATATGTATATTGATATGTGTTTAGAACAATTTAATTGGGCATAATTTTATTGTATAAATTTTTTTTAAAAAAAAAAAAAAAAAATATCATGGATTTGATTATTTTTTTTCGCTGTGATTCACGAAAAAAAAAAAAAGGGAACGGATAACAACTGTAACATGCACGGAAGCAACAGGAGGTTATATATATATGATATATACTTTACAAGCAACAAGATTCCAAGAAATCTAAGATGGCAGGTCACGGAAAAAAGTAATAATCTTATATATATATATATTATGGTTATATATATATATATAATATATATTACGAATATATATACATATATATTTTTAATTATTATATAATTAAAATAAAAGTTTATTTTAATTTTAAAATAAAAGTTTATTTTAATATTAAAATATAAAGTTTTATTTTAATTTTAATAATTTTATAATTAAAATAAAAGTTTATTTTAATCTTAAAATAAAAGGTTTATTTTAATATTAAAATAAAAGATTTATTTTAATTTTAAAATTAGAATTTCATGCTAACTAATTAGAGTTGGAATTGGATTCCATGCTAACTAATTGGAGTTGAAATTGGATTTTATTTTTCCTAAAATAAAGGAGTTTATTTGTGAATAGGAAAGAGAATCCATGTTTCCTTAAATAAAGGAGTTTATTTAAATATGAAATAAGATTTCATATTATTCAAAATAAAGGAGTTTATTTGTGAATAGGAAAAGAATTAAGTGTTTCCTTTAATAATTTTTTTTTTACATGGAATTGGATTCCATAATTAATTAAAATAAAAGAGTTTATTTTAATTAAAGATTTTTTTACATGGAATTGGATTCCATAATTAATTAAAATAAAAGAGTTTATTTTAATTAAAGATTTTTTTTACATAGAATTGGATTCCATAATTAATTAAAATAAAGGAGTTTATTTTGATTAAAATAAAATAGTTTATTTTATTCAAAATTAGATAAATTAAAATAAAATAGTTTTATTTTGATTTAAATTTGGATTAAAATAAAGGAGTTTATTTTGATTCAAAAATTAGATTTTATACTAACTAAATTTGCCCATTAAATGATATCAATATATATATATTAAATGTTTATTATTCATGAGATGAATGTTATTTATTGATGCGTATGGTGATGTGTATGATAATAAATGGGATTGATTATGGATTATTGACCAATATGATTGGATTTTATTTTAGTTGGATGCATGAATGTATGAGTTTTATTAAATGGGGTCTGCATACTCGCCTTCTCTAATTTTTTCGAATGTAAATTCTATCTCCTCCCATGTACTTCCCTCGATCACGATCGAGGTTTCTATTTATTTTAAAATAGTTTTGTAATAGGAATATTTAGAATTAATTTTGAAGAATTAGAGATCAAGGACAAGAAGCGCTTGAAGACCCGTTTGTAATAGAGCCCGGTTTAAATGTAATAGTTATATTTAAATATTATTTCTTGCACCCCTGGGTTTTGACCTTTTGGTTCACTTGGTGGCTCTAGTGAACCAAACTAGAATAAAAGTCCATAATCAATCCGGGTAGAATATAGTATTCTATATGTGCATGCTTATACTATATATATATTATATATTATGCAAACATGCTTCGCATGTTCATTAATATAACGCGCGTATTTTATATATATATAATAAATGCTGCGCTTAAACAAGATGAGACAAATTAATAACAAACCCCTCAAATTTTATATTAAGTCCTAAGCGTTCAAAGATATTTGGAATATCGAGCGTCGCTTTCTAAAGACGATAAAATTAATAGAGTATTAAATATTTAATATGAGTTTGTTGTGTCACCACAAGGCAAGTATTAAGTATTTAAGATGTTAATTTATCACATTTGATGCTTATAAAGAAAATTGAACAATATTGTTTTGTTGTGTCACCACAAGGATGATATTTTTCATTTTTGAATATATGGAGTGCTAGGTCGAACTTAACTTGGATAATTTTGATTCGGATGTGCCACCACTTGATCAAAATAATCTAAGAGGCAAAATACAAGGAGTTGCATAGTTGATGTAATTGACAAAAGTTGTCTACCTATTTATTTATATATAGTTTGTTGTGTCACCACAAGGCTATATACATTTGAAATGGGATCCTTATTCTCACTAGCAAATCTTTAATTAGATTTTGCTTAGAACTATATAAGTGAGGTAATATTGTTTGAAGAAAATAGTGGGAGATACCAATTTAAAACAAGACCTAAATTATTTTGGTAATTAATAAAAGAATGTATGTTAAAATGTTGTTAAATACAAATTCATTTACAGAATTTTACAATGTCTAAAATTACTATCACTACGAAGCATATTAGTTGCTAAATTAACCAGACCGAATTAAACGGATTGGTTAAGGAATTTGAGAATAGTTCTCATAAATTGAAAAGCTATCTTATGTCCTTAATACGCCTATCCTGCAATGGTTGCGAGATAATGCCTTTGAGGAAGAGATTGCTACTTTTAGAAAGTGGCAAGATGATGCAATTGGCTCAATCCATCATGCTCGCATCCACGAGTAACGAGCTTGAGCGTCGACATGAAACTATGGATGCACCTACTATATTCCTGCACAACAAGTAGTTGATGGTGAGGAAAGTAGGACTGATAGATATCAGATATCTAAGGAGCTCTTCCGATCTAGAATGGCCAATGGCACTATAGTACAAACAAAAAAATTCTTAACATAATCAATTTGATTGATCAATTAGGACAACGAGTTTTGTCATGGATGGAGAGTTCAGCCAAGATTTGATCTTGCACTCACTCCCGAACTCTTTTCACAATTGTTGTGAATTTTTCATATGAACAAGCTAGATATCAGCCTCGCTGATTTGCTTAACATATTGAAAAATGTTGAGAGTCACTTTCCAACCAAGAAAACCAAGTCTTCTTGGGTAGGGGCCAAAGGATCTTACGAAAGAAGAACGATTCAAAGAAGGTAAATGAAAAGGCGTAAACAAAGGATAATAAGAACAAAATCGACACGGATAGCAAAGGAGCTTGCTTCCACTTGCAATAAGCCCGACACTTTGAAAAGAAATCTGAGAGAAGCATCTTGCGAGAGGCTAACCAAAGAAGCTTAGTGAAGTTTCGATTATAAATACAAATTTGTTCATGATTTAAAATAAATTTTTCTTTAAGTCAAGGTTCTACTTGGGTATTGATACTGACTTTTGTTATCATAAATATAGATTTATGAAGGACCAAGCGTAAGTAGAAAGCTAAACAAAGATAAGTAATCCTATGTGTGGAAAATGAAGCAAAGGTTCTTTGCATTAGCTATAGAAACTTATAGTTTAGCACTCGCCTACTAGCAAATCTATTAAGTCAATAAGTTGTTATTGTATTCCAATTCTTGTTAGAAATATTATTTCCATTTTATTGTTGGACAATAAAATTTTTGGTATTATAATTAAGAACAATTGTTGTTCTATTTATAATAATAATGTTTTGTATAAAATGGAATATTACTTAATGGATTTTGTATACTGACTTACGTGAAAAATTATTTTATAAATTGAACAAACTAGTATAAGAAAAGGAGATGATCATTCAAAGAGTTGAATGTATGTATTTGTTGAAATACAAGTGTGAATTATTTGAAAGGTTCAAAGAATTCAGAAGTGAAACAAATTGACAATGTATTAAGATTCTTTGATTAGATCAAGGAATAAATACTTGTGAAATAAGTTTCTAGATCATCTTAAATGGTTTTTTCATAATGGACGCCTCGATCTGACGCAATAATTGATTGATGTATTTGAATGGAAAAATCGTACCTTGTTGGACATGGTGCGGTCCATAATGATTTTACCGACATTCCAAAGATCCTTTTAGGATCATGTCCTAGAAATGGTCGCATATCTACGAAAAAGGTAACCTCAAAATCCATTTCCCAAGACTCAATAAAAGTTATGGACAGGGAGGATTCCTAATCTTCAGCATGTTAAGATAAGGGGTTGTCCAACTTATGTGAAACGGTTTCAAAGGATAAGCTTGGGACAAAATTTGACATGTACATATTTGTGGGACATCCTAAAGTAAGTTTAGGGCATATGTTCTATAATCCTACATAGCAAAAGGTGTTTATTATGAAACATACGCCTTTCTAAGATAAAGGTGTTTATCATTAAAGGGGCTAGTGGGAGGATAATAGATCTTGAAGAGTTCAAGAATCACAAACACTATTAGTCAAATAAGAGGAACCTATAGATAGACCTATTATACCACAAAATCAATCAGAAATCGAATAGTACCAAGATACCTGGAGGTATGGATTCATCATAGATGATGATGATGAGGTACACATCATAGAAGATGATGATCCAGTTACATACGATGAGGTAAGTGTTGTAGGCACTCAGAGAAATGGATTGAAGCAAGTTTCTCAAATATGGAGCATTCGTTTTGATGGGGCAATCAAAAGAGTTTGATTTTATCAAAATAAGAATGAACCTAGTGTGTACAAAAGGGTCGATTAGGAGCCTTGTGACATTCCTAATATTATATGTTGATATACTACGGATAAGGAATGACATACTAATGCTACAATCGGAAAGATAAAGTTGTCTAAACATTCCTCCATGAATGATTTGGAAGAGTATCTTAATTGGGGATATAAATCTATATAGATAGATTTAAGAGGATGCTTCGACATAACCCAAGGAACGATATTCATTTGATGCTAAAGTCGTTTTAGCATGGCAAACTCTAAGAGATGTCTCATGTCGATGAGTTATGGAGTGTATCTCTCTTAATAGTCCCCACAGACTCCTAAAAAGAGAGGTCGCATGAGTGACAATCATGCATCAATGAAATGTACGAGACCTGATGTTGATCGGTCATATTCTGGAGAAGATCACTTGTGAGTCGGTGAAAACATCTTAAAGTGCTTAACCCAAGCACTAAGGATGTGATCATATTCATGGCGGGTCTAAATTAAAACTAGAGGGCTTAACAGACTCAAGTTTTTCGATGCACCAAGATGACAGAAAAATCCACTTTAAGGTAAAGCATTATCTTGAACAGTGGTGCAGTGAATTGGATAGGTTCAAAACAAAGAAAGAGTTCTTTGGTTTAGTGATAAAGACAAAGTATATAGCTATAAATGAAGGCGCAAGTTGATTGTTTGGATTAAAAGTTCATTCTGTAACTAGGAATAGTTCCTAGGTCTCATCTTGGATCTAAACATGTGTTGTGGCACTTTCATTTGATTATTAGAATCATTGAAAGATGGGAAATCACTATAGAGATAGTGGACTCTCATGAACAACATTACATATCCATTAACTAAAGCTTATCCAACAATGGGATAATCGCTACTTAGAAAGAAAAGAGTATGAGATACCATGACTATTGGCTTTAGTGCAAGTGAGAGATTGAAAGTAGTATGCACACAAGCCAATCATGTTTGATGATAAAGCATATACTTTGTAACAATCTTATTCATTTATTAATAAAAAGTATTAATTTATTAAAGGCTTTTAATTATCTACATGATCTTTGTTTTTATAATATGTGATAAACCCATAGTTTTAAGCAATGCTTTTAGAATAATGATGATGATCATTCTAATGAGATCTAAATTCTTAGAAAGCTTAAAACTAAAATAGTTCCCAATCATTGGATTACTAAATTGGGGATTAGTGAATCCGGATAGATTGGTACATCGTTACTTGCTCATTGGATGAGGATGATTGATCTCATGATCATTTGTGTGGAACACTAAAGCAAGTATGTAGGTGCTTATTAGAGAATAAGTTCATTTGAGCGTGGCTCGCTAAGGAATACCTAATGGAGTTTTATTTTCTGTCAATAGGAATTCTCAGTAGTGATAGTAGTCTGTTGATCCTTGGACTTGAGATCATCATAGTATCTTGTGTATGATGAGTTATACTTTGACTTATTTCTTAAGACCCTTAGGGTATATCAAAGGGTATGCTTGGGTATAATAAGTTGTACATGGAGATAATGTATGATCAATAAAGAATCTACCACTTCTAATAAAAAAGAAGAGAAATGTCCTATGTGATTCGATAAATGACAACCCAATGAGTCCTTGGCGAAGCGTAATGAAATTAGAAAGGAGTTTCTAATTTGCATTATTTGGTTGTTGTGCATTTAAGGATCGAAATACATATAATTAAATAAAATATGACTTGACGTAAATTCCATGTCTTATATTTAATTGGGACATTGTATGGTGGAAGGATTGAATTATACTGGTAACTATTTACTCAAATGTTCTTTTATGATTAATGTTGAAATCTATATTATCTGGAAAGTCGTTGATCGCTAGGGAGGCTTATCCTATTGTAGAATAAATATTATTTATTTAAATAAATTAATTGTTTAATTTATTTATATAAATAAGATTAGAATTGTTCTAATTGATTTATTCACAACCTGTTTAATATGGAGAACCTAAAGGGTCACACCATAAAAAAGGAAGAATAATTATTTAAGAAGTTAATGGCATAATCGTAATAATATATGTTATGTATATTTAATTTAATCTATGGTGATAGAATAAATTAAATAGCTTAATATTATTATTTAATATTTTAGAAATATTAAATATAAATTAATAAGAGGAGTCTTATTAATATTATTACAATTATTATTATTTTAATTTCTAAAAGAGTTTAGGAATTAATTTAATATAAGTACTCTCATTTATTCCTAATAAGATTAGGAGGTTAAATTAATTAAAAGAGTTTAATTAATTATCCCTAATAAGATTAGGGAGCTTAATTAATTAAAAGAATTTAATTAATTAAATAAAACCCAATTCCTTAATTGTTAAGGTGGGTTGCCCACATCTATTAATAAGAGGAGTCTTATTATGGGTGTAGGGGTTGTTGACTTTTTCAACATAATGCTACATAATTCCAATTGTTGGGAGAGTACACCTTTTTCTATAGAGATATAGAAAAACTAGGGTTTAGCCAACCACCCTTCTTCTTGAATTTTCTTCTTCCTTGGTGGATCACCTCTAGAGGCCAAACATCTGGGTGGCTAACGTTGATCAAAGGAAGGAACCAAACCCGGTGGATTCAAGATTGAACGCGAAAGAATTTGGAGGTGAACTTGTACCTGAGGAAGCTCGATCTTCAAGGGTATGATTTATTCTTTATCTTTTCGTTTAATTAATAATTATGCATAAAGGGTGATCCGGGTATATGGTTTGTAAATAATTTTTAAACTCTGATTTTACATGCTTCTGCATTTTTTATGCAATTTGATTGCGTTCTTGAATATTACAAACCTAACAGCTGGGACCACTGGAGTTTATTGGAGAGCCAAAACCACTTAAGGCGGAAGCGTGGATAAAGCAGATCACTAAGATATTTGATGTCTTGGGATGCTCCGAGGAGCAAAAGGTTCCCATTGCCACCTTTATGTTACGAGGAGAGGCAGATTACTGGTGGAAATCGGTAAAGCGTACTCAACCTACCGAACTGAAGATGTCTTGGGAGAAGTTCCAAGAACTATACAACGACAACTACTTTCCCAAAAGTATTCGTCACATAAAAGAGGTAGAGTTCATCAAGTTGGAGCAGAACAATATGACCGTGTCGCAGTACGAGGCTAAGTTTGCCGAGTTGTCCCGATTTGCGTCTCACTTGGTTGATATTGAGGAGAGAATGACGCGAATGTTTCTAAGAGGTTTGAAACCTGAGATACGTCAATATCTAATTTCTCATAAACTGTGTTTGTATTCAGATATTGTAAATAGGGCTCAGTTATTGGAGCGCGATAATGAGTCAACGCAACCAAGAGAAAGCAGCCGACAAAATGATAATACCAGTGGTAGCAGTCATCGAAACGGTGACAACAAACGTGGAGGGAATCAACATGCCAGAAATGGTAACCACTTCGATGGTAATCATGGCCAAGACAATAAGAATGGACATTTCAAGAAGAGGAGATTCAACAATGATGGAAAGACGTCAGCACCAACACCCGTTGTTAAGGAAGGAGAACGACCACCTATCATGTGCTTCAAATGAGGAGGGGAGGGACACATCAGTCCAAACTGCGCGATGCAGTCCAAAGCGTGTTATAATTATGGAATAGAAGGTCACCTAGCCCAATTTTTTCTTACACCGAAGACAAGTCCAGCTGGGATGGAGGCACCAAAGGCCATCCCAGAAAAGTCAAAGTCAGTAGTTCAAGGGAGAGCGTTTGTTATGACCTCCCAGAAAGCAAGGAACCCGAACGAGGTCATCACGGGTAAGCTTATCATAAACTCTAGCAAAGTCTATACCTTATTTGATACCGGTTCTACCCATTCTTTTATTTCTCCTACTTGCGCTCAACGTTTAAATTTGACTTCAGAGAAATTAGACTTTGACATATCGGTTTAAACTCCGTTGGGAGAAACCTTCATTACATCCACTGTTTATAAGTCTTGTTTGATTCAAATCGATAACTGCACGTTACCTGTCCATCTTATTTATTTAAAAATACTTGTATTTGACGTGATTCTAGGGATTGATTGGTTAACTACTCATCATGCTAAAATTGATTGTTTTCGTAAGGTTGTTAGCTTTAATATTCCTAATCAACCTACTATGCGAATTCAAGTGACCAAACCATTAAAATTAATCACGGTCATCTCAAGCCATAAAGCTATTCGTTTATTAAAAAATGGATGTCAAGCTTTCTTAGCTCATGTCACAGATTTAAACAAAAATACGTCAGATTTGAATGATATTTCTATTGTTAATAAATTTTCTGAAGTATTCCCCGAAGAACTTCCTGGCCTACCCCCAGAGAGTGAAATCGAGTTTGGTATCGATCTTGAACCCGGTACAAAACCCATTTCCAAAGCCCCATATCGAATGGCTCCTATTGAACTTCAGGAGTTAAAAACCCAACTGCAAGAATTGTTAGACATCGGTTTTATTCGACCTAGTACGTCTCCTTGGGGTGCTCCTGTTCTATTCGTGAAGAAGAAAGGTGGAAGTATGCGACTTTGTATTGATTATCGGGAGTTGAATCTTGTCACCATAAAAAATAGGTACCCGTTGCCTCGCATTGATGACTTGTTTGATCAGTTGCAAGGCGCCAAATTCTTTTCAAAGATTGATCTTCGTTCCAGATATCATCAGTTGAAGATTAAAACCGATGACATTCCAAAGACTGCTTTCAGAATTCGGTACGGGCATTATGAATTCCTAGTCATGTCTTTTGGATTGACTAATTCTTCTGCTGCCTTCATGGACATGATGAACCGAGTATTCAAGGAATATTTGGATCACTTTGTGGTCATCTTTATTGATGACATCCTCATATACTCCAAAACCCATGAAGACTATAAGCAACACTTGAGGCTGATACTCTAAAAGCTTCGTGAAAACAAGCTATATGACAAGTTGAAGAAATGCGAGTTCTGGCTTGAGGAAATTGCATTCCTTGAGCACGTAATATCAAATCATGGAATATCTGTTGACCCGACAAAGATTGAAGCAATTCAAAGCTAGGAGCAACCTAATTCAGTGACCGAAGTACGTAGCTTTCTCGACTTAGCTGGTTATTATCGGAGATTCGTAGAAGGGTTTTCTCGAATCGCTACTCCATTAACTCAGCTGACTCGAAAAGATAAAAAGTTTGGTTGGAGCGAGGAATGTGAGAAGAGTTTTCAAGAACTCAAGAGAAGACTCATTTCAGCACCTGTTCTGACAATGCCATCTGGCTCGGAGGGATTTGTCATCTACAGTGATGCTTCAGGCAAAGGGTTAGGATGTGTTTTCATGCAACATGGGAAAGTCATAGCCTATACCTCCCGATAACTCAAAGAATATGAGAAGAATTATCCTACTCATGATCTAGAGTTGGCAGCAGTCGTTTTAGCACTTAAGATTTGGAGGCATTACCTGTATGGAGAGAAGGTGGAGATCTATACGGATCATAAAAGCCTAAAATATTTTTTCACTCAAATGGAACTCAACATGCGGTAACAACGATGGCTTGAGTTGTTGAAAGATTACGATCATACCATTCAATACCATCCTGAAAAAACGAACGTAGTAGCTGATGCATTGAGTAGAAGATCATATGCGGGTATGAGTGCATTATTGTCAACGCAAAGGCCCATTTTATATGACTTACAAAGGATGGAGATAGAGTTAAAGACTCCAGGGACCCATGTGATGATGGCGAATATATGAGTAGAACCGACTTTAATCGATAAAGTTAAAGCTGCTCAAGTTACAGACCTGGAGCTGATACGTATGAGGAAGAAATTGTAAGAAGGTGCTATTTTAGAAGCAAGAATCGATGAAGAAGGAATACTTCGAGTCAACTCCAGACTTTGTGTTCCTAACAACCCTGATTTAAAGTATAAAATCATGATGGAGGCGCACAACACACCGTTTGCAATCCATCCTAGGAGTACCAAAATGTATCGTGATCTTCGACATACATTTTGGTGGACCAATATGAAGAGAGAGATCGCGGAGTTTATCTCAAGGTGTCTAACTTGTCAACGAGTCAAGGCGGAGCATCAAGTGCCAAAAGGTCCATTGAAACCACTTGAAATTCCAAAATGGAAGTGGGAGCACATTACTATGGATTTTGTTACTGGTCTTCCCAAGGTTTCTCAAGGCATAGATGCGATTTGGGTCGTGTTGATAGATTGACCAAGTCTGCTCATTTTTTACCTATATGAGAAACTTATACACTTGAACGTCTTGCTCGTATGTACATAAACGAGATTGTAAGATTGCATGGTATGCCAGTATCCATAGTTTCTGATCGAGACCCAAGATTCACTTCATGATTTTGGGTTAGTTTGCGAAAAGCTATGGGCACGGATTTACGATTTAGCTCAGCATATCATCCTCAAACGGATGGGCAGTCGGAAAGGACTATTCAATTAACATTTTAGTATGCAATTTGACCCTCAAAATTGATACTTACCTAAGCCATATGAACAATACATATAAACATACACTGTCGATTATTTTCTTCTATTGTCAAACGAATTTTTAGCATGCAATTATTGTTTAAACATAATTTCTAGTTACTATATACTCATATAATCACAAGTAACCAATTATCTAACAATAATTTGAAAAGATGAAATTTACAGAACTTGAGAAAACTTCTTGCCGTGAAATACATATACATGTATATACACACATATATAACTCTAAGGTTGTGAACCTACCTTCAATTAGCGTGTAATTCTTGCTACGATCACTGGAATTGTTGAAAATCCTAAGCTTTCTCTCAACCCTCAGTTCTCTCTATTGCCTCTAGACTAGCAAAGTTAGAATGAAGCTTTGATAGCCAGTATGCGTAATAACCACAATGAAAAACTGATATGGCCTTAATACATATATTAAATATATCGGTTACCAACATAAACGTATATAATATAAATATATTATATTTATTATTTTATTTATTTATTTAATATAATTTAAATAACTAGAAATCTCAAAAGTCATAAGGCTTGTTTGGCAAAACACTTTAAATATTAAAGAATTAATATATTAAGCCTTGTTTATTAAAACTAAATTAAACTACTTTAATTTATTTTAATAACTTCTTATAATATAGTTATTTGTCACACTATATTTAATCAAGCTTTCATATTTATTTTAATTAATGCAAATCACAATTAATTAAATAAATCCTTTAATCACATAACACAATACAATAATTAATCATTTAAATTGAAATATCAATATAATAATAATTTCCTTAATACATCAATTATTTATTTAATAAATAATTAACTAAACAAAATTAAATCAATTGAACAAATATTTATTCAATGAAAATCACATCCATTAAATATTTATATAAATTAATAAATATTTAATATTACATTTAAAAATTCTGGAATGTTACATCATTCCCTCCTTAAAAGGATTCTGTCCTTAGAATCAAAATTCAAACAATCAAATCGTCACATTCTTTCCTACTTACAAAGATTCTGTCCCCAGAATCGAAGACATAGATTAAACAAATAACTCAGGGTAACTTTTCATCATTTCAGCTTCGAGTTCCCACGTTGCCTCTTCGACATTGAGGTTTCTCCATATCACCTTCATAGAAGGTATCACTTTATTTCTGAGCACTTGTTCTTTCCTGTCGACTATCTTGATAGGAACTTCTTCATAAGACAAATCTTTATCGAATTGCAATGGTTCATACTCGATCACGTGCTTGTAATCGGGTTTATACGGTCGTAACACCAAAATATGAAAAACATTATGAATGCTTTCCAATTCTGGAGGTAGAGCTACCTCATAAGCCACTTCCCCCCACTCTTCGTATTATTTCAAACGGTCCGATAAATCTTGGGCTGAGCTTTTCTTTCTTGCCAAAATGAATCTTCTCTTTCCAAGGAGAAACTTTTAGGAAAACGAAATTTCCTACTTCAAATTCGCGATTCTTCCTATGTTGATCGGCATAATTTTTCTGTTTGTCTTTGGCTGATACCAATCTTATCCTAATGAGTTTGAAAACTTCAGCAGATTGTTGTACCAGTTCTGGTCCTAACAGTTGACGTTCACCGACTTCAACCCAGCACAGTGGATATAAGACCCCGAATTTTATGAAATAAAAGTATTCAATTTTTCTTATAATTACTTTTCAGTAAATGGTTAAATTGATAAGAGTTAAAGTTAAGGGTGATATATGAATTTTTTTTCAAAATATGCAAGTGGTTATAAAATACTCATTTCTATCGGGGAATATTCGTTTGGTCTTGGAATAATCTTTCTGTCGGGGAATATTCGTACGACGGCGCAGCCTTTTGTGGGCCCCATAATAGAATAACTATTGGATGAAGAAGACAAGTATGAGTTTTTTATAAATAACGACGTAGTTGTTACCGTTAACACTGTTGGAATACCCGGTGGTTAAAATACAGTAATATGCGTGCTTGCATAGTAGCACACGGTATTGCACCAATTATTGATTCTTACGTAAGAAGGCACTACTCAATAATTGTTACAGTAATTACTGTTCAATATTTTATTTTTGATTCAATAATTGTTGCGTTGATATTTTATATTATTGTTGTTTTAATAATTGTCACTGCACAGTATTTTCCATTATCAAAATCAATAATTCATATTATTTGAATAATATTATTAGATAACATTATTGGCAATGTCTAGAAAGTTCTGTCTAAGGAGAGGTTTGGTCACCTAATTGCGCTCCAGTAAGGAGAAATTCTTATTAGAAAGCCCTCTCTTTCCTCAGGAACGGCTGGTTGCCGATCTTGTGATTCTGTAATATTATTTGTGAATAATTAATTATTGATTTATATGATGAGAAAATATTGATTTTATGTGGTTATAGATGGAGAAAATTTTTAAAGTGACAATTGTTAAAAATTGATATTTTATCTTTCCCGATAAAATAATATTTTATTATATTATATAATAATGATGATATTTTTTTACAATGAATGTGGGATATATGAGTATATGAGGAGAAAGAGTATTTTTTTGTTGCAAAGTTGTTTTAAAACATGTTAAACATGTCGTGGACCCATTTCTTGAAAATTTGATTATAACATGTAAAATCGTCCGTTTGTGGATTTCATCAATTTACATTTGGAATTTGGAAAACTTTCTTCTAAAAGTTGTAGAAATTGAATTTCCTATAACAAGTTGCGAGACTCAAATTTTTTGATAAAAGGGCTATTTATTATGAATTATTGAAGTTCTGAAGTTCCGAAATAATTGATTTTTGAAAGTTTTATTTAATTTTAATAACAAAAACATTTTTGTTATGTTTGGAGGGCCCACTGGTGGTTGAAATTAGCTGAAATCAGTTGTTAAAGGTGTTCGTAAGAAAATTTTATAAATATAATATTATTATATTCAATTTTCTACTTTGGTGTTCTAAGCAATTTCCTATAAATAGGGTGCTTAGATTAGAATTGAAAAACACACTACAAACTGAAGTTTTCTCTCTATTTCTTTCTCTATATTATCGAGTGTATTCTTGTGAGTATTTTAATATCTTGAGTGTTGCTATACGGTGCAAGTTCGTTCAACGTTATTCCAGTCAAAAGTACTGCTCTTTTGAGGTAAGGGATAGTAAGGAATAGTAAGGGATTGTAAGGGATAGTAAGGGATTTTAAGGGATTGAAAGGGATGTTATTTTCTTTGTAAGTGATATTATTTCTTCAATATCATTATGTTGAAATATTGGTTTGAAATTTTTATCAAATTTGGAACTTTTTCATGTCGGGGTTACTATTCATGAGTTACTATTCACGAGTACTATTCACTACAAAATTGGTTTCTTTTTCTAACTAAATTATAGTTGATTTATGAATATTACTCTGGAGATTAAATCTATATGTTGATTATATTGATTTTATTATCATATATAACATTTTATAACCCTGATGTTGAAATTCTCTTTCACTGGAGTGTAAGGATGGGTAGATTATTGGTATGATCATTACTAGGGTTCTCTTTGTCCAGTAGTGAAAAGTTGAATTGTGACTGGTATGATCCTGACCATTGAATTTATAATTGAATATCTTTAACTTAAGTGCAAAGGTGAATTGATCAACATGGTTATAATTATTGTTTATATAAATTATGAAATGATTATATATTTCTTTGAGATATGAATATCTTTGGCCCATAGTACAAAGATGACTTATTGATGAATATCTTTGGCCCATAGTGCAAAGATGAATTATTGATGAATATCTTTGGCGTGTAGTGCAAAGATGGTCTGTTGATGAATATCTTTGGCCCGTAGTGAAAAGATGAATTTATTAGTATGATTATGAACAAGAACTGTGATTTGGTATAACCATGATCTTTGATATTTCAGGTAAAGACAGGTGATAAAAATTATCTTCGTCTTGGATACGAAGAGGAATTTAGAACAACAATTATGATTATGAGTTATTCACATGATTGTGGAAAGGAATTGTTGATTGATGTTACAAGAATAAAACATTGTTAGTGGACTTTTAACCTGGAGAAGATAATGGACTTTATGGTCTATTTGACTCTTCTAATGGATTGCTCGTTCCGCTGCAACTATGGTTGAAAAGTTTTATCATCTACCATATGTTCTAAATCTCCGATTTATTCTGTTGAAGGCTATTGATAATTTATTTATCTTTAGTCATGATATTCTTTACTGAGCTAGTTGTGCTCACCCTTTTGCTTTACAATTCCTTTCAGGTAATAAAAGTGTAGCTGGGTCGAGTGGGGGATAACAGGGGAATAGAACGGTGGTCATTATTTAGTAGTTATATTTGGTGAATCAACTAGGGTGAGGCGAACCCAACGTCGGAAGGGTGTTTTGCCACTATCATACAAAATGTCTAATGACATACCACCTCCGTGTCATCATAAGATGTGGTCAGGTTGTGCTCATCCACTTCTTTGAGAGTATATTTACGAGCACTACCTATATAATCTTGGTGTTTGTTTGGAGTTTAATTCCCAATTAGAGACAGTGGAGATAATGATATATCAAGAGAAGACTCATCATTGGAAAGAATATGATAGTAATCTTCTCGTTTTTCTTTTTGGGTCTATTAGATTGACCAAGGATAATTACGTGGCCATATGATATCTACCATAACCTAAAAGCATGGCTTCCCATGTACGAAGGTTTCCTTGAGCACTTCCCAAAGATTCTAATTTCTAAAACAATTTTTGACTATACCTTTATGTAAGGTGTCATTGTGACGTGCTACAGTTGGTATATATTTGTATCCAAAGTCACATCATATGTGTTGTTGTATTTTTCACGACAATTGTTGTAATAAAGTTGTAGTTGTTTTTCGTACCATGTATTTGGCGACTCAGAATGGGTTGGATGGAATGGACCTATTTTGGGGTTGTCACAGTGGAGTTCTGTACTTTCTACCATATAATGCCTCGTAAGGTGGCATGCTGATGCTCGCGTGGTAACTTTTGTTGTAGGAAAATTCAACCGACGGTAAATGTTCATCCCGGCTTCCTTTGAAATCCATGATGCATGCTCTCAACATATCTTCCAACGTTTGGATTGTTAGTTCACTTTGCCCGTCGGTTTGCGGATGGTATGCTATACTATTTCGCAACTGTGTTCCTATACATTCTTGTAGTCTCTTCCAGAAGTTTGATGTGAACCATGGATCTCTATCTGACACAATTGACACTGGAACTCCATTTCTTGACATGATCTCTTTAACGTATAGTTTTGCTAGCTGATCAAGATTAAATCTAATCTTTATTGGAAAAAAGTGTGCAGATTTTGTCAATCTGTCCACTATTACCCATATCGCATCGTATCCTTTCTGAGTTGTTGGAAGTCCTACCACAAAATCTAATGTGATATGCTCCCATTTCCATTCCGGTATTTCCAACGGTTGAAGTAACCCGCTTGGTCGTTGATGTTCAACTTTCACCTTCTGACACGTCAAGCATTTTGCAACGCATTCTGCATCGTCTCTTTTCATATTCGGCCACCAAAAATGTCGCCAAAAATCTTGATTCATCTTTGTACTTCCTGGATGAATCTAATATCTTGTGTTGTGTACTTCGGTCAAGATTTCATCTTAAAGCTCTGGCATTGCTGGAACCCAAATTCTTTTCTCGAACCGTAGTAGTCCTTCGGTATCGATCTTGTATTTTACATCACTACCGTCAACCACTTTCTCTTTGATCGTTTCGCATTCTTTATCTTGTAGTTGAGCATTCTTCACTTTGTCCACCAAAGTCGAACTATCATCTATCTAGAATAGTCGTTCATCGGATTCCTTTGGAAATTTGATTTCCAACTCTAGCTTTGTCATTGCTAAAATAAGCTCTTCCTGAGTAGTTATCAGCATCAACTTTTCCTGACATTTCCTGCTCAAAGCATTTGCAACCACATTCACTTTGCCCGGGTGATAAAAGATCTCACAATCGTAATCCTTTATCAATTCCATCCACCTTCTTTACCGCATATTCAGGTCCTTTTGTGTGAAAATATACTTCAAACTTTTATGATCTGTGTAGATTTCACATTTCTCTCCATAGAGATAGTGTCTCCATATCTTGAGAGCAAACACTACTACAACCAATTCCAAATCATGAGTCGGATAACCTTTCTCATAATCCTTCAGTTGTCTTGATGCATACGCAATTACTTTGCCGTTCTGCATAAGAACACATCTCAATCACTTATGTGAGGCATCACTATACACCACAATGTTACCTGTATTATCTGATAATGACAACACAGGTGCCATGCTTAATTTCTTTTTCAAATCCTGGAAACTTTCTTCACATTTCTCCATCCAAACAAATTTCATAGTTTTCCTGGTCAAATTTGTTAATGGAGTGGCTATCTTAGAAAAATCTTAAATAAATCGTCTGTAATAACCGACCAGTCCCAAGAAACTCCTCACTTCTGATGGTGTTCTTGGTTGTTCCCAATTGATTATAGCTTCCACTTTTGATGGATCCACAGAAATCCCATCTTTGTCAATCACGTGCCCAAGAAATTGCACACGATCTAGCCAAAATTTGCACTTAGAGAATTTTGCGTACAACTTTTCTTTTCTTAGTGTTTCCAATGTCAAACGTAAGTGTTCCACGTGTTCTTCTTGAGTTTTGGAATACACCAAAATGTCGTCGATGAATACCACTATAAACTTGTCTAAGAATGGTGTAAACACCCTATTCATCAAATCCATAAATGCAGCAAGTGCATTGGTTAAACCAAAAGACATCACCAGAAACTCATAATGTCCATACCGAGTTCTGAATGTCGTTCGAGGTATATTCTCCTTCCGTAATTTCAACTGGTGATACCCACTTCTCAAATCTATTTTCGAAGTATTTAGCACCCTTCAACTGATCAAACAAGTCATCTATTCTTGGTAATGGATATTTATTTTTAATAGTGACTTTGTTTAATTCTCTATAATCAATGTAAAGACGTATTGACCCATCCTTCTTCTTCACGAATAACACTGGCGCTCCCCACGGTGATACGCTTGGTTGAATATACTTCTTGTCTAACAATTCTTGCAACTGTACCATCAGTTCCTTCATTTCTACTGGAGCCATTATGTACGGGGACTTCGATATCGGTGCTATCCCCGGCACTAAGTCGATTACGAACTCAATCTCTTTGTCAGACGAAAGTCCTGGCAAATCCTCTAGAAACACATCCTCAAATTCCCTCACCACTGGTATCTCTTCCAGTTTCACATTCTTCTTCTGAGTATCGACCATGTAAGCTAAATAGCCCACAACACCTTGACTCAACAATTTCTTGGCCTGCATAATCATTAGACATTTCATTTGTCTAGGAGACTTGCTACCATAAAATACTACCTTTGACGGGGTCATAAGGTTTACACACTTATTTTGGCAATCAATTACCACTCCATATTTGAACAGCCAATCCATTCCCAAAATAACATCAAACTCTCCAAGTCTAATCGGAATCAAATCTACCATCAAGATATTCTCCTTAATGTTCACCCTACAGTTCTTGTGTACGAATCTAACAGGGATTATCTCTTTATTCGCAATTTCTATGTTCAAAGGGAAATTCAGTTCTTCTCTAGGTAATCCTAACCTCTTAGCAAATTCATCAGAGATAAATATACAAGTAGCACCTGAATCAAATAGTACATAAGCATCAATATCATTGATTGGGATAATACCTGACACTACATCTTTTGATTACACAACATCTTGTACAGTAATGTTGAAGGTTCTAGTTGTGGGTTTGTTTGATGCTGTACCTCCATTTTTACCTCCATTGCTTCTGGTTGTCACTCCATCCTTCTTCTTAGGGCATTCACGAGCAAAGTGATCCTTGGATCCGCACGTGAAGCACACATTCTTCTTAGGTTGAGTGCAATTTGGTGCGATGTGACCCTCCTGGCCACAATTGAAGTATTCTCGTTTCCCCATCAAGCACGCACCCTTGTGAAACTTACCGCATGTAACACATGCTTCAAACTTCTTGTTTTTCTGATTACCCTGCTGTTTTCCAGCACCCATGTTTCTATTCCACTTCTTCTTCAAGTTGTTGTTGTTGTTGTTTCCACCACTACCACCTCCATTCTTAATTTCCACCTCATTCTTCTTCTTCTTCTTCTGTTCCTAATTGAACTTTGTCACTGCCTCGCCTCCACCTTCAGCGAGTATTGCTTTCTCCATCACTGCTGCAAAAGTCTTCAATTGAAATAGGGAAACCCTACTGTACAACTAGGGCTTCAGTCCCTGTTCAAATCTCTTCGACTTGCGTTCGTCCATGCTGACTTGATAAGGCGCAAACCTCGCAAGCTCGTTGAATTTAGCGGAATACTCGGATACCATCATCGTTCCTTGCTTCAGGTCCAGAAACTGCACTTCCAGCTGACCCTTCAAACTCTCGGTAAAATAGGTCTCAAAGAATATCTCCTTAAACCTATCCCAGGTCATCATCCCTGGTCCTTCTCGAGTTTTATTGGCCTGCCACCAATAACTAGCTTTTTCTTTCAACATTAATGTTGCGAAAGCAATCTTCTGATCATCTCCTACCCTAGCAATATCGAACACCTTTTCTATCTCCATAATCCAAGTCTGTGCCTCGACTAGATATACTGACCCTCGAAATTTAGGTGGTCCAACCGCCTTGAACTCCTTAAACGATGTTCCTTGGTTCTGTGGTTGATTCTGCAACGCTCCTGTCAGTAACGTCACCAATTGTTGAACTGGGTTAGCATCAACATTGTCGTTATTGTTGGTTCCTTTGGTGGTTCTCTATCGTGGTGGTTGACGTCTGGGAGGCATTTTCTGTTTAAAAAAAATACACTCATTAGGTTATTATTCAACTCTTTTAAGTAATTTCTACTTAACTTGCCTCCACAAAAGAAATAATCACATAATCACGTAACAATTTGAACAAAATAATAATTTTTATTTATTCATAACCTCTTTGAAAACATAAAACAATAGCATCACTGCTATTTACATTACTTTCCTGAACTACAAAAGTTTCAGGACAACATCATCGTCATATCCCATAGGTTACATAACATTTGGGATTTACAATTTATTTAACATTTATTAATCGCATAACAACTACGATGTTCTACTAAGATACTGCTTAGCCTTACTACGTTCTTCCTCCATAATCTGAAACATTGTTCTGCGATCTAATACGTACGATGGCAGCGTCTCGAACTGAATCGGATAACCCATGACCCGATCTTGAGCTCGATTAACCATGGTGTTGAATACTCTATTCATATCTTCCATTTTCATTCTCTTTGCTTGTGTGTCTTTCACTGCTATCTCGGCTCGTTGAAACATTTCCTCATATGCGTCCTCAGCTCTTGCCCTCTTCGTATCTTCTTCCCTTAGCTTATTCTTCAATTCAGTGACCTCCTCGATCAGTTGTTCTTTCTCTCCTTTAGTCTGTTCCAGCTTCCCCTCGACATTAGTCAGTCGTTCCTCACGATCTTGGATCTCATCATCTTTCTATGTCATTGCAGTCTGTTGTTCAGCTATTATCTCTTGCAATTCCTCGATTGTATCCTGAAGTTCCACGTTATGGTCGTAGACTTCATCGTACATTCAAGCAGCTATCGAGGTTAGTGGAGTCTCCTTCTCCTCGTCCTCGTCATCCTCATCCTCTTGTGGAAACTCAACGGGATCCTCCTCATCCGTCTCCACATCATCATCCTCATCTTAAACCACTGTGACCAACGGGGCTGACTCCCGTGGCAGTAGTTGTTCCCAAATAACATGAATGTCGCGAGGCTCCTCCTCTATAGGCATCTGAGGTCTATCCTCCCTAGCCTAACTGGATTCTCCGACATTAGTCATCTTGACAACAAAATTTTAAGTTTTAATTATTAATCATTACTACTCGACACTCACGAGCACATAAGTATAAACACATAATCACATAAGTGTTTTATTATTTCTTCCTTAAAACTCGATAAGAGTGAATCACCACTATCTTTTCAAAGGTTACTTCCTAAGGCTTTTCCTCACCTAAGGTTCATAACCTAAAACTCTGATACCAACTTGTGACACCCCCAAATCCCGGTACTTCATTACCTCAAGATTTGGTGTTCACGTAATCTAAACATTCATATTTAACTACCCAATCATAATAAATTGAATAATAAAAACCTTCCCATACAGGATTACTTTAATAAAAACATTATCTCCCAGGTTCTCTAACCTTTAATACAATCATTCAAGTGCGGAAATAAAATTATTACATCACATCATTATTAAAAGTCTATTATCATAATGATAAAATAAAATTACAAGTCTTCATCACTTGTACATCTTTCCCTTTCCTTTACTAGTTGTAGGTTTATCTACCTTCTCAACTATAACTACAATAAATATATAAATATGCAAGAGTGAGCAAACAAAGCTCACTTGAAATAAGAATAAATATCTTTACGTCATTTGCCAAATAATAGGCTCAATGGAACTGAATGATATGTTCTATTATCATTTCAACATTTGCCAATTCATAGGCTCAATAGAACTGAATGATTTGTTCAATTAACATTCTTAAATATACTATTGAGGGTCAAATGACCATGAACCATGTCCACAGTTATAAGTAATCTTTTAACTTTAACTTTAACAGTCATATGACTATAAGGACTCCACGTACTTAGGGGGATCAATCCTTCGTACAATGTATTGTGCACAACCATTTTAACGCTAAGCTTAAATCCCTAAACATAGGGTTGTTCATCTCAGTATTTAGAGTACAAGTCTGCACCAAAGAAAGTTTGGTTTGGATAAGCTTTCAAGGGTAATTGAAGTTTTAACGATCATCAACTAGGGAACTAGTTGAATCAACAATGCTTGATAATACAACAATGGTTTAATAACAACATAACTTAGAACATTTGATAATCATAAATGAACTGATTCTACATATCTAACTCATGCTTGAAATAACTATAGAGCATAAGTATTCAATAGAATGAATAAAATGGTTAACCTTTGCTTGAACAGTAAAATAAGCTAAGGTTCGAGTCTTATAACATTAAAATGATATTCCTGAACGTACATTTAACTGATATCAAGCTGGAAACTAAAAACTTGCCCAACAATGTATTAACTAATGCAAGGAATTAAAACAGTTTAATAATAGAGACGAGAGTTCAAAAACTACGCTCATTATACAATAATAGAACTTAAGTTAGAATGAATCAATATAATAATAGAACTAGCTCAACGAAAATGTAGAGTTAGAAAACTTGCCTTGAGCGTAAGCTATAAAATTAAACTAATGATCACCTACACATAATTTTAGAACCACAACACCTATTAGATATGCTAACATACCATAACATGATCATTACCATTTACATTTTAGAAACTCTAAGTGTTTTTCTTCGCAACCCTTGTTTAACGTTCATTATGTATACCAAATTATCACATAACGCATTCATGATTTACTAATCACTTTTAACATTTTGAATTAATAATCCACATAACATGACTCTATTTAACCTTGTTGTTACATGATTCTGACATTCCATAACATTAACCTAAGCTACAACGAACAACCAAAGTCAGAGAATAAATGACTTCGATTATTTGAAAATGGCCACTTTCATGGCTGCCGCTGAAGTTTTGGACTGAGGTCACAGCGTGCTGTAGCAATTGCATGCCCGCGCTAAGGGTTTCGCGCCTACCACCATGACATTTCGCTATACGCGCTTAAGGGTTCCGCTACCACATGACTTACGAGACCCAGTTTTTCAAAACAGAGCTTCGGCACATTTTATTAAGCCAACTAACACGAATTTAACCCATCAAACAGTGATAATAACACGTAAAATAAATATACAACTATCATAAACATGATTGCTAACATATACAATCACTTAACACAATTTAACAACTACTAATACTATTTTAATTTCTCAATTTTCATGTTTTTCACATAAAACTCCAATTTTTGATATTCATCCCAAAAATTGTGAATTCATTATTTGGCCAAATCACTCCATTCCAATTACGTTATGCTCGTATCTCATTGAACTAACATAAAAAAAACTCAATTAACATTTTAGCTTGCAATTTGACCCTCAAAATTGTTACTTACCTAAGCCATATGAACAATACATACAAACATACACTGTTGATTATTTTCTTCTATTGTCAAACGAATTTTTAGCATTTAATTATTGTTTAAACATAATCTCTAATTACTATATACTCATATAATCATAATTACCAAATATCTAACAATAATTTGAAAAGATGAAATTTACAGAACATGAGAAAACTTCTTGTCGTGAAATACATATACATGTATATACACACATATATAACTCTAAGATTATGAACCTACCTTCAATTAACATGTAATTCTTGCTACGATCACTAGAATTGTTGAAAATCCTAAGCTTTCTCTCAACCCTCAGTTCTCTCTATTGCCTCTAGACTAGCAAAGTTAGAATGAAGCTTTGATAGCCAGTATGCGTAATAACCAAAATGAAAAACTAATATGGCCTTAATACATATATTAAATATATAGGTTACCAACATAAACATATATAATATAAATATATTTTATTTATTATTTTATTTATTTATTTAATTTAATTTAAATAACTAGAAATCTCAAAAGCCGTAAGGCTTGTTTGGAAAAACCCTTTAAATATTAAAGAATTAATATATTAAGCATTGTTTGTTAAAACTAAATTAAACTACTTTAATTTATTTTAATAACTCCTTATAATATAGTTATTTGTCAAACTATATTTAATCAAGCTTTCATATTTATTTTAATTAATGCAAATCACAATTAATTAGATAAATCCTTTAATCACATAACACAATACAAATAATTAATCATTTAAATTGAAATATCAATATAATAATAATTTCCTTAATTCATCAATTATTTATTTAATAAATAATTAAGTAAAAAAAATTAAATTAATTGAACAAATATTTATTCAACGATAATCACATCCATTAAATATTTATATAAATCAATAAATATTTAATATTACATTTTAAAATTCTAGAATGTTACAAGATCTTGACAGACTACGATTTCTGTCTTTATGCTTGCTATCCTCGTCTGATCTGGATTGACTATGATCTTTGCCTCTGATATGATTAGTAGACTCCACTGCTTCAAGTGTGGCCTACGATTCTTGACTTGGCTCTAGCAGATGTTCGGTCGGCTCTTAAACATGTTGTCTCTACGATTCTGAACATGACTTCCTCAGCAGACTACGGTTCTAAGAAAGTTCTTCTCAACACACTACGATCCTTCCTCGTCTCTCCTGATAGACTACGAACTCTGAGACCTACTATCTTGTAGACTACGATTCCGCCTTGATAGTTCTCGAGTTTTCCTTGATTCTCTTGGCAGACTACGATGCTGGTGCAGTGTTCGACGATCATACATGCCTATCTATTACATTATAAGATTCAACCTAACAAGCTTGATCTTTCTATATTTATAGTCCTTGTACATCATTTCTTTTTAGGGTCTTTACAAAGCTGTTTTGCTTATGTAGGATCAACCTAACATATTTGATCAATTCATTCTAAGTCCTTGTACAAATATTCCTATTATCTATCAAAGGACTTTACAGCTTTCCTTAATGCAAACATACTTGCATATTCATTCATTTATATCATAATCAAATCATATATAAATAGGAATAACATTCTCATGTATATTCCTAACAATATTTCTTGTTATCAATCTCTGTTTGATTGAGCCAGGATATACATCCGGTGCATTTACCGCATATATATATATATATATATATAAATATATTGTTATCGAACTTTGTTCGGTGGAGCCTGGATATCATATTCGGTGCGTTTGTAGCTTATATATATATATATATATATATATATTAACATTTCAGTCAGGTCTGGAGATCACTTCATGGCCATTTACCGCTTTTATATATATATATATATAGATATATATATATATATATATATATATATATATATATTTAAATTCATATCAGGCCTAGAGATCACTTTGTAGCATTTTACCGCTTATATATATATATATATATATATATATATACATTTCAAGTCCTTCCCAGAGTCTACTTCATGGCGGTTGATCGTTCATATATATATATTTATTTATTTATATGAACGATCAACTACCATGTAAGTAGACTCGAAAGGACTTGAAATGTAAATATATATATATATAACTATTTTATCAACTGCAAGCTAGATTCGCTAAAATCGCCCATTTAGACTTTAACCTAGGTTCATGGTGACTAAACTAGAACCGTTGAAGCCAGAATGGTTTAGATTTATTCAAATCTAGTTCTTTTTCTAGCTTTTATTTGCCTGCGGGCTAGATTTGCCTAAATCTGACTATTTCTCACTTTAACCGGTTCATGGTGACTAAACTAAAACCATTGAAGCTGGAAAGTTCAGATTTACTCAGATCTAGACCGTTTTTTAGTGTAAGACCCCAAATTTTATGAAATGAAAGTATTCAATTTTCTTATAATTATTATTTTATTTCGAAAATGTTTAAATTGATAAAAGGTTAAAGTTAAGGGTGATATTTGAAATTTTTTGCAAAGTAAGCAAGTTGTTATTCGTTGTGTCGGGGAATATTCGATTGGTCGGGGAATATTCGTTTTAACAGGGAATATTCGTATGACGGCACAATCATTGGTGGACCCCACAATGGAAGTATTGTCGTAGTAAGAAAATGACAGAATTATATTATCATTTTATCAAAATAACGGCGAAAGTGTTACCGTTAAAACTGTTGAAGTACCCTTAGTAATAATACAAGAATATATGTCGTGGTTGCATAGTAGCACACGGTATTGATTATTTATGCTTACGTAAGAAATCACTCAGTTATACTCAATTATTGCTACAGTAATTGCTGCATCATATCTCTCATATTATTGATTCAATTATTGTCACAGTGTCATCTATATAATATGTTATATTATTAAATCAATAATTGAGACGACAAAGTTATTCATATTATTAATTGCAATGTGATAACTCGGGATTTCGAATAATCCAAAATTTGGGAATTTTTTTTATTTAATATTAATATTGATTATTAATTTGGTGACAAGTTTCTTTGATACGAGTCTCGAGAATGTCAATTTGTGTATTGACTAATAAATTTAGAGTAGAGTTGTGCTTAACAGCTTTAGAAACCCTAACCCTAATTTCTGGAAAGGGATTCGACGAAAAATATAATTAAAATAATTATATTAATGAGTACGCATTTGTATTGTTTAGAATGTTGATCAATAATTGATCGTATAAGGTTTAAAAATTAATAAACCCTAGTAAGAGATTAGAAGCCCTAATCTCAAGATTAGAAACCCTAACGCGCAGTTAGAAACCCTAATCGTAATTAAGAAACCCTAATCCTAATTGGCAAGCTTAATGTGTGTATTAAACTTTAATATGATTAGAAAACCCTAATTATATTTTAGTTATCTTAATTTCTAATTTTCAAACCCTAATTGTAATTTAGAAATTTCAATTTTTCTAATTTAAAACCCTAATTTCATATTCGGGATTTCTAAACCCTAATTAGGCAACCCTAATCTTAATTGGAAGGCCTAATATATTTATTAAATGCTGATATGATTTGGAAAACCTAATTTAATTAGGAAACCCTAATTTTAGTCTTAAATTCTTAATTTTCTATTTTTAAAACCCTAATTAGAAAATTCTAGAATTGGAGTATTTTTAAAACCTAAGGGTTAGAACCTTAGGGTTAAACCCTAAGGGTTAAAACCTAAGGGTTTGAACAAATGTCAAGAATGCCATTAAATGTATTTAGTAAATGACAAAAATGCCCTTTTTAGATTTTTTATTTATGTAACTTGTAAAATGGCCAATACCTTTAGTGGTTTACCAACTAAGTTGACTTGGGTGACTTAAAAATCTCAACCAGCAGCCGAAAATCTCAGATCATGCATGTATCTAAGTAGTATATATTGATTTTGGAGAGGGAAAATTCATAAAAACTAAGCCAATTTCTCTCTTGCTCTCACCAACTCTCTCTCTCTCCTAAACCAACGAAATTGCTAAGTATATCAGTTCTATATACAGCCCTAGATCAACCAATAACAGATTGGAGAGCCAAGATCTAAAATTATTCAAGAAAAGATATAAACCTAATTTTTATTTTTGATCCATGTTGCTAAGAAAAAGTTTTTTTTTATGTGTTTAGATCTTTGCTAGATGATGTTTAATGATGATCTATGTTGATATAATATAGATCTATAACATCAAAATGCTTTAAAAGTAAAGATTTTCAAAACTGCCAAGAACAGAAATTGTGGTCTGACAAGCTAATGTCAGGCGCCACAGATTCTGGTCTGTTTAAGAGTTTTATTGTTTTATGTTTTGGATCGGTAGTCTGACATGAGGACTATAATCTGGAAGTGGAATCTCAGCCATTCCATGTCGAGGTTTCAAGATATTCATGGTCAAAGTGAGTTGACCGAGCTTGACTAACACTTTCTGGGTAACCCAGAAAGTGTGAATCCGTGTCTGACAATATCTTTAGGCTCCTTGATCTGTCAGTCCGGTTCATTTTTGATCTTGTTGTTGTAATACACTTGTAGCCTGCTGTATGCACTTGAGATCCATTATTTTACTTTCCACAAAAAGAGTTTAGATTGAGTGCAATTAATGGTCAAAGTAGACCTGTTGAGCACGGATAACGTTTCTGGGAAAAACCCAAAAACGGATGAACCAAGTTTCTGACATAGTTTGACCAGATCGAATCTGGATATTTTGATGTTTCTGGACTGATATATTGACATCTCGTTGTTCCTTGTCATGAATACTATGTGTATGAATTATAAAACCACAAAAATAATGATCAGAACCTAGATTAAAATGACTGTAAAGTGACTAGAGGAATCATTGGGTTTCGGGAAAACCCGTAAACCGTCTCGACAATGACTTGGAGAGGCTAGATCTAATTGTTTGTTTGTTGTATGACCTATATTTTGATTTAGAGTTGTAGTAGTGCATATTTACTACAAGATCATTGTTCAAATTAGCCCGGATCACGCCTCGAGCTTAGAATCACGATGGTGGGTCAAACGCGAACCACGAACACGAAATTTGTCGGTGTTCTTGAGCTCAAGAACACCAACAACGACGCTTTATGTCGCTATAGCCCTATAAATACATTGACGGTTTAATTAATTTTTATTTTCTAAATCGTCCTAAATTATTTAAAAATAGAAATAAATTCTAAAATTACTAAAATGGTTCTAAAAATTATTTTAAATTATGAAAAATAATTTTTTAACCAATTCGAATATTTTTCTTTAATATTTATAATTATTTAAATATTAAAGGTATTTAATTTATTTACTTAGTGTATTAAATAAATTAGAGAAAAATGATTTAATATTATGAAAATCATTTAAAATAAGAATAATGTATTTAAAAATATTTTGAGTTATAAAATGTGACTTTTAATATTTTTGGAGAATTTTCATTAATAAATTAATATTAATAATATTACATTTATTTAATTATTAAATTAAATAAATAAGTTAAAAATGATTTTATTGATTTTAAAATAATTTTAAATAAGAATAAAGTGTTAGAAAATATTTTGGATTTTAAAATATAATTTTCTATATTTTTGGAGAATTCTCATTAATAAATTAATATTAATGATATTAGATTTATTTAATTATTATATTAAATAAATGAATTAAAAAGGATTTTATTGATTTAAAAATCATTTAACAATGAGAAAATGAATTAAAAATATTTTAAGTGATAATTAATTACTTTAAATATTTTGATAATTTCATTAATATTTAAATATTAATAGTTATGATTTAAAATGACTTTAATTAATTTAAAAATCATTTAAGTAGAATATTAATTATTTAAAAATATTTTAAGTTATTAATAATAACTTTAATATTTTGACAAGTACGTTATTAATATTTTTATATTATTAAATATTAATAATGATAAGATTATTTGATAAATAAATTATTTAAAAATGATTTAAGTGTTTGAAAAATTATTATGAATTATAATAATTGTTTATAAATTATTAAAAGCTTCCGAAAAATATTATAAATGATATTTGACTTATCTAAAATAATATTGAACCTTAGAGACCAAGTTTAATTAACAATCAATGTGTTAATTGTCGGATAGGGTGACCAGAACACCGAGAATGGACCGAAGTCCAACCAAACCGAACTAGTTAGACTTGTTAAGTGTTTATATAGGTTATCAACACTAATGTGGCTATGTGGTAATGTGTCTAGGAGAAGTTTGACTGTAAAATACAGTGTTACGTGTTATAAATGATTGTGCTAATTGTGAAACCGACATTATTGAATATAGGTCTTACGAACGCAGTTAATTATATTGTGTAGATGTAATCAATGCGGAAGGCAAGTTTCCTAACTCAACCTTGAGTTATATTCATTCAATTATTATAATGGTTAATTATTGCTAATTATACCATGTCCAGGGAATTGATTATTGATTATTCGTAGTTAGTGCATGATTAATAATTCAAATTGAATTACTGATTCGAAGTAGAATAATTGTTGTTGGATATTCATATTCGTAGAAGCTAATATCGACAGTACAGATAATTCCTATTTATTGTCGAATTATGTTGAGAAATGTCTTAGCTAATTATTCTGGCTAGACGAACATTTGTTAGAATTTGATAGATTCGAGAAAAGAATTCAATTGTTATTGATAGATCGATGCCAATTATTTCGGCTATATCGATAAGTAAATAGAAATTGAAATCATTAAATTTCGTTGTTAAATCAAATCTTGATTCTGAGACTGAGAAGAACAACCTTTTATATAAAGGGAACATTTTTAAGTTGTATATTCGACCATTGCGTGCGACCTAAGTATTATGCGTAATATAGGGTACAAGGAGTTGGCCGGCTCTAAGTACTTGCAGAGGGGTATGATGTAATCTTTATGGTTATCTGATACTCCTGCATATGTATCAAAGTAAATCTTTGATAGATACCCGAAAAAGTAGAAGTTCTAGATCCAATGGATCACTCAGCATAAATTTAGAAAACATTTCCACTTTGTAATTGCGTAGAATTGATTCTTGATTATTCAATATAATATCGTAGAAACTTTGAAAGCGTTGTACTCTTTCATTATCAAATTATTGCGTTGCCTAGAATATGAGAAGACTTGTTATTGATTAACGATTTGTTCAGCTATTTCAAAGTTCACCGAACTTTGGTTTCATTATATCAAAATAGATAATATGTTCTTATTGATTCGTATACATTTATTGTATGTCTTAACTTGCGGGGCAAACTTGTTGCTCACCCTTGCTATAAATAAAATATTTCAGCTAGGAACGAAGAGGCCAGCGGGTCAAAAAAGAACAAAGGCAAAGGCAAGATGCTGGAGTAGTTATAAAGATCTTATTATTATGTTGTATTTGTAAACCTTTTTTGTTTATCTATAGGGTATGTTTGTAATTTTAAGGTTAGCAAACCTGGGACTTATGTATTAACAACTTATGTTAATGAGTTATGTATTCCTATTTCTATATGAATGAGTAGTTAGATGTTATTATATTGTGGATCGTGAACACCAAACTCGGGGGTCAGGTAACCCGGATTTGGGGGTGTCACAGGTTGGTATCAAAGCTGTAGTGACCAAGGTGTCACAAGTTGGTAGAAGAACTGTAGGTTATAAACCTTAAGTGGGGTGGAGAAAAACCATAGGATTATAACTATAAGCGAGATATAGAAAACTCATTTAGAGTTCTAAGTGGGGGATTGCCGAAGTGCATCAATAGTGAGATAAGTGGACACATAGTGTGAGAATGTTGTACTGGTGAAGTACTAATCAAGTTGTTTAAACTGATTGTAGGATGTCTGGAGAAGATAAGATGAGTACGGAGATTCCAGCGGCTATCGCACCAGTGCCAGTAGCCGAGGTGCCAGCACAGAGTGAATCAGTGGAAGAAGTAGGAAAAGATGAACCCATGCTCAATTTCGGGAGTGATCATGATGATTATCCCGAGATGTACCTGAGTGGAGATGAGGAGGCAGAGTCTGAGCCAGCTAAGGTGAAGTTAAAGAATAAGACTAAAGTTGAAGAACAAGATCAACTAGCTGCAGAAGTTCAAGAACTCCGGAGTAAGGCAGTTCTCTTGGAGGAATTGTGGAAGACGGAGCGAGCGTTATGCGAAATGACTAAAGAAAGGAACGAGCTCAAGGCACAGGTAGAAAGGATGAAGGCGGAAGGTGGTGGATCATTTGAAGGGGCAATCAAGCAAAAAAAAGACAAGAAAAAGAGAAAGAAAGACAACGACAACCCTAATTCTGAAAAGTCAAACCCGAAGAAGAAGCAAACATGTAGCAAGTGTGGGAAGACTCACACGGCAGAATGCATGATGTGGAAAAATGTGTGTTTCAACTATAATCAGGAAGGACATATTTCTCTGCATTGTCCTAAGCCAAATTTGAGGAAGTGTTTTTCATGTGGGCAAACGGGTCACGGATTCAACAAGTGTCCCAAAAAGAAGAAGATTGGTGAAGGGAGTGGTCGTTAGACAACTTAGATATATGTGATCGTATCTTTTGGTAGACGTTTCTGATATTAAGTGGTGTAATATCAAGAATGATGTTTAAGCATATGTAAATATATATGTTTTATGAATGAAATCTTTATTTTCTATATGAATATAAGATTAAGATTAATTTATGTGTTCTTAAAACTCATACTTATTGTAAGTTAATGACTCATAATTATATGAAATGTTTTGAACCCCTCAGCGAATGGACGCCAAAGATCTTACTAGGATAAGTTCATACACTCATATAATTGTGGCAAGTTCCTGAACTCATAAGTGTGGTAAGTTTAACGAACTATGTGTAAATGGAGAATTGCAACTTTTTGTGTAAAGTTGTGTCATTAATCCTGATATGATTAAAAAAGGGATAATAAATGTGTTAAGTACTATATGTACTATGTGCTATTTGAATAAATATGCAATTATGTGAGAATTAATATAAGATTTTTATTTAAATCAGATCATGCCGCCTAAACGACAGAATTGAAACCAACGAGAAGAACAGTCAGTGAATAACGAAGGAGGTCAAGCTGACCCAATGCAAAATTTTGCGGATATGATAGCCGAAGCTATTGAAAATAGGGCTCCAGCAAGAGGAAGAGTGAGAAATCAGCCAGCTGATAGATTGGCTAACTTCAAGGACTTTAAAGCGGTAGGACCGCCGAAATTCAAGGGAACCACAGATTCGATTGAAGCCCAAACTTGGGTAAAGGAGATGGAGAAAGCATTCGTCATTGCGCGAGTGGCGGAAGAGCAGAAGATAGCTTTTGCGACATATTTAATGAAGGGAGAAACCAATTACCGGTGGGAGACTAATCAGGCCAGAGCTGATACAGCGGTGGTGTTGTGGACAAGATTCAAGGAGTTATTCTTTGAGAACTACTTCTCACCGAGTATGCAATCCAGAATGGAAGTCAAATTCTTAGAACTTAAGCAAGAAAACATGTCGGTATCTGAATATGCTGCCAAATTCAACGAGTTAACGAGATTTGCACCTCATCAGGTGGACACAGAAGCAAGAAAAGCAAGAAGATTTGAGAATGGGTTGAAGCCAAGGATATTCAACAAGGTAGCGGTATTGCAAATAAACACGTTTGCATCCTTGATGGAGAAGGCGTTAATTGCTGAAGGAGGGAGTGAAGCTGCATCCCGATTTCATCAGAAAAAGAAGAAGAAGACAAATGATGGTGGAAGCAGTGGTGGAAGTAACCCTAACAAAAGGAGATGAAGTGAGAATACCCAGTCGGGTAATAAAACAGAAGAGAATAGGAAAGGAAGGGAGCCATGTTCGAATTGTGGGAAGAACCATGCTGGAGTTTGCCTGAAGAAGAAGGGAGTTTGCTATAACTGCGGGCAAGAGGGGCACATGTCGCCTAATTGTCCCAGCCCGAAGAAGATATAAGGTTGTTTTGCATGTGGAACGACTGATCATCTGGTTCGGAACTATCTGAAGAAGAATGTTGAGAAGGAAAGTGTCAACAAGGGACCTGGTGGCGGAACCTTGGTAATTCGAGGACCTGCACAACCAGGAAGACCAACAGCCCGTACATTCAGTATGACGACACAAGATACGGTGGCTGCCCAGGAGGTGGTAGCAGGTAACAATTTTGTTTAGAAATTAAATTACGCGAGAATTATGAGTCAGATATTTCTGTGAACTATTTTCTTTTATAGATTCAAGTCACAGGTTAGAATTTGAAACACAAATTAATATTGTGTTGATAAAAAAAATGAATTGATGATACAACTTTAAAAGATTATAGAGAATAAGAAAGTAGTGATTCCGATGACGGAATCCTTTTAAGGAGGGGTGAATGTGATAACCCGAGATTTTGAATAATCCAAAATTTGCGAATATTTTTTTTTATTTAATATTAATATTGATTATTAATTTGGTGACAAGTTTCTGTGATACGAGTCTCGAGAAGGTCAATTTGCGTATTGACTAATAAATTTAGAGTAGAGTTGTGCTTAACAGCTTTAGAAACCCTAACCCTAGTTTTTGGAAAGGGATTCGACAGAAAATATAATTAAAATAATTATATTAATGAGTACGCGTTTGTATTGTTTAGAATATTGATCAATAATTGATCATATAAGGTTTAAAAATTAATAAACCCTAGTACGAGATTAGAATCCCTAATCTCAAGATTAGAAACTCTAACGCGCAGTTAAAAACCCTAATCGTAATTCGGAAATCCTAATCCTAATTGGCAAGCCTAATGTGTGTATTAAACTTTAATATGATTAGAAAACCCTAATTATATTTTAGTTATCTTAATTTTGATTTTTCAAACCCTAATTGTAATTTAGAAATTTTAATTTTTCTAATTTAAAACCGTAATTTCATATTCGGGATTTCTAAACCCTAATTAGGCAACCTTAATCCTAATTGGAAGGCCTAATATATTTATTAAACATTGATATGATTAGGAAAACCTAATTTATTTAGGAAACCCTAATTTTAGTCTTAAATTCTTAATTTTCTATTTTTAAAACCCTAATTAGAAAATTTTAGAATTGGAGTATTTTTAAAACCTAAGGGTTAGAACCTTAGGGTTAAACCCTAAGGGTTTGAACAAATGTCAAGAATGCCATTAAATGTATTTAGCAAATGACAAAATTGCCCTTTTTGGATTTTTTTTATTTATGTAACTTGTAAAATGGCCAACACCTTTAGTGGTTTACCAACTAAGTTGACTTTGGTGACTTAAAAATCTCAGCCACCAGCCAAAAATCTCAGATCATGCATGTATCTAAGTAGTATATATTGATTTTGGAGAGAGAAAATTCATAAAAACTAAGCCAATTTCTCTCTTGCTCTCACCAACTCTCTCTCTTTCTCCAAAACCAACGAAATTGCTAAGTGTTGGGTCATGATATTTCTCCTATTGGGCCTTGTGGATTGGGCTTATTTATTTAATCAGTCCATTGGGTCTCCACTATTGGGTCTTAAAGTTATTGGGCCTAATCCTTACATTATATCTCCTTAATATTGGACCGGGTCAATGAACTGATCCATCAGATCTTTTAATATCTAAGTCTTTGACTTGTAATGATGAAAAAGGAAGGCTGTTGACCAAAAGTCTGCAAATCATTAATGTGGATGGGATTATATCCGGCCAGCGGTATGTACAGTGGGTAAAAGGTGACAACCTGCATGCATCCGATCGGGATCGTGGAGAAGTAGAAACGTGTCGATAAGAGTTGGTGGCACGGTAAACCAGGCAAGAGAGTATAACCTAGCAAGAAAAGGTACGCATACACACAATATACAATTTTTATCTCTCTAAGAACACTAGATATTTTATCCTCCATTGTTAACCCTTGTAATGACACAGATCGACTCTCACGCTGAAGCTATCCCCACTCGGACGGCCGGGTCGTCAAGCTTTTGGTGTTGATCGTGTTTACTGTGCAGGATCAGAACGTCTTACGTGATTGGGACATGACAAAAGATCTTGGCATTAACATTGGCGCTAGAAGGAGGGCTGAGTTCTAGTGTCATTGAGTTCTCAATCACATTCATTTAATCTACTTCGGAAGATGGTGAGAAGTAGGGATGGTACACCCGAAGGGCAAGCGATGGCTGTGAGCTCGTCGTTGCCCCGTGTTTCAGTGAAGGATCGTCTGGGTCCTTCTAAAAGTGCTCATGATAGTATGGCCTCCAAGCACGATTCGGGAGATCTTCGTCCGAAGATTCATGGTGGAGCCAGACGGAGGCTGGTCTTTGATACAGATAAAGAGCGGGATCATGGTCGAGGGCGAGCAGAAGGTTCACCGACTAAGACTCATCGCCGAAGTGGTCAGGAGGACAGAGAGCTGCCAAGTTGGCTAGGATGGCGGACAAGGCGGATAAGGCCTTAGAAGTCCTTTTAAAACAAAGGGAAGATATAGCCGAACAGATGCTCCGGGTGGCCGAATTAAGGGACGAAACATCCAGTCATGTTCAGTTCGAAAGACGGAATAAGCATAAGGAGATGCAACGACGAGAGGGGAAAGAGCTGGAGCATTCTGTACACGTGTCTAGGGATCGTTCCCGCGATAAAAAGAGGTCAAGGAGCAGAACTCCCGTGGCCTCGAAGAAGGAACTGATGGTCGTTGGTTCTCAGCATCGAGACGATGACAGGCAAATGAGCAGGTCGAGGGAGATCGTACCAGAAACCAGAAGGAGAGAGCATCAGCTTGAGTATTCTCGTATTGAGGATAAAGTTGTATGCCGGAGTAGATCCAGAAGTCTAAAAAAGGCAGCAGGGTCAGATAGAAGAGGTCAGTCTGTTCGGGAGCAGAAGTTTGTCCAGGAGAGAGAAGTCTCCTCGCGGCCAGAAGGTGTAGATTTTCTGGTAAAAGAATTGAAGGAGCTTAGAAAGAAGTTAGCTGAGGTGCAACAGGTGAAGGACACTCCAGGAAAGAAGGCGTCACCTTTTTCCTCGGATATTCTTAAGGAGAAGGCAGATATCACCAAAAAGTTGTCTCAGATGGAGAGTTACGATGGGTCTGGGGACCCTTATGACCATAGCCAGGCGTTCGACCAGCTGATGGATTATTATGATTTTACCGATGTTGCCAAGTGTCACACGTTTGTGACCACGTTGAGAAAGGATGCGAGACAGTGGATGGGGAATTTACCGTCAGATTCAATTTCCTCTTGGACCGAGCTTTGTAACAAGTTCCATGCCCGCTTTGGGAGTAACCGAAGAAGGGGGAAACCTACAGGTTCTTTAGCACAGGTCAGACAGTTCACCAACGAGTCTTTAGGCCAGTATGTGAAGAGGTTCAGGGAAGCAGTTGGTCAGGTGTCCGACCTCAACGATCACCAAGCTATAGGGTCGTTTCAGAATGGGCTAGATCTGGTGAAGTCGAAAAAGATGGTGAAGAAGTTGATGTTCCACCACCCGAAGATCTTAGTAGAAGCTTTTGACAAGGCAGAAGGTTATATTGTCATGGAGGAGGCTATGAATAGCCTGAAATGCCCTTCTTCGGACCAAATGAAAGAGGCAGATACTCCTAAGGCTGAAGGCAATCAGAGGAAGATGGGGGGGGGGTATAATGATCGGCCAGAGGGTAGTTCAAAAAAGTACAACAATTCATGGCGACAGGAAAGTAGTCGTCCACCTGCTTCCGCCCCGAAGGTGAATAAGGTTTACACCAAACTGAATACGGATAAGTCGATGATTTTGGACCAGATCAGGAACCAGCCATTCTATGAGCCACCTCGTGATAACTTCAAGCCAGGACAAGGCAATACTCAAAAATATTGTGGTTATCATCAAGCTACAGGTCACGATACGAATGAGTGTTGCAATTTGAAAGATTTTGTAGAGAGGAAGGTTCAAAGTGGTGTGCTGGTCCAATATGTGGCCGGGAGAGACCAGCAGAATGTAGATCGTCTGCTTCGAGCAGATTCAAACAGCCCCCGCATAACCTCCTCCAAATCAGCCACCAAGGCACGTTGTTGATGTAATCACCGGGGGGACAGCAGGGAAGTTAGTAGGAAAGAAGAGAAGGGGATATCTAGATTCAGTCATGTCCGTGGCAGGTGTTCCCCCAAAGATCGACAGACCATTTCCGGGGACTGTTATATCCTTCACCGATACAGATTATCCTTCGGAACCCATTGAACCCCATGAAGGAGCACTGGTGATCACTGCACAAGTGGGCTTAACAGATGTGAAGCGTATGATGATAGACAACGGGTCTTCTGTGGATATTTTGTATGCCCATGCCTATCAGATGATGTATCTTGATGGGCGAAAAATGGAGGTTGGGCAAGAGGCTCCCCTATATGGCTTTAGCAACGATCCGATCAGAGTGGCAGGGACTATTGAGTCGCCAAATCTTCTTGATCTTGCTCCATAATGGTAGAAATAACATGTAAATTTTCTGTTATGCATGTAGATTCTGCCTACAACGCCATACTGGGAAGACCTACCTTGACTGCTCTCCAAGCAGTGACTTCCATCCCTCATTTTAAAATCAAGTTCCCTACGACACATGGAGTGGGAGAGGTAGCAGGGGATTTGGATCTGGCCCGACGCCATTCAAATGTCATGTCATTTCCTCCGAGTAGGGTCAAGAAGCGAAGCAAACCATGGCAATTGAGATCGAACCCTTTACTGAAAGCAGTTCGGAGCCATTGGTTATTCCTACAGGAGAGACAGAGTAGATCGAGCTGGTCCTTGGAAAAAAAGACAAGACAGTGAAGATTGGTTCAGGTTTGACGGAACCTCTCCGGACAAATCTTATGGAACTTCTTCGCTGCTATGCAGATATCTTTGCATGGGAGCCACAGGACATGCCTGGGATTAGTCGAAAGATTGCCGAGCATCGACTGGATATATATCCGTCAAAGAAACCAGTCCGGCAGAAAAGGTGGATCTTTACACCTGAACGTCAAAGAATCATTGATGAAGAGATCATGAAGCTGATAGCTGCTGACTTCATCTTCAAGATCGACTATTCGGAGTGGATGACAAATGTAGTGCTGGTACAGAAGCAGAATGGGAAATGGCGGGTTTGCATCGACTACACCGACCTGAATAAAGCTTGTCCGAAGGACTTCTATCCTTTACCCAATATTGACCAACTTATTGATGCGACTTTGGGGTATGCACTGCTAAGCTTTATGGATGCTTTTTCAGGTTATCATCAAATTTCTATGTGCAAGGAGGACATTCCAAAGACAACATTCATCACACACTGTTCGGTGTATGCCTATAAGAAGATGACCTTCGGCCTGATAAATGCTAGAGCCACCTATCAGAGGATGATGAACTTTGTCTTCCAGAAGCAGTTGGGAAAGAACATGGAGGTATACGTGGATGATATGATCGTGAAGAGCACGATGATTCAGAAGCATTTGGATGATCTGGAGGAATGCTTTCAGACAGTTCGCCATCACAAATTGAGGCTCAATCCTACAAAGTGTACCTTCGGACTCGGTGCAGGGAAGTTCCTGGGTTATCTGGTCAGTCAAAGGGGCATTGAAGCTAATTCGGAGAAGATCCAGACTATTATTGACATGAAGACTCCTCAGTTGTTCAAAGACGTCCAACGTCTGACTGGCAGGATTGCAGCTCTGAGGAGGTTTATGTCCAAGTCTGCAGAGAGGTGCTTTGCCGTTCTTCGACACACTGAAGGGGCCGAAGAATGCGAAGACGTTCCAGTGGACTTCGAAGTGTGAAGACGCCTTCCAAGGCATAAAGATATATCTGTCTTCTGCTCCTCTATTGGTGAAGCCTGTCCTAGCAGAGACCTTGTATTTGTACCTTACAGCGAGCTCGTTGGTGGTTGGAGCAGTGCTGGTTCGGGAGGTCAGTGTGAAGCAGCACCTAGTTTATTATGTTTGTCACGTACTGAGAGATGCTGAAACCAGATATCCAAATATTGAAAAATTTTCCTTTGCTTTAATAATTGCTAGTCGAAAGCTTCGACAATATTTTCAAGGTCGACTCCTAGTTGTCTACACGGATCAACCGCTGAAGAAGGTGATGAGCAAAACAGAAGTTTCAGGGAGATTAGCAGCATGGACTATGGAATTATCCCAATTTTTCATTGAATATCACCCCCAAATTGCTATCAAAGGTCAAACCTTGGCCAATTTCATGGTGGAATGTTCGTTCTTCGAAGCAGATGCTGAGCTGCTAGAAGCTGAGACGTCCGATCGAGTGGTTGCAGTTCTTCAACATGGTCCGAATTCTTGGATGATGTATGCAGATGGCTCTTCTACTGCGGATGTCAGCGGGGCAGGAATTATTTTGACAATTCTAGAAAGGTTCAAGGTGCAGCAGGCCATCCGATTTGGGTTTAGAGCAACGAATAATGAGGTCGAGTATGAAGCAGTGTTGGCGGGAGCTTGATTGACAAAAAGTTTAGAAGTACAGAAGCTGATCATCTACAGTGACTCTCAACTGGCCGTCAAGCAATTATCGGGAGATTATGAAGCTCGTGGAACGAGGATGATCAAGTATCTGGAATAGTTGAAGGATCGGCTTCAGTATTTCGTCTTTTATGAATTTCAGGGCATAGAACGTAACGACAATTCCATTGCCGATGCATTATCAAAATTGGCCACTACGGATGCAGTCGTTTTCAATGGGTCAGTTTATTTGAAAGTTTTGCAGCAGCCAAATATCCAGTACGAAGCGGTAATGTGTATCGAACGGTCTAACTGTTGGATGACTCCCTATATTGAATATCTGGCAGATGGCGTCCTTCCTTCGGATCAGATGCTGGCAAAGAAGATCAAGAACAAGAGTGCCAACTTCGTTCTTATTGATGGGGATCTTTATCGAAGGGCATTTTTGTCACCATTATTGAAGTGTCTAGTTCCGTCTGAAGCTGAGTATGCTCTTCGGGAAGTCCACGAGGGTATTTGCGGTGATCATATGGCTGCCAAGTCTTTAGCTTATAAAGTACTTCGACAGGGATAATATTGGCCTACAATTTTCAAGGAAGCTATAGAGTATGTCAAGAAGTGTGAAAAATGCCAGCTCAACAGTCCGATCCCACATCAGCCACCAGAAGAGCTATACTCGATTTTATCTCCTATACTCTTTGCTGTCTGGGGGGTTGATATATTGGGTCTGTTGCCGAAAGCAAAAGGTCAAGTCATTTTTGTCATAGTTGCTATTGATTACATGACCAAGTGGGTAGAGGCGAAGCCACTTCGGTTGATAACGGAGCAAGAGTGCTTGAAGTTCATGAAAGAGTCCGTAGTATTTCACTTCAAAATTCCTAAAGTGGTGATATCGGACAACGGACGCCAGTTCGTGGGATCAAAATTTGAAGGATTTTTAAAGGAGCTAGGGGTTCAGCATAAGAAGACTTCGGTGGCTCATCCACAGTCAAACTGGCAAGTTGAGGTGACAAATAGAACACTACTGAATGGGATCAAGCGCAGACTGGACGAAGTTAAAGAAAGATGGCCAGAGGAGCTGCTCAGTGTGCTATGGCCTTATCGGACCACACCGAGGACTACCACAGATGATTCACCTTTTCGATTGGCCTATGGTACTGATGCCTTAGTCCTAGTCAAAATTTGATCTCCAAGTCTTTAGGTCAGTCAATTCAAAGAGATCTACAACGATGAAGGACTGAAGGCCAACTTGGATCTGTTAGAAGAAGTCAGAGAAGTGGCTTTGGTTAAGCTGGCAGCCTACCAGCGAAGAGTAGTTAAGCATTACAACAAGGGAGTCAAGCTTCAGAGATTTGAAGTAGGGGACTTCGTCCTTAGAGAAGCCGAAGCATCTATGCCTCAGAACATGGGAAAGCTGATGCCAAACTGGGAAGGGCCGTATGAGGTAGTCGACGTACCAAAGCCAGGGACTTATCGATTAAAGGCATTAGATGGGTCCGAGATCAAGAACACTTGGCATGCTGGAAGACTTTGGAAATATTTCCAGTAGAGATCGAGTCAGTTTGCTGGAAGTCTGTATATGATTGTTCAGCATCAATAAAAATTCACTTTTTCAAAACTGATCTTCTTCCTATTTTGTACTAAGTTCACAATGAAGTAAGGAGGTATGGTCAGACTCTCTGGCCATTCGATGGTAGCCTATTTATTTGTTACCCCATGTGGTAGACGAATCCTATGGTCCTTTTTATATTGCTTTTACCGAGGGCGGTAAATCAATAGGCACCGAAGTAAGGAGGACGTGGTGGACTCGCTGACCATTCGATGGTAGCCTCTTCGGCAGGAGTGTCCTTATTGTTTTGTTATACCCTGCGTGGTAGATAAATTCCATGGTCCTTTCTAATTTTGATTTATCGCGAGTGGTAAACAAAAGACACTGAAGTAAGGAGGTATGGTCGGACTTGCTGACCATTCGATGGCTGCCTTATAGTCAGGAGTGTCCTTATGAATTTGTTACCCCGTGTGGTAGACAAATTCCATGGCCCTTATAAAATTGTTCTACCCCGAGTGGTAAACAAATGTCCTTATATACTTGTTCTACCCCGAGTGGTAAACAAGATCTCTATGATGCAAAGAGGATCAGCCGAATTCATCTTATACACAACCTGCCTCACACTTCGGAAACGATAAGTATACATTACTTTATTTTGTTCAAAGTGTTGAGTTCGGTTCATTCAGTTCAGCTCATTGAGTTCACTTCATTTCATTTCTCAACTTAACTGTTATATGCCTTATCTGATTCACAGCCTAACTTAAGTTTATGCAAGTCTATTTAATGCTGAATTATTGACAAGAAACGAATCAAAACAGAAGCCATGATAAATAAATTTGAAGATTCGTTCATCCAACCGTAATACTAAACTATTACATAAAATTAAAATTTTTCTGATAAAGTTCTTAAAAATAACCCCCAAAAAGACAGATAATTTTCATATAAATTTTGAAAAATCAGAATACAGCAAACAACATCATCAGGCATCATCCTCTCCATCTGACGAGTCGAGCAGTGATGGATCCACATTAACTGCAATCAACTTCTCCTTCCCACGACTTCGACAGAGCTCATAGCTTTCAGAATGGATCTTCATAATTTCCCCGCTGATCTCATCTGACTTCCGATACTCTTTGCAGATTTGCTTGCGAAGATCATCAGTTAAGGGGGGTCCCAGATCCCGAAGAGCTCGGAGTTCCCTGATTTCTTCTTCGAGCTTCTGACGCCTATGCAGATGACAAGTCTCTTGTAACTCCAGCTTTTCAATCGATTTGGCCAAAATCTTGTTGCTGGCCTTCAACTCCTTAACTTTCTCCATCCTCAGTTCACTCCGTTGAACCAGGTCAGCATTCATCTTGACAACCTCCTCGTGGTTGGCCTTGGATAACTTTAATTCTTCCTTGGACGTTTTCACCTCTTCCTTAGTCTGAGTCAACTCATTTCAAAGACGTTCATTAGTGTGAAGAACGCCTTCGTGTTGAGTTTGTTCCCGAGCCAAAGCCGACTTCAGGATGGCATTCTCCTTTCTTATGTCCTCTTCTTCGGCTTCAGCTTTAGCAGACTTTGGACCCAGACGTCCGAATACAGCATTCGCCTACACATGATTCAGATTTATTTGATCGGTTTCAAATATCTAAGTATAAAGATAATCACAGAAATTAAAGAGAAAATCATTTACCTTCGCCAGATAGCTCATGCCTTCCTTAAGCAAATCCATGTTCGAACTATTACCGAATAGATGGTCATCAGTCTCATGGACGAAAGCATTAAACAGTCGAAAGGGGAAGTTGGCATTAAACTGAGGCCGCATAGTTGGAGAGGCCATAGCATCACGTTGAAATTCGAAAGATGATTGCCTTGAAGGAGAAGGCATGGATTGATCACGAGTTGGTGATGGATCCATATATATATTTTCCGGAGAAGGTGATCGGGCAGGATTAGGTTCGCGAACCGGTGAAGGAATGGATGATGAGCCTGGGTGAATATCAGACGGTTGTTTTCTCTTGCGAGAGAGCAAAAGAATGGATTCGATCAGCTCGTCATCATCTAGCGCTGGAGTTTCCCTGGGGATTATTGGGGGATTGTTGGTTGAAGATGGGGAAACTCGAAGCTCCTCCACTGTCAAGGGAGTAATCTTTGTCCTCAACTTTTTGACACGAAGGACTTTCGCTCGTTCGTGTGAAGGTATGTCAAACAGACTTCTCTTGATTGGGGCAGATTCAGGAGGTACAGAAGTGGGATTGGATGAAGGGTTTGCTTCGGGGTTTATTTCGGGGTTTGCTTCTAGATTTATTTCTGGCTCTATCTTAGGATCTATATCTCGGTGGATGGATTTAGATCTCTTAGCGGCTCTTTTTCTTTGTCGAGTTTGAGGGATTCTTCAGGAATAATGGGCTCATCAGCTTATGGTTCATTAATCTGGGGGTTGACGATGGGCGTTTCAGTGGTGAGGGGATTAGCCTGAGGAGATTCTCCTGGGGGAAGCTCTTCATCTGCATCTGTAACCTTCCCAGCCAAAAAATCTTCAAACTCTTTCACCTCTGAAGGGGTCCGTTTAACCAAGGACACTGCAAAGATTGTGCAACGATAAATCAGAACCAATATTATCAAGGGTTTCACAGAAATATGCACAAAAATAGTTCGATACTTACGTTTATGATCATACAGCCATGCCTATTTGGAAAGAAGACCGTGTTGCCATCCCTCCTTCGGGAAATTATTCAAAAGTTCGATCAGTTCGGCTACACGTTCTTCGGGAATATCTCCGAAGTCTGTAGAAATCTTTTCATCAGTCGCCCAATCTGGTAAAGAAGCGATCTCTGGTCCCTTAACAAAAAACCATCTCTCATGCCATCCCCTATTGATCGAGGGAGTATTTATCAATGACCGCCTCTCAAACTTTTCACCAGTCTTGTGTGCATGCTTGCCCAAAACTTTGAACCCATTTTCCCTGGTTTGGGCAATCTTGTATACGGTAAAAAAGAAGTCGAGAGTGGGTTCGACTCCTAATTCATGACAAAAGGCAATAAAAGCCAAAATATGGATATAGGAGTTTGGCACCAGTTGAGCAAACCCTACCCCAATAAACCCTAGGAGGGTAACCAAAAAGATATGAAGAGGAAACCTAACCCCCTTTTTGAGTAGGGTCACCGGAACAGCCGTCCAACCGTCTGGACGTTGGTACATCTTCTCTTCAGATTTGGGGGCTCTTACCAAGTGGGTATCAGGGATGTGATAACGAGCCTTGATCTTCCGTAACTCAGCTTCAGAAATGATGGAGGGTGTATTGGCGTGGAAATATTGTTCCTTATTCCTATAGAATGCAGAAGGATTGGGAAGGGGTTTCGTTACCGGATTCTTACTGGTAGTTTCAGCGATCAGATTGGAACTTGAGGCGTTCTTGTTGGTGCTTGGATTTGAAGGAACGACACTGATCGGAGTCACTAGGAGAGCTGAACTTTGCTCAGAATCTTGGGAGGCCATCGATGAGATTTCGCAGAGAAGGAAAGAAAAATTTTGGAGAGAAGAAAAGAGCTCAAAGGTCCGAAATTCAAATTGGCAGGTAAAACTGTCAAAATTGGTAAAGTTTACCTTTTATACTGACGGTTACATAGTAATCAAGGGCGGCACATTAAATTGATAGTCATGATCACGAATTCAAAAGGGTTGGATCAGGATTAAGTTCCAAACATTTAGCGAGTTGGGCCCTCCAATTGGGTTTCCGGTTTTTAAATTGCCTCATGATTTTTCGTTTGGGCTTTGGTAAGTCTCATCTTGGGCTTATTTCAATCCTATCAAACCCAATAAAGTCATGGACCACTTATAGTTTTCCATTAAATATCCTATTTGATTGAAAACTAGGGGGCAATGTTGGGTCATGATATTTCTCCTATTGTGCCTTGTGGATTGGGCTTATTTATTTAATCACTCCATTGGGTCTCCACTATTGGGTCTTAAAGTTATCACCTAATCCTTACATTATATCTCCTTAATATTGGATGGGGTCAATGGACCGATCCATCGAGATCTTTTAATATCTAAGTCTTTGACAGAATGATGAAAAAGGAAGGTTGTTGACCAAAAGTCTGCAGATCATTAATGTTGATGGGATTATATCCGGTCGGCGGTATGTACAGTGGGAAAAAGGTGACAACCTACATGCATATGGCTGGGATCAGGGAGAAGTAGGGGACTGTGTCAGATAAGAGTTGGTGGCACGGTAAACCAGGCAAGAGAGTATAACCTAGCAAGGAAGTCTCCAAGAAAAGGTACGCATACACACAACATACAATTTTTATCTCTCTAAGAACACTAGATATTTTATCCTCCATTTTTAACCCTTGTAACGGCCTGTACTGACTCTCCGCCTGAGCTATCCCTCGATGGTCGAAGCCGTCAAGCTTTTGGTGTTGATCGTGTTTACTGTGCAGGATCAGGACGTCTTACGTGATTGGGACGTGGAAAAAGATCTTGGCGTTAACACTAAGTATATCAGTTCTATATACAGCCCTAGATCAACCAATAACAGATTGGAGAGCCAAGATCTAAAATTATTCAAGAAAAGGTATAAACCTAATTTTTATTTTTGATCCATGTTGCTAAGAAAAAGTTTTTGTTTATGTCTTTAGATCTTTGCTAGATGATGTTTAATGATGATCTATGTTGATGTAACATAGATCCATAGCATCAAAATGCTTTAAAAGTAAAGATTTTCAAAACTGCCAAGAACATAAATTGTGGTCTGACAAGCTAATGTCAGGTGCCACAGATTCTGGTCTGTTTAAGAGTTTTCTTGTTTTATGTTTTGGATCGGTAGTCTGACATGAGGACTATAATCTGGAAGTGGAATCTCAGCCATTCCATGTCGAGGTTTCAAGATATTCATGGTCAAAGTGAGTTGGCCGAGCTTGACTAACACTTTCTGGGTAACCTAGAAAGTGTGAATCCGTGTCTGACAATATCTTTAGGCTCCTTGATCTGTCAGTCCGGTTCGTTTTTGATGTTGTTGTTATACACTTGTAGCCTGCTGTATGCACTTGAGATCCATGGTTTTACTTTCCACAAACAGAGTTTAGATTGAGTGGAATTAATGGTCAAAGTAGGCCTGTTGAGCACGGATAACGTTTCTGGGAAAAACCCAGAAACGGATAAACCAAGTTTCTAACATAGATTGACCAGATCGAATCTGGATATTTTGATGTTTCTGGACTGATATATTGACATCTCGTTGTTCCTTATCATGAATACTATGTGTATGAATCATAAAACCACAAAAATAATGATCAGAACCTAGATTAAAATGAATTAGAAAGTGACTAGAGGAACTGCTGGATTTCTGGGGTTTCTGGGAAAACCCAAAAACCGTCTGACAATGACTTAGAGAGGTTAGATCTAATTGTTTGTTTGTTGTATGACCTATATTTTGATTTAGAGTTGTAGTAGTGCATATTTACTACAAGATCATTGTTCAAGTTAGCCTGGATCACGGTTTGAAATGAGAATCACGGTCGGTCAAATCAACAACCATGAACACGAAAATCGTCAAAGGTGTTCTTGAGCTCAAGAACACCAACGGCGACGCTTTGTGTCGATATAGCCCTATAACGATGGTTTAATTAATTTTTATTTTCTGAATATTCCGGAAATTATTTAAAAATAGAAATAAATTCTAAAAATTACCAAAAATGGTTTTAAAAATTATTTTAAATTATGAAAAATAATTTTTGACCAATTGGAATATTTTTCTTTAATATTTATAACTATTTAAATATTAAAGGTATTAAATTTATTTACTTAATGTATTAAATAAATTAGAGAAAATGATTTAATATTATAAAAAATCATTTTAAATAAGAATAATGTATTTAAAAATATTTTGAGTTATAAAATGTGACTTTTAATATTTTTGGAGAATTTTCATTAATAAATTAATATTAATGATATTATATTTATTTAATTATTAAATTAAATAAATAAGTTTAAAATGATTTTATTGATTTAAAAATCATTTTAAATAAGAATAAAGTGTTAAAAAATATTTTGGATTTTAAAATATAATTTTCTATATTTTTGGAGAATTCTCATTAATAAATTAATATTAATGTTATTAGATTTATTTAATTATTATATTAAATAAATAAATTAAAAATGATTTTATTGATTTAAAATCATTTAACAATGAGAAAAATGAATTAAAAATATTTGAAGTGATAATTAATTACTTTTAATATTTTGATAATTTCATTAATATATAAATATTAATAGTGATGATTTAAAAATAATTTTAATTAATTTAAAAATTATTTAAGTAGAATATTAATGATTTAAAAATATTTTAAGTTATTAATAATAACTTTAATATTTTGACAAGACGTTATTAATATTTTTATATTATTAAATATTAATAATGATAAGATTATTTGATAAATAAATCATTTAAAAATCATTTAAAAATGATTTAAGTGTTTGAAAAATTATTATAAATTATAATAATTGTTTATAATTTATTAAAAGCTTCCGAAAAATATTATAAATGATATTTGACTTATCTAAAATAATATTGAAGCTTAGAGACCAAGTTTAATTGACAATCAATGTGTTAATTGTCGGATAGGGTGACCAGAACACCGAGAATTGACCGAAGTCCAACCAGACCGAACTAGTTAGACTTGTTAAGTATTTATATAGGTTATAAACACTAATGTGGCTATGTGGTAATGTGTCTAGAAGAAGTTTGACCGTAAAATACAGTGTTACGTGTTATAAATGATTGTGCTAATTGTGAGACCGACATTGTTGAATATAGGTCTTACGAACGCAGTTAATTATATTGTGTAACTGTAATCAACGCGGAAGGCAAGTCTTGAGTTATATTCATTCAATTATTATAATGGTTAATTATTGCTAATTATACCATGTCCAGGGAATTTATTGTGGATTATTCGCAGTTAGTGCATGATTAATAATTCAAATTGAATTACTGATTCAGATAATATACATTTGTAGAATAACTGTTGTTGGATATTCATATTCGTAGAAGTTAATATCGACAGTACAGATAATTCCTGTTTATTATCGAATTATGTTGAGAAATGTCTAAGCTAATTATTCTGGCTAGACGAATATTTGTTATAATTTAATAGATTCGAGAAGAGAATTCAATTGTTATTGATAGATCGATGCCAATTATTTCGGCTAGATCGATAAGTAAATAGAAATTGAAATCATTAAATTTTGTTGTTAAATCAAATCTTGATTCTGAGACTGAGAAGAAAAACCTTTTATATAAAGGGAACATTTTTAAGTCGTATATTCGACCATTGCGCATGACCTAAGTATTATGCATAATATAGGGTATAAGGAGTTGGCCGGCTCTAAGTACTTGCAGAGGGGTATGATGTAATCTTTATGGTTATCTGATACTCCTGCGTATGTATCAAAGTAAATCTTTGATAGATACCCGAGAAAGTAAAAGTTCTAGATCCAATGGATCACTCAGCATAAATCTGGAAAACATTTCCACTTTGTAATTGCATAGAATTGATTCTTCATTACTCAATAGAATATCGTAGAAACTTTGAAAGCGTTGTACTCTTTCATTATCAAATTATTGCGTTTCCTAGAATATGAGAAGACTTGTTATTGATTAACGATTGTTCAATATTTCAAAGTTCAATTTAACTTTGGTTTCATTCTATCAAAATAGATAGTATGTTCTTATTGATTCAGTATACATTTATTGTATGTCTTAACTTGCATGGGGCAAACTTGTTGCTCACCCTTGCTATAAATAAAATATTTCATTAGGAAACGAAAGAGGCCAATGTCAAAGAAGAACAAAGGCAAAGGCAAGATGCTGGAGTAGTTATAAAGAACTTATTATTATGTTGTATTTGTAAACCCTTTTTGTTTATCTAAGGGGTATGTTTGTAATTTTAAGGTTAGCAAACCTGGGACTTATGTATTAACAACTTATGTTAATGAGTTATGTATTCCTATTTTTATATGAATGGGTAGTTAAATGTTATTATATTATGGATCGTGAACACCAAACTCGGGGGTCAGGTAACCCGGATTTGGGGGTGTCACATGCAATATTGACAATGTCTAGAAGTTCTGTCAAGGAGAGGTTTAGTCATCTAATTGCGCGCTAATAAGGAGAAATCCTTATCAGAAAGCCCCCTCTTTCCTGGAAACGACCTGGTTGTTAAATATTTTGAGTTATAATATTAATGATGAATAAGTTCGTGTTGATTAAAGATGAAATTGATAGTTCCATTGTGTTGGGATTATTAGTGTTAGTATAAATCGACATTTATTTCGATAATAATGGATGTCTGGAGGTTATATTGACCAATCGAGTAATTAATCGGATAAATGAGCAATTAATTGATATTAATTCACATGCTTATAACTATGTGTTCACATGTGTGTATTATTGATTCACATGATTTACTATTAGGTGAGTTGGTGCAAGATTGATAATACTTGCATGACTAAATTAAAAATGGAGGTATAGATGAAGGTACTATACTATAATTAATTTTTTTACATGTTTAGAACTATTGAGTCACCTGATTTACTATTGATTCACATGATTTACTATTAGGGGAGGAGGTGCAAGTTTGATAATACTTGCTGGACTAAATTAAAAATGAAGAAAAAGAGAAAGGTATTATACTAAAATATTTCGAGCCCCAAAACGTGCAATTATCGAAACTATATTTCCTATAAATAGAAGCTCATTCTTCTTTCATTCTCACCAATTCACTAAATCTCACAAGAGCAATTATTATAGAGAAATTATAGAGAGAAAGAAGAAGAAGAAGTCCTGCTACCTCACTATTCCAAAGATCCGCTTTCTTCTAAGGTAAGGGTATTATTTCTTTCAGATTCATGAAAAGAGTTATTTTCTTTCAATACTCGTAAGGGTTGTTATTCCATTCTTTATTATTCATTTGGAATAACTCATGCATGCGATCTATCGCATGCACGGTGAATTCTTCTTTATTCCATTCTTTATTATTCTATTGGAATAACCTGTATGTGCGGTCCTATCGCATGCCTGGTGAATTCCTTTGTTATTCCATTCTTTATTATTCTGTTGGAATAACATGTCTACGCGGGCTACCACATGTATGGAGAATTCTTATGTTATTCCATTATTTATTATTTTGTTGGAATAACCTGTCTATGCGGACTACCGCATGCATGGTGAATGATCATTCGTATTCATTCCTTATTAAATTGTGGAAATGATCTGTCTACGTGGATTACTGCATGGCGGGCAAAAATCTATTTGCAGTTTCATATATTCTATTATACTCAGTTGGTTAAAGTTTTGGCTTCTATACTCCATGAAATTAGTAGAATATCCTGGATATTTGCTCTTCAACCAGTATCTTTTCATATTCTTCTGAGCATTCTAGAATTTTATTCCACAAAGAAGTATCATGTTGACAATTTGGACGTTATTGATTTCTGGATAAATTAAATTATAAATCTTTAAAATTTATCTTGAACTTGTTTTATTGAATTATTATGTCATTCTTATCATCCTCATGCTTATATTGTGATGAAAGTCATCTTTGGCTTACGTGCATAGATGGACTTGGTATGATTATGACCAGGGATTATTCGGTATAATCATGACCGTAATGTGACGAATGATGTGGTGAAAGTCCTCATTGGCCTGTAGTTCATTGATGGACAGTTGTTGGTATGATTATGACCAGGGATTATACGGTATAATTGTAACCATTGATGATTATATGAATATCCTTGGCCGTGATGCAGGGATGATTCGATTTTATTTATTAAGCTGAGTCTCAGCGATCAAGTTGATGAAAAAAAAATTTAAATCATAGAAGATAGTAGATTTTATGCTCTACTTGACTCTTCTAATGGATTTCTTATTCCGCTGCAGTTGTTGATCTAGAACTTGTTGTCTATTATATTCTATCAGTTGTTATACTGTTGAAGGCTAAGGATAATTTATTCTCCATTATCTTAGTCATAGTATTTCTTACTGGGCTAGTTGAGCTCACCCTTTCTTTCACTGTTCTCTTCAAGAAATGAAAATATAGCTGGGACGAGTCGGGGAACGGATTGACGGTCCAGATTTTTTAGTAGTCCTCACTATTCTATAAAATAGTGTGACAATAAATTTAATGAGGACTCCATTGAGTGTGGATATTGTCTAGATGACAATATTCTTATTAAAACTCTTAGATTATGTTATGTCGTATTTTACATGACTGTTGTATAATTAAGTTGTATTTGAATTTTGTACCATGTATTTGGCGACTAAAGATGGGTGATGTATACCTATTTTGGGGGCGTCACAGTTGGTATCAAAGCTTAGGGATATGATCCCTGGCTGAGATGTGAGACAAGAACTAGGAGGGGAGAGACGGGGAATTCCTTCGCTAGTATGACCTACCTAAGTTTATTTGATATTTAACTGGTCGGTCAGAGTATAGGGATAATATGTGATATGTTAATTAAACCTTGTTTTGTGGCAGTATTTGAAAATGACATCCAAAAATGTTGAGATAAGCAATGAAGCACATGAGACCGTTGAATCACCAGCGATCAATACCCAGGATAATGTGCAACAGGAAGACAATAATCCTCAGGTAAATAATAACACCGATGAAATGATGAATGATGGGATGTTCAGAGGCTTTATGCAATTCATGAAACATCAGGCGAGAGCGGCTCCTGTTCAAAATGCAGGTGGAAACACTGGCAACTCTCGAATGGTCACCGCTAAATAGTTCAAGGAGCTGGGACCACCGGAGTTTTTTGGAGAGCTAAAACCACTTAAGGCGGTGACGTGGATAAATCAGATCAATAAGATATTTGATGTCTTAGGATACTCCGAGAAGAAAAAGGTTCCCTTTGCCACCTTCATGTTGCGAGCATAGGCAGATTACTAGTGGGAATCTGTAAAGCGTACTCAACCTGACACACTCAAGATGTCTTGGGAGAAGTTCCAAGTGTTGTTCAATGACAAGCACTTTCTTGAAAGTATTCGTCACATGAAGGAGGTGGAATTCATCAAGTTTGGGCAACACAATATGACCGTGTCACAATACGAGGCTAAATTTACGGAGTTATCCCGGTTTGCATCCCATTTGGTCGATAATGAGGAGCGAATGACGTGAATATTTCTAAGAGGTTTGAAACCCGAAATATGTCAATATCTCATTTCTCACAAATTGTGTTTGTATTCAGATGTAGTGAATAGGGCTCAGTTATTGGAGCGCGATAATGAGCCAGCCCAACCAAAGGATAATGAGCAACAACACGATAATAATCGTACCGGTGGCAACGACCATCGGAACAATGATAACCATCGTGGGGGAAATTATCATGCCAAGATTGGTAACCACTTCGGTGGTAATCATGACCAAGATAATAGGAGTGCAAATTTCAAGAAGAGAAGGATCAACAACGATGGAAAGACAGCAGCACCAACACCCGTTTTCAAGGAAAGAGAACGACCACCAATTGTATGCTTCAAATGCGGAGAGGAGGGACATATCAGTCCAAACTGCGTGATGGAGTCCAAAACATGTTACAATTGTGGAAAAGAAGGTCACCTAGCCCGATTTTTTTATGTACCAAAGTCAAGTCCAGCTAAGACGGTGGCATTAAAGGCGGATACGGATAAAATAAAGTCGGTGGTTTCAGGAAGAGCGTTTTTTGTGACTTCTCAAAAAGCGAGTAACCCAAACAAAGTTAGCACGGGTTAGTTAATTATAAATTTTTGTGAAGTCTATACCTTATTAGATACCTGTTCAACCCATTCTTTTATCTCTCTTGCTTGCGCTCAACGTTTAAATTTGACTCCGGAGAGATTAGACTTTGACTTATATGTTAAAACTTCGTTAGCAAAAACCTTTGTTACCTCCACTGTTTATAAATCTTGTTTGATTCAAATCGACACTTTCACGTTACCTGTCGATCTTATCTCATTGAAAATACTTGCCTTTGATGTGATTTTAGGAATCGATTGGTTAACTACTCATCATGCTTTTCGTAAGGTTGTTAGATTTCATATTCCTAACCAACCTGTTATCCGAATTCAAGCAACCAAACCACTAAAGTTAATCACTGTCATATCAAGCCATAAGTAAAGATCCCCGAGCCTTTCACTGGTGACTTCCTTGTGGGGAATGCACTGAAGCCGAACTTTCGGTAGGGGATGTTATGGATAACGGTAGCAAGTTGATAGGTATCAATGTGACTTACTATCCAAGTCTTGGATGAGAGTCACAGTTTTGAATGATATTTCTATTGTTAATAAATTTCCTGATGTATTCCTGAAGATTTCTTAGCCTACCCCTAGAGCGTGAAATCGAATTTTGTATTGACCCCAGTACAAAACCCATTTCTATGATCCTAAAATATTTCTTCACCTAGAACGAACGTATAATGCGCCAAAGACGTTGGCTCGAGCTGTTGAAGATTATGACCATACCATTCAATATCATTATGGAAGAACAAACGTGGTAGCTGACGCGTTGAGTAGATGATCGTATGCCTTTACGAGTGCGATGTTGTTAACACAAAAACCCATTTCGTATAACTTACAAATTATGAAGATAGAGTTAAAGACTCTAGGGACCCACGTGAAGATAACGAATATACGATTAGAATCGACTTTAATCGATAAAGTTAAAGCCGTTCAAACTACACACCCGAAGCTGATGAATGTGAAGAAGAAGGTTCAAGAGGGCGTTATTTTAGAAGCAAGAGTCGATGAAGAGAGGAAATCTCAACCCTCGATTTATTTGGCCCATTTGAAATCCTCGATCGAGTAGGAACTGTGGCCTATAGACTCGCTTTACCGCCAAGTATGTCGCGTGTTCATAACGTTTTTTACGTATCGATGTTACGTAAATATGTGGATGTCCCGAATCACATTATTGAATTATAACTAGACGAGCTAGCAGAAGATTTAACGTATGAGGAGATACGTGATAAGAAGGATCACATTCGACACACAAAGGTTATACCTCAAGAGTTAGAATTTGAAGTGAAGTCAATGTATCCTCACCAATTCGGCATACCAGGTACGTACGTAAATTTCGAGGGTGAAATTTCATAAGGAGGGGAGATTGTAAGACCCCAAATTTTATGAAATGAAAGTATTCAATTTTCTTATAATTATTATTTTATTTCGTAAATGGTTAAATTGATAAAAGGTTAATGTTAAGGGTGATATGTGAAATTTTTTGCAAAGTAAGCAAGTTGTTATTCGTTGTGTCGGAGAATATTCGATTGGTCGGGGAATATTCATTTTAACAGAGAATATTCGTACGACGACATAATCATTGGTGGACCCCACAACGGAAGTATTGTCGTAGTAAGAAAACGACAGAATTATCATTTTATAAAAATAACGACGAAAGTGTTACCGTTAAAACTGTTGAACTACCCAGTAGTAAAAGTACAGTAATACGTGTGGTTGCATAGTAGCACACGATATTGATTATTGATGCTTACGTAAGAATTCACTCAGGTATACTCAATTATTGCTACAGTAATTGTTGCATCATATCTCTCATATTATTGATTCAAATATTGTCACAGTATCATCTATATAATATGTTATATTATTAAATCAATAATTGAGATGACAAAGTTATTCATATTATTATTTGCAATATTGACAATGTCTAGAAGTTCTGTCAAGGAGAGGTTTGGTCACCTAATTGCGCGCCAATAAGGAGAAATCCTTATGGGAAAGCCCCCTCTTTCCTAGGAACGACCTGGTTGTTAAATATTATGAGTTATAATATTAATGATGAATAAGTTCGTGTTAATTAAAGATGAAATTGATAGCTCCATTGTGTTGGGAATATTAGTGTTAGTAGAAATCGACATCTATTTCGATAATAATGGATGTCTGGAGGTTATATTGACCAATCAGGTAATTAATCGGATAAATTAGCAATTAACTGATATTAATTCACATGCTTATAACTATGTGTTCACATGTGTGTACTATTGATTCACATGATTTATTATTAGGTGAGTTGGTGCAAGATTGATAATACTTGCATGATTAAATTAAAAATGGAGGTATAGATGAATGTACTATACTATAATTAATTTTTTCACATGTTTAGAACTATTGAGTCACATGATTTACTATTGATTCACATGATTTACTATTAGGGGAGGTGGTGACAGTTTGATAATACTTGCAGGACTAAATTAAAAATTAAGAAAAAGTGAAAGGTATTATACTGTAATATTTCGAGCCCCAAAACGTGAAATTATCAAAAATATATTTTCCTATAAATAGAAGCTCATTCGTCTTTCATTTTCACCAATTCACTAAGTCTCATAAGAGCAATTATTATAGAGAGAAATTATAGAGAGAAAGAATAAGAGAAGTCTGCTACCTCACTATTCCAGTATCCAGTTTCTTCTAAGGTAAGGGGTATTATTTCTTTCGTATTCATGAAGAGAGTTATTTTCTTTCAATACTCGTAAGGGTTGTTATTTCATTCTTTATTATTCGGTTGGAATAACCTGTCTGTGCGGTTTATCGCATGCCTGGTGAATTCTTCTGTTATTCCATTCTTTATTATTCTATTGGAATAACCTGTCTGTGCGGTCTATCGCATGCCTGGTGAATTCTTTTGTTATTCCATTCTTTATTATTCTATTGGAATAACCTGTCTACGTGGGCTACCGCATGCATGGTGAATTCATCTGTTATTCCATTCTTTATTATTCCGTTGGAATAACATGTCTATGTGGACTACCGCATGCATGGTGAATGATCATTCGTATTCATTCCTTATTAAATTATGGAAATAATGTGTCTACGTGGATTACCGCATGGCGGGCAAAACTCTATTTGCAGTTTCATATATTCTATTATACTTAGTTGGTTAAAGTTTTGGCTTCTATACTCCATAAAATTAATAGAATATCCTGTATATTTGCGTTTCATCTAGTATCTTTTCATATTCTTCTGAGCATTCTTGAATTTTACTCCACAAAGCAGTATCATGTTGACAATTTGGACGTTATTGATTTCTGGATAAATTAAATTATAAATCTTTAAAATTTATCTTGAACTTGTTTTATTGAATTATTATGTCATTGTCATCATCCTCATGCTTATATTGTGATGAAAGTCATCTTTGGCTTACGTGCATAGATGGACTTGGTATGATTATGACCAAGGATTATTCGGTATAATCATGACCGTAATGTGATGAATGATGTGGTGAAAGTCCTCATTGGCATGTAGTTCATTGATGGACAGTTGTTGGTATGATTATGACCAGGGATTATTCGGTATAATCATGACCATTGATGATTACATGAATATCCTTGGTCGTGATGCAGGGATGATTCGATTTTATTTATTAAGTTGAGTCTCAGTAATCAAGTTGATGAAAAACTTTTTAAATCATAGAAGATAGTAGATTTTATACTCTACTTGACTCTTCTAATGGATTGCTTATTTTGCTGCAGTTGTTGATCTAAAACTTGTTGTCTATTATATTCTATCGGTTGTTATACTATTGAAGGCTAAGGATAATTTATTCTGCATTATCTTAGTCATAATATTTCTTACTGGGCTAGTTGAGCTCACCCTTTCTTTCATTGTTCTCTTTAGGAAATGAGAATATAGCTGGGACGAGTCCGGGAATGGATTGACGGTCCAGATGGTTGTTTTAGTAGTCCTCACTATTCTATAAAATAGTGTGGCAATAAATGTAATGAGGACTCCATTGAGTGTGGATATTGTATAGATGACAATTTTCTTATTAAAACTCTTAGATTATGTTATGTCGTATTTTACACGACTGTTGTATAATTAAGTTGTATTTGAATTTTGTACCATGTATTTGGCGACTCAAGATGGGTGATGTATACCTATTTTGGGGGCGTCACATTTAGCTTTTGTACATATTGCCTTATCATGTGAGCCTAGGAATTATGTGATCACAGATTCAATTCTTGAATCTAGATTCGGTTCCAGTGATGGATATATTTAGCTGTAAATAGCTTGTAAATTATTCACGGTGTCTGAATTTCCTTAGATGGCTCCCATGCCCACAAGGAGTTTGGCACTGCTATGTATCTTATTTTCTCGAAGATGCTTCGTATCTTGAAAATAAAAGTAATCAAGTCCAATACATAATAAAATGGAAGTATCAAAGGCCTCAATTACTATTGAGCACAAGGGTTTGAAAAACCTATTTTACAAAACATCACTGCCATATCTCGTTAAAATTGAACTTTTATACAAAAGTCAAACCGTTTGTATATAGGTGCGAACGAGGCATATCACTACTTCCAGACAACTGCACATAGACCTACATACACATATTCAGATAAAAGTTTAAATTGGAAAGTGGCGGTAACCGTGTTATCACGGAAGTCGGAGGGTGCCTAACACCTTCCCTCCGCTTAATCAAGCCCCCGGACCATAAAGAATTTCAGTTTTGCAGACCAGTTAAATAGTGTCATATCACTAGGTCTTTGTGCAAACCTTTCAATGGTTGAGTTGTTGCAACCATTTAAAAATACCAACCAGTGACTCTTACAGTCAAATCGTCGACATATACATGTTAGACCTTTTCAAACTTGTTTTTTCGAACAAATCTCACCTAACATGAGAATTGTAAGACCCCAACTTTATATAAATAAAATTAAATTTCCTCTAATTATTATTTTGAATAATAAGGTGTTAATTTGATATAATGCTTTGGTTATGAGTGAAATGTGAAAATTTTGCAAAATAAGCAAGTGGTTATAAAATATTTATTGCTGTCGGAGAATATTCATTTGGTCGTAGAATATTCTTGCTATCGGGGAATATTCGTACGATGGCACAACCATTTGTGGGCACCATAACGTAAAACTACTGGATCAAGAAAACAACAAGTATGAGTTTTTTATAAATAACTCACGTAAACATTCTTATCAATTAACACTATTGGAATACCCGGTGGTTAAAGTACGATGTCTACGCGTGGTTGCACAAAAGATATACTGCGGTATTGCACAAAGATTTTTTATTATTGATTCTTACGTGAAAAGGCACTCTTGAATAATTGTTACAATAATTACTGTTCAATATTTTATTTTTTTGATTCAATAATTGCTACGTTGATTTTTTATATTATTGTTGATTCAATAATTGTCACTGCACAGTATTTTCCATTATCAGATCAATAATTCATATTATTTGAATAATAGTATTAGATAGCATTATTGGTAATGTCTAAGGAAGTTCTGTTTATGAAAGGGGTTTGGTCACCTAATTGCACGTCAGTAAGGAGAAATCCTTATCGAAATCCCCCTCTTTCCTAGGAACGACATGATTGTCATTATTATGATTCTGTAATATTATTTATGAATAATTAATTATTGATTTATATGATAAGGAAATATTTATTTTATGTGGATATAAATGAAGAAATTAATACTGAGGAGTTTTATCAGTATTTTGTCAGAATGGAGGTATTAAAAATCATCCGTATGTAGATTTCGGTCATTTTTTAATTGGAATTTGGAAAAATTTTCTTTTACAAAGTTGTAGAGAATTAAATTCCCTATGAAAAGGGCATAAAATTCGTAATTTTTTGATAAAAGTGCTATTTATTATAAATTATTAAAGTTTTGAAAATAAATGTTTTTATTAAAAACATGGGTGGGCCCCACTTTTGGTTGTTGTGGAATTTTCTTAATTTGGTGGGCCCCACTTGTGGTGTGCTGAATTTGGTCAAGAGGTGTGCGTGAAATTTTTTATTAAAATATTATTTTATTAAATTTTAGTCTCCTTTTGCATTCTAGCATTTTCCTATAAATAGGGTGCTTAGTTAGAATTAAAAATCACACTAGAATCAGAAGTTTTCTCTCTATAATATTGAGCGTATATTGTGAGTATTTAGATACTTTGAGAGTTACTATTTAGTGCAAGTTTTCTTCAACATTATATCCGATATTCCAATCAGAAGTACTGTTCTTTTGAGGGAAGGGATGTTATTTTCTTCTTAAATGATGTTATTTCGTTCAATATCATTATACCGAAATATTGGTATGAATTTTATTATAAAATTTTTACCTTTTCATGTCGAGATTACTATTCATGTATACGACACTATTTACGTATATAACACTATTCACGAATACGGTACTATTCACGAAGTATGATTTTTCTTAGGAAATTGTTACCTTTTGTGTCGGGGTTACTATTCACGTATACGACACTATTCACAGAAAAATTAAATTTTCTTTTCTTTATCCAAGTTGTCTATTATGGTTACTATCTTTGATTGTATCCATGTTTTGATCTTCAGTCTTGAATTTGCTCCAAAATTGATTATTATGGAGTATTTTTGAACTTGGATAAACTGAAGTACGAATGCCTAATCTTTGTGCTTTTATATCACTGGATTTGTTTTCTTTAAAGATAATTTTCATCATCCTCGGTCTTAAATGGTGATACTTGATGATTATCTTTGGCCTGTAGTGCAAAGATGAATGATTACCTGATGAATATCTTTGGCCCGTTGTGCAAAGATGAATATTTGGTTCAAGATGTATATTGATTGATATTACAGGGATACAATATTGATGATGGACTTTTAAATCATAGAAGATGGTAGATTTCATTCTCTACTGAACTCTTCTAATGAATTGTTATTTTCGCTGCGAATATTGATCCAAAACTTGTTGTCCATTATATTTTATCTTATTTGTTGAAGGTTAACGATATTTTGTTGTCCATTATCTTAGTCATAATATTCTTTATTAGGCTAGTTGAGCTCACCCTTTTCCTTTTTGTTCCATTTTTCTTCTCAGGAGGCGAGAATATAGCGGGAACTAGTCGAGGTATGGAATGATGGTTCTAGAAAGTTGTTTTAGCAGTCCTCACTATTTTGTAAAATAGTGTATTATTAATTATAATGAGGACTTATTTGAGTTTGGATATTGTCTACAAGACAATATTTGTATTTAAACTCACAGCGTATATGTTGTCGTAATTTGCACGACAATTGTAATAATGAAGTTGTAGTTGTTTTCTGTACCATGTATTTAGCGACTCAAAATGGATTGTGTGGACCTATTTTGGGGGCGTCACATTTGGTATCAGAGCTTAGGGATATGGTCTCTGGTGGAGATCGGGGAATAGAACAAGGAGGGGAGATGCGAGTAAATCCTTCGCTAGTGTGTCCTACCTAAGCTTATTTGGTATTTAATTGGTCAGTTGAAATATAGGGATAATATGTGGAATGCCAATTTCTTTAATTAACCCTTATTTTATGGATGTATTTGAGAATGGCAGCTGAAAATGTTAACAATGGAGTGAATGAGACCGTGGAGACACCTTTAATCACCAACCAGGAGAACATGCAACAGAACGGCAATGTTCTTCCTATAAACAACAGCACTGATCAAATGATGAATTGTGTGAAGTTTAGAAGCTTTTTGTAGTTCATGCAAAATTAGACGAGGGAGACTCGTGTACAAAATACGGGTGGAAATAATAGCAATGCGCGACTTATCACAGCCAAGCAGTTCAAAGAGTTGGGACCACCAGAATTTTTGGGAAAGCCAGATCCGATCAAGGCGAAATAATGGGTTAAGAAAATTACCAAGATATTTTATGTCTTGGGATGCATGGAGGAACAGAAGGTTCCTTTCGCCACCTTTATGTTCCGTGGTGAGGCGACATTCTTGGTGGGAATCATGAAGCGTATCCACCAAATTACCAATATGTCTTGGGAAACATTTCAAAAACTGTTCAATGACAAGTATTTTCCTGAAAGTATTTGTCATATGAAGGAGGTAGAGTTTTTAGACTGGAACAGAACAACATGAATGTGTCCCATTACGAGGCTATGTTCACAGAGTTATCCAGGTTCACAACTCATTTCGTAGAGAATGAGGAACGTATGATGCGTATGTTTCTGAGAGGTCTGAAACCTAAAATTCGACAATATCTTATTTCTCAAATATTTTCTATACATTCAGATGTTGTGAACATGGTTCAATTATTTGAGCAAGATAATGAGTATGTTCAACCGAGGGACCACAACTAGGGTCATACCGGTGGCAGCAGTCACCGGAGCAATGACAACCAGCGGGGAGGAAAATATCCAGACAAAAGTAGTAACCACTATTGTGGTAATCGTGGCCATGATAGTAGAAGAAGCGAGTTGGAGGACAATTTCAAAAAGAGAAGGTACAACAATAACAACGTGAAGACGGAAGCACCAACATCAACTATTTCTAGGGGAGGAGAATGACCATCGGTCGTATGTTATAAATGAGGGAAAGAGGGACACAATAGCCCAAAGTGCCCACAACAATCCAAGGTGTGTTATTATTGTGGAAAGGAAAGTCATATAGCTAGAGATTGTCTTGTAGCGAAACCAAGTCCAGTGGGAATGGTGACTCCAAAGGTTGTCCCAGACAAGTCAAAGTCGGTGGTTCCTGGAAGAGCGTTTATCGTGACTGCCCAAAACGCGAGGAACCCAAACGAGGTGATCACGGGTAAACAAATTATAAACTCTTGCGAAGTTTTTACCTTATTAGATACCGGTTCTACCCATTCTTATATTTCTCCTATTTGTGCTCAACGTTTGAACTTGACTCTGGAGAAATTAGACTTTAACTTATCTGTTGAGACTCCGTTAGGAGAAACTTTCATTATATCCAAGGTTTATAAATCTTGCTTGATTCAAGTTAGGACCCTCACATTACCTGTCGATCTTATTTCTTTGAAAATACTTGCATTTGATGTGATTTTAGGGATTGATTGGTTAACCACTCATCATGCCAAAATTGATTATTTTCGTAAGGTTGTTACTTTTTATATTACTAACCAACCTGTTATGCGAATTCAAGCAACCAAACCACTAAAGTCAATCACTGTCATATCAAGCCATAAAGCCATTCGTTTATTGAAAATGGATGTTTAGCTTTTTTAGCCCATGTCATGGACTTGAACAAAAATATGTCAGATTTGAATAATATTTCTGTTGTTAGTGAATTTCCTGAAGAACTTCCCGGTCTAACCCCAAAACATGAAGTTGAATTCTTTATTGACCTTGAACATGGTACAAAACTCATTTTTAAAAACCCATATCGAATGGCTCCTATTGAACTTCAAGAGTTAAAGGTCCAACTACAGGAGTTATTAGACATAGGTTTCATTCGTCCTAGTACATCTCCTTGGGGTGCTCTTGTTTTTTTCGTAAAGAAGAAAGATGGGAGTATGCGACTTTGTATTGACTATCAAAAATTTAACCATGTCATCATCAAGAATAGGTATCAACTACCTTGTATTGATGACCTGTTCGACTAGTTATAAGGAGCACAATTGTATGACCCCAACTTTTTATAAATAAAATCAAATTTTTCCTAATTATTATTGTGAATAATAAGGTGTTAATTTGATATAATACTTTGGTTATAGGTGAAATGTGCAAATTTTGCAAAATAAGGAAGTGGTTATAAAATATTCATTTTGTCGAGGAATATTTGTTTGATCGTGGAATATTCTTGTTGTCGCGGAATATTCGTATGACGACGTAGCTATTTGTGGGCCCCATAACGGATAACTGTCAGATAAAGAAAATGACAAGTTTGAGTTTTTATAAATAACGACGTAATGGTTACCGTTAACACTGTTGGAATACCTGGTGGTTAAAATACAGTAATACGCGTGGTTGCACAATAGCACACAATATTGCACAGTATTTTTGAATTATTGATTCTTACGTAAGAAGGCACTACTCAATAATTGTTACAGTAATTACTGTTCAATATTTTATTTTATTGATTCAATAATTGGTACGTTGATATGTTATATTATTATTGTTTCAATAATTATCAGTGCACAGTATTTCCCATTATCAGATCAGTAATTCATATTATTTGAATAATATTATTAGATAGCATTATTGGCAATATCTAAGGAAGTTCTGTCTAGGAAAGGGGTTTGGTCACCTAATTACGCGCCAATAAGGAGAAATCCTTATCGTAAAGCCCCCTCTTTCTTGGGAATGACCTGGTTGTCATAATTGTGATTCTATAATATTATTTGTGAATTATTAATTATTGATTTATAAGATAAGAACATATTTACTTTATGTGGATATAAATGATGGGTATATTTATTTTATGTGGATATAAATGAAGGAATTAATGCGGATGTGTTTTATCAATATTTTGTCGGAATGGAGGTATTAAAAATCGTCCGTATGTGGATTTCAGGCATTTTCTGTTTGGAATTTGGAAAAACTTAAACTTACAAAGTTGTAGAGGATTTAATTTCCTATGAAATAGACATGAGATTCAAATTTTCTGATAAAAGTGCTATTTATTATGAATTATTAAAGTTTTTAAAATTAAATGTTTTTATTAAAATTATGGGCGGGACCCACTTTTGTTTTTTTGAAAACATGTGTTGGAAAGTTTTTTTTAAATGTGATGGGCTGATGGCTTTTCAAAAAGGATTGCGTAGAAGAGGAAAAATAAATAATATTATTTTATTATTTAGTCTGCTTTGGCGTTCTAGCATTTTCCTATAAATAGATACTTAGGTTAGAATTAAAAATCACACCAGAAACAAGTTTTCTTTCTCTCTATATATTATTGAGCGTATTTTGTGAGTATTTTGATACTTTGAGAGTTGATATTCAGTACAAGTTTCCTTCGGCTTTACATCCGATATTCCGATCATAAGTACTGTTATTTTGAGGTAAGGGATGTTATTTTCTTCATAAATGATATTATTTTCTTCAATATCATTATGCCGAAATATTGATATGAATTTTATTGTGGAATTTCTACCTTTTTGTGTCGGGGTTACTATTCACGTATACAGCACTATTCACGTATACGACACTATTCACCAAAAAATATTGATGTTACAGGAGTATATTGATTGATGTTACAGGGATAAAATATTGATGATGTACTTTTAAATCTTAGAAGATAGTAGAATTCATTCTCTACTTAACTCTTCTAATAGATTGTTGTTTCTGCTGCAGTTGTTGATCTAAAATTTGTTGTCTATTATGTTCTATAAGATTTTTTCCTGTTGAAGACTAATGATAATTTGTTGTATATTATCTTAGTCATAATATTCTTTACTGGGCTAGTTGAGCTCACCCTTTTCCTTTTTGTTCCATTTTTCTTCTAAGGAGGTGAGAACATAACAGGAACTAGCCGGGGTTTGGAGTGATGGTTCAAGAGAGTTGATTTAGTAGTCCTCACTATGTTTTAAAATAGTGTATCAATAATTGTAATGAGGACTCCTTTTGAGTTTGTATACTGTCTATTAGACAATATTTGTATTCAAACTCACAGTATATGTGTTGTCGTATTTTGCACAACAATTGTATTAGTGAAGTTATATTTGTTTTTGTACCATGTGTTTGGCGACTCAGAATAGGTGATGTATACCTATTTTGGGGGCATTACAACAATTCTTCTCAAAAATCAATCTTCGTTCCGGATATCATCAGTTAAAGATTAAAATTGAGGATATTCCAAAGACTGCATTCAGAACTCGGTACGGGCATTATGAATTCTTAGTCATGCCTTTTGGATTGACTAATGCTCCTGCTGCTTTTCATGGGTATGATGAACCGAGTATTCAAGAAATATTTGGATCAGTTCGTTGTTGTCTTTATTGATGACATCCTCATCTATTCCAAAAGCCATAAAAATCATGAGCACCATTTGAAGCTGGTACGTCAAAGGCTTCGTGAAAACAAGCTATATGCCAAGCTGAAGAAATGCAAGTTCTGGCTTGAGGAAGTTGCATTCCTTGGGCACGTAGTGTCAAAACATGGAGTATCTGTTGACCCGGCAAAGATTGAAGCAATACAAAGTTGGGAGCAACCGAAGTACATAACTTTCTAGGTGTAGCTGGTTATTATCGGAGATTCATGGAAGGATTTTCTCGAATCGCTACTCCGTTAACTCCTATGACTTGGAAAGGTTCAAAATTCGGTTGGAGCGAGGATTATGAGAAGAGTTTTCAAGAACTCAAGAGGAGACTCATTTCGGCACCTGTTCTGACAATACCATCTGGTTTGGATGGATTTGTTATCGACAGCGATGCTTTGGGAAAAGGGTTCAGATGTGTTCTCATTCAAAATAGGAAAGTCATAGCCTATGCCTCGCGACAACTCAAAAAATATGAAAGAAATTATCCTACTCATGATCTAGAGTTGGCAGCAGTCGTTTTCGCGTTAAAGATCTGGAGACACTACCTGTATGGGGAGAAAGTGGAGATTTATACGGATCATAAGAGCCTCAAATATTTCTTCACCCAAAAGGAGCTCAACATGCGGCAACGACGTTGGCTCGAGCTGTTGAAAGATTAGGACCATACCATTCAATATCATCCTGGAAAAGCGAACGTAGTAGTTGACGCATTGAGTAGAAGATCATATACGGGTACGAGTGCAATATTGTCAACGCAAAGGCCCATTTTATATGACTTGGAAAGGATGGAGATAGAGTTAAAGGCTCTAAGTATCCACGTGATGATATCAAATATACGAGTAGAACCGACTTTAATCGATAAAGTTATAGCTGCTCAAGCTACGGACCTGGAGCTGATGCGTATGAAGAAGAAAGTGCAAGAAGGTGCTATTCTAGAAATAAGAATCGATGAAGAAGGAATACTTTGAGTCAACTCCAGACTTTGTGTTCCTAACGATTCTGACTTGAAGCATAGAATCATTATGGAGGTACACAACACACCGTTTGCAATCCATCCTGGGAGTACCAAAATGTATCATGATCTTTGACATACATTTTGGTGGAGTAATATGAAGAGAGAGATCACGGAGTTTATCTCGAGGTGTTTAACTTGTCAACGTGTAAAGGCGGAGCATCAAGTGCCAAAGGGTCCATTGCAACCACTTGAGATTCTGAAATGGAAGTGGGAACACATTACCATGGATTTCATTACGGGTCTTTCCAAGGTTTCTCAAAGCATAGATGTGATTTGGGTTATTGTAGATAGATCAACCAAGTCTGATCATTCTAGCCTATTCGGGAGACTTATTCCCTTGAACGTCTTGCTCGTATGTACGTAAATGAGATTGTGAGATTATAGGGCATGCCAGTATCTATAGTTTCGGATCGTGACCTAAGATTCACTTCATGATTTTGGGTTAGCTTGCAGAAAGCTATGGGCACGGACTTACGATTCAGTTCGGCATACCATCCTCAAATGGACGGGTAATCAGAAAGGACTATTCAAACTCTTGAAGATCTATTAAGACTATGTGTCCTAGATTTCAAAGGGAGTTGGGATAAGTACCTATCATTGGTGGAATTCTCCTACAACAACAGTTATCAGGCAAGTATAGGTGTGGCTCGATTCGAAGCGTTGTATGGACGAAAGTGTTGCTCTCCAGTATGTTGGGATGAGGTGGGAGAAGCAACGTTGTTGGGACTATAATTGGTACGTATGACTACAGATAAGATCCAAATAATCCGACAACGTATACAAATAGCACTAGATTGAAAAAAGAGTTATGCGGATCTTCATTGAAAGGACGTGGAATTTAATGTTGGAGATTATGTATTGTAACGTGTGGCTCCATGGAAGGGAGTTACAAGATTCTGCAAGAGAGGAAAGCTCAATCCATGATTTATTGGTCCGTTTGAAATTCTTGACCGAGTAGGAAATGTGGCCTATAGACTCGCATTAACTCCAAGTATGTCTCATGTTCATAATATTTTTCACATATCTGTGCTTCGTAAATATGTGCAAGACTCAAACCACATTATTAAGTTAGAACCAGATGAGATAACCGAAGATTTAACGTACGAGGAGGTACCTGTCAAGATCTTGGATAGGAAGGAGCATGTCCTACGCACAAAGGTTATACCACAAGTCAAAGTTTTGTGGAAGAACCATGTTATTGAGGATATGACCTGGGAGTTGGAATCAAAAATAAAAGTGAGGTACCCTCACCTTTTCGAAACACCAGGTACGTACGTCAATTTCGAGGACAAAATTTTATAAGGAAGGGAGGTTGTAAGACCCCAACTTTTTATAAATAAAATTGAATTTCATCTAATTATTATTTTGAATAATAAGGTGTTAATTTGATATAATGATTTGGTTATGGGTGAAATGTGAAAATTTTGCAAAATAAACAAGTGGTTATAACCCCGGTGGAAAATAAATGTGAATATTCGTTTGGTCGTGAAATATTCTTGTTGTCGGAGAATATTCGTACGATGGCACAACCATTTATGGGCCCCATAACGGAAAACTATCGGATGAAAAAAACGACAAGTATGAGTTTTTTATAAATAACGACGTAGTTGTTACCGTTAAAACGATTGGAATACCCCGGTGGTTAAAGTGCGATGTACTGGCGTGGTTGCCGCATAGCAGCTTGCAGTATTACCGCATGTATTTTTGGATTATTAATTCTTACGTGAAGAAGGCCTTTACTCAATAATTGTTATAGTAATTCTTGTATAATATTTTATTTTATTGATTCAATAATTGCTACATTGATATTTTATATTATTGTTGATTCAATAATTATCACTGCACAGTATTTCTCATTATCAGATCAATAATTCATATTATTTGAATAATATTATTAGATAGCATTATTGAAAATCACACCAGAATCTGAAGTTTTCGCTCTCTATAATATTAAGTGTATTTTGTGAGTATTTAAATACTTTGAGAGTTGCTATTCATTGCAAGTTTTCTTCAACATTATATCTGATATTTCAGTCAGAAGTACTGTTCTTTTAAGGTAACGGATGTTATTTTTTTCGTAAATGATATTATTTCGTTCAATATCATTGTGCCAAAATATTGGTATAATTTTATTATGAAATGTTTACCTTTTTATGTTGAGTTTACTATTCACATATACGATACTATTAACGTATACGGCACTATTCACGAATACGGTACTATTCACGAAGTATGATTTTTCTTATGAAATTGTTACCTTTTGTGTCGGGGTTACTATTCACGTATACGACACTATTCATGTATACGACACTATTCACAAAAAAATTAAATTTTCTTTAATTTCTTTATCCAAGTTTTCTATTATGGTTACTATCTTTGATTGTATCCATATTTTTATCTTCATTCTTGAATTTTGCTCCACAATTGATTATTATGGAGTATTTTTGAACTTGGATAAACTGAAGTACGAATCCCTAATCTTTGTCCTTTTATATCACTGGATTCGTTTTCTATAAGATAGTTTTCATCATCCTTAGTCTTAAATGGTGATACTTGATGAATATATTTTGCCTGTAGTGCAAAGATAAATGATTACCTGATGAATATCTTTGGCCCGTAGTGCAAAGATGGACATGTGTTGAGATGAACATGACCAACTGGTGATACAAATGAATATCTTTGGCCTGTAGTGCAAAGATGAATATTTTGTTCAAGATGTATATTGATTGATGTTACAGGGATAAAATATTGATGATGAACTTTTTAAATCATAGAAGATAGTAGATCTCATTCTCTATTTAACTCTTCTAATGAATTGTTATTTTCATTGCGAATATTGATCTAAAACTTGTTGTCCATTATATTTTATCTGATTTGTTGAAGGCTAACGATAATTTATTGTTCATTATCTTAGTCATAATATTATTTATTGGGCTAGTTAAGCTCACCCTTTTCCTTTTTATTCTATTTTTCTTCTCAGGAGACGAGAATATAGCGGGAACAAGTCGGGGTATGGAATGATGGTTCTAGACAGTTGTTTTAGCAGTCCTCACTAATTTTTAAAATAGTGTATCCATAATTGTAATGAGAACTTATTTGAGTTTGGATATTCTCTAGAAGACAATATTTATATTTACACTCACAACATATGTGTTGTCGTATTTTGCACGATAATTGTAATAAAGAAGTTGTAGTTTTTTCTGTACCATGTATTTAGTGACTCAGAATGGGTTGTGTGGACCTATTTTGGGGGCATCACAAGAACACCAAAAAATAAGAACAGAAAGGGACAAATAAAAATCATTACGCCGACAATTGATATGCGTTCGTAAAGAATTATATGTTTTTCTTTAGTTTATAACAGGTACAATTATGTATATGTAAATGAACAAGGGAATTTTGCAATTTTCTAATTTTTTATAAATATGATCATTGGCGACGGGGGAATTAGCGACGGCTTACCCGTCGCGAATGATCTATAACGACGGTTCTTTAAATAATATACATGAAGCTCATTAGCGATGAACAGGAAGTCATTGGCGACGGGTAAGCCGTCGCTAATTCCTATATTAATTACTTTTTTAAAATAATTATTAGCGATGGATTGTTTGTCTCCCATGCCATCACCAATAAGTCATTGCCGACGGACAGTCGTCGCCAATGACCCCTGTCACCAATGACCTCATTGGCGACAGCAGGCGACGGGAGCCATGGGTGACGAGAGTGGCGACGGGCTTAGCCATTGCCAATGACCTCATTGCTGACGACAGGGGGGTCATTGGCTACGGCAAAGCCTATCAGTAATGACCTTTTTGTAGTGGAGGGGTCGATATGTGAGGCATACAGTTTCGATGAGATATCTATATTTGTCTCAGACTATTTTCCCGACAAAGTCTTGACAAAGGCCAATCGAGTCCCGAGACATGATGATGGTGGTAATGTTGAACTAAACGGTTGGCTTTATGTATTTGGTCTATCAAGTCGCGCTTATGGTAAAGAGAAGCGCATATTCCTCTTTGAGTAATATTTACATGCTGTACATAGTTAAATTCTTCTCAATTGCGAGGAGATTGACGAATTTGTGAGGTACACACTGAAAATTTCAATTGTATTATGGATAAATATATCTTAACCTAGAATGACATACATTCCAATATGTTAATGTATATAAAATTTTATAGGTCATACGATAACGAGTTAAAAACGAATCAGCCTGGCATAATTGATAAAGATGTTCAAATCAATCGTGATAAAAACTTTGCAAGGTGGCTAAGGGAAAGAGTAAGTTAAATATATTAAGCATTAATATATACTCCATTAATTTATGACTTCATTTAATGTAATAGAGTTTTTTTAGGCTCTTATTGAGGGAACAATTACGAATTATGTACAAGTCCTTGCTATGGGCCTAAACATGGACCCAGTCAGCCACAATGGTTACAAGATCAATGGTTGTGAATTTCATACAAAGGCATATGCTCATAGTAAAAGAACAATGAACACTAGAGTGTGTGTCCAAGGAGATTGTTACAATAAGCTTGGTCTTGCCTTTTATGGGGAGTTGGAGGAAATAATAGAGTTATCGTACAAGGGCACTTACGGGGGTCAAATTAACTTGTTCAAGTGTCGTTGGTTTGATACATAAAAAGGGATACGTGTAGATCGACATGGAATTTTGGATATTGACCTCCATAGGTCCACGTACGCCAACAAACCATTTGTGTTGCCAACTCAAACAGTATAAGTATACTACACTCCTAGTCCTATTAGGAAAAGGGATAGACCGCCTGCAGATTGGCAAGTTATAATTCATACTCATGTGCGCAGTCGTGTACAAGTAGTAGACGGGGAATTCTACCAAGAGGAGATGCTTTATAGACCTACACCAATAAATGTGGAGGACGACACTGAAGTAATACAGTTAGAGGGTGGAGATGAACCTAATGAATTGGATCCTGAGTCAGTACGTGTGCCAGATGACATTAATACTGAGGAAGAAGAGTTACTGACTGACACTGACACTGACACTGACACTGACACTGGCATTGAATCAGAAGAAGATGATAGTTATGAATCTCAAAACCATATACAAGATGATTCTGACTAAAAATTAGAATATAGTTTAGTATTACTTATAGTACATCTAATTATACATATATACATGTTTTTCATATCATTGTCGTGTTTATGTATCTTTTATATAACTTTTACATATATACTTGTACATTATGTATCTTTCATTTATTACTGTGTTGTACTTAACTATTTCATACCATTAGATGTAATTATCATTTTATTTATATATATACTCAAATATATCACCTTATTAAAATCATGAAATTTATTTTTATAGATGACTTCTGAACTAGCTGCAAGAAAGCGCAGCTTGGGTAAGGGTCTTAATCACGTGCTGAAGGCCTCGATAAATCTGGATGAGTGGATTCTTATACATATTCGTCCTCCTCCGGATAACATGTATATTAAACATTTATATTTCAACATTTTATATTTCAATTTTTTAAGATATATACTCATGTAACTTGCTTAAAATATTATAATCAAATGTTCGTATTTAATGTAAATTATTGTATATTGTAGTGACTTTTGTGATGGAAAAATTGTGAAGTGCATTTCATAATTTGGGCTTACAGAATTGGCCTACACCAGTGATTACGTTGGTGAGCATACCTAGGGCCCACATGTTGTTTGGGCTGAATTTCAGGTATACTTTTTTGTTAATGATGATCACAATATAATTAAAAAAAATTATTAATCAGTAGTGTTGGATTATTTTAATATCATCGTTCTAATATTATTAATGCGTGTTTTATTTGCAGAAGCGATATAGATGGGACGACACACATGCATTTGTTATTCAAACATTATTATGGCAGAAGTTCGTCATCCGAACCAAAGACAATCTAAATAAGGAAAGACAAAAAGCCCTTCATAATGTAGGGATTGACCATCTAGGACATGGTGATGAGTACATAAATGAGCATAGCCCCTATTGATGCATAGAGAGTATATGGGTTGATATGTGTGCCCAGTGGAGAGTCGAGGACTGGGTCAAGAGACGGAAGACTACATCCGCGAACAGATCCTTAGGTGTACCTATAGGCGAAAAGGCAAAAGGGACCTATAAGGGCGGCAGTATATCACAGGTGCAGTACATTACTGCTAGGGTACGTATTTAGTATAAAGTTTCAGTTTTAGTTTTAGTACATCACACATGTTTACTTATTAATATATAAACAAAATAATTTTGTAGGAGGCATCGTCTCAGGGTCAGCCCATCCATTGGTTAGATGTATATGTGGTCACTCGCGATTTTTACCTGAGGCTATCTAAATAGCAGTATACTTTGATATGTTTATAAATTTTTACGTCATTCTTAATCATTTTATATTTATTGTTAACTATTTAATTTTTAACCTACTGACAGGACACTTATAAGAACCTATTGAATGAGCTTTATCCTGAAGGCACCCCGCGGCCGCCGATTGATCAAGGATTGTGGGAGAGGACGTCGGTTGTGAAGAAGAACTATGTCAAAAGCCAAGGACAATGACGACGATGACTGACTATTAGTGGCACTGGCAGCTCTGCTAGTTAGTCTACTAAGTCCTCCTGTCATCCGACGCTGCACACTTCTGCTGACTATGTGAGAGCAATATGTCATGATCGAACTCTTCTGCTCACACTTGGCGTGCATTTACAGTCTCTGCCTTCTGTGGAGTTAGTAGTTGCACTGGTGAGAGCAGCATAGCATCAAGATGAGCCCGAGGTAATCTTATGTACTTTAGCTTTATGTAATACTTTACATATTTAACTTTACATTCAATAATACATGTTTTATTCTTTTGTTACAGCCCCATCTGGACGATATGGATCTGTGAAGGCATTTGTATTCCTTCTTTGTCTTGTTAATTGACATTTGAGTATACATTAATTTTACCCACTAAATAATTAAATTCATGCTTATATTTTACGTTATGACATTTATATATAAATTTTACTCAGACGGTACTTGTTTATATATATGAGCACAATATGTGTGGATGTTTATATTATTGTGTTGGTTTTATTAGATTGTATATATATAAGGATATCGATGGTTATATCGATGGATTTGTATGGATGTTGGTTTATTTATATATATTGCTGTGTGTTGGGATATAAAACAGGTAAAATTTTTTGGAAAATCAACAAAATAACTAATTTTTTTAAATTAATAATCTGCGACCGAATGCAGTCGCTAATACTTTTTAGCGACTGCATACGACTCGATGGTGTCAGTGACCACTTCAATCGCTATTTTTGGTCGCTAACACTTGGGAAGCGCCAACTCTGACACCTGACTCACAGTGACTCAGCTCTGCAACACCATCGGTCGCTATTATGCTGTCGTTGAGAAGACGGTCGCTAATGATGGTCGCTAATGTCCGCTCAGCGACCATATTACGTGCGACCTACATTAGCGACCACTTTCAGTAGCTGATGACTATTGGCAACTATACACGGTCGCTATAAGGCGGTAGCAGAAGAGCCTTTTTCTTATAGTGAAAATATAAGTTCTTCCTTTTCATATTAACAAAATTTTTTCTTAATAGGATTCGAGAAGTATCCCAACAACATAAGGATAGGTGGGAATAATATAAAATTTGTATCCAGTCTTATTGGCCCTCTGCTCCAGGAACGCTCATAATTACCTTTTAGATAACTTTATAATTATTTATGTATTAAAATTTGGATCAAGGTTCACCAATAACAGTATAGTACCGTTAAGCGGTGTGGTTTCTAAAATTAGTATCTATACATATGCGAATGCAAAGAGTATTCGCACCACACCGCACCACATGTATCCACGCATATATAATTTATTATATGTATGTATGTATACATACATTTAAAAATCCTAAAATCTAAATTTAACACTCTTGCATGTCTCTAAACACAATGTCAAAAACTAGACCATATGAATAAGTTGCAAATTATTTTAGATATCCTAAAATGTAGATTAAAATGCTTATTACCTCACATGAATTAGAATAATACACAATCCGAACACTCATGCCCACTGCCAAATTAGGCGTTGTTTTATTTGACTTTTATGATTTACACATTAATTAATTAACATATAAGCTATTAGCAAATGATGTCCTTGTATGTGATTTGAATTTCCTTTTTTCATTATTTTTGTCAAAACTTTTCTTTCACTATTTTTTGTGACTTAAGAGGTAAATACCCCATTTTCCTAATTTCTTATCGAATTTTACTAGTTGACTAAAGTTGTGTAATATTTTATTATATATGGTAATTGATATGAATTATCAAAATTATTTGTTGTTGGCCTCTTATAACAACAATTGCAATTATGTCATTATATTTTTATTTGTTATCTTGATGGATTAAATTTTGATATAATTATTTATTTGTGAAAATTTAAAAGTTCTTGTATATCCATATTTATAATTATATTCGCACTGTATCCACGTGCTCGGTGCGGTATGGTTACGTGATGACAGTGTAAATATAATTTCCACGCATATATGGATACTCCTTGTATCTGTAACACTCCACACCGCGCTCTCCCCTTATTTATATCTAAAAATAAAATAAAATGCTGAAATATCATCTCTTTAAAATTAATGGGCTTCAAATAGACAGAGAGAGTAAAGTAATACTACTGATCACTATTTTGAAACCCGGTCCAGTTTTGTTGGTTCAACTAGTTGAATCGTGAACTGATTCTATGTCCGGTCCGATTTGGCCCAGTTGAACCATTTGATCGGCTAAGTCGAGAAGAGATTTCTGAGTGTCACTTAAGACATTGATACTTGGTCCTCCAATATCTAAACCATTCATCTCAATGATAGCTTTCCAATAGTCAGCTTCAGTAGTTGTATTACAGTTATTAATTATACATGTTTGACATTGTTCATTACTAGAATCATTACCAGATTCAGAATAGATTTCAGCTAAATCATCATCTGAACTTGGTTCTGAATTACTACTAGATAGACAATTAAGAATTCGTTGTTGAATGTCCTCATCAAGGGACATTTTATTAAGTTTCTGTTTTATTTTTGATTTGCATTTATTAGCAAAGTGTCCTGTTTTACCACATTTATAACATTGAATTTTAAATTTATCTTTTTTATTACTGTTCTTCTTTTTCTGAGTAGATTTTTCAGGGGTTTTGTTTTTAGAAGATTTTTTAGAAGAACGTCTTCGGTAAGGTTTAGAAGGCTTCGAACTTTACTGCTTTTTAGCCTTATGGGGATACTGTAATTTTGTGTCATAAGAGAATTGATTGCAAAATTCTCCTATCTCATGCCTTTTGGTGAGATTCTATTTTTCATTAATTGCAGAAGTTTCATATCATTGCATAATGATAATCCTTCTTCAATAATTATGGAAATATGACGGCCATAAGAATACTGGTCATAAGGAATACTCTACGGTCATGTTTATCTCTTAATTTTTTACGGACTTTTTCAGCAAAGAAAGTAGGAAGTCCATTAATAAACTTGGCTTTCCAATTTTCACTGTTGGCATTTGGTCTTTGCATAACTTTAATTAAAAAGACATCTTTATACCATCTAAAATGGGTTAAGGATGGGCAACGAAGATTCTATATGAGTTCTTTACTTCTATCAGTATTCATAAGTCTTGGTCCAACAAAATGATGAATGACTGCTTGAAATAAGGTGTAACAAGCATCTTCTCTTTTTGTTTCAAGTTTAGTAATAGGATAAGTTTCATTCTTATAGGATTGAAGAATTTCAGTTCTTTATTTTTCAGTAAGCGCATTATCCCACCATCCTTTAAGAATGCCGGTAAATCCATTTACTAAGAAACGACAGATCTGATGGTATGTATTATCATTTGTTTTACAGACTGTTGCGTACATCATGATATGATGAATGGTCTCATAAATATGATATTTTGTCTTACCATCAATATTCCATTCATAAATGGTTTTTCCATGGTAAGATTTTTGAGAATGAAAAAAGTCTTCTTCATACAGAATATCCTAAGGAGTAGGTATGGGGTAATAATACCTACTAGGTCCAGATAAAGCCATACGATTTATAAGTTTCTGACTGTAAGTGGTTTTATTAATATTTTGCATTTCCTAAAAATTATTTTGGATTTCCAAAGTATGAATAAGGGAAATGGCATCAGAATCTTCTTCATCATCAGTATTATTATTACTAGCATGTGAAGAGGGTTGGCAAGACATCATGTTAATCTGAGACATAGATGCAGTAGTAGTTTTTAAACCTTTTATTTTATTTAAAAGATTATCAATAAACTCATCATCAAATTTAGAAGATTTCATCCTAAAATAACTAACTTCTAAATGTGGTTTAATGGTTACAGGTTGAAGATCAAGCTTTTGAGGAATAACTTGACAATTATCATTAATATGATTAATTTGTTCTTCTATCTTGGTTAACTATTTTCCTACAGTTTAAAGGAATAAATTTGTATAATTATTATGTTTAGATAAGGGTAAAATATCTTTTATTTTTACCTCTTCATGTTGACAGGGTGTTTCAGATATATCAACATACGGATTGATAACTAAAGGTTTTAAATTTTCATTTCCTGAGCTAAGTTCAAGAGACTTAGGAGGCGGATGAATTGATTGGATTATACTACCACTTATGGTAATCCAGTCCTTTTGAATACCAGTTAACACATTCAGTTGGATTTCAGTGTAAAATTATGACTTTGAAACAAAATTAAAATACCATTTAATAAATGATAAAATACATTGGTTCTTATTCAGATAAGCATAATAATTAGCTTTAATTTCTGCTAATTTATCATTATCATGATTTTTAAAATACCAATTTCTAAAATTCTAGTATTTATCCTGCATGGTTTAAGCACTGGTGAATTTTACTATTTGGAGAAAAATTCATTTAACATTCAAAATTCATATCACTAGCAGTTGTATTCCTTTTATTAAGTCTTCATTTTTAACAGACTCATTACTGGATTTTTTAGACTCTTGATAAACAGATTCTAAAGGATCAGACACAGATTGTCTAGATGATTCAGGAAAATCAATATTATAAGAGACATTATTAATAGATCGACTTCAGGTAAAAGGTCTCTGAAATTTTAAATATACATTTTCATTGATGGTTTGGACAAACATCATCAATGGATTGTTTAATTATAGGCCTGGTAGGAACGACGTTAGTATTGTGTCATTGTTTCGGAAAAGTTATTTCTTCCCAAGGGATCATTCTGGGAATAGCCACTTGACTACTAAAAAGATTAGTGTCTATAAGGATAGTATGTCCTTGTTAGCTTTGTTTTCGGATATAAGGATTTAAAGTAGTTAAAACTTTAAGATGAATACAAAATAATCTGACAAAAATAGGAGATCCTGGTAGATACTCATAGCCATGTGATATAATTCTCATTTCTAAAACTTTTGACAAATTATTATCAAATTAAGGCAACACTTAAATTCGGATAAATATTCAAATATATTGGTCCATGTGCAAGGCTGGTTTCAATAGCACCCATAAGAGAGGCTTTCCAGTTAAGACACATACCATCTCTAACCAATTTTGTCGTAAATAGTAACTCGTGAATAGTAACTCATGAATAGTAACCCTGACACAAAAAGGTAGAAATTTCACAATAAAATCCATACCAATATTTCGGTATAATGATATTGAAAGAATAACATTTCTTAAACTTATAAACAATTTATTTTAATTGTTTACACTAAAATAATGCATTTAATCATTCTAAAATGCCACACTCATAAGATTTCATCACCAATAACCAAAACCCTCATCAAAAATCTGCATATACCACATATATGATTCTCAAGCCATAAAATCATATTTTCCAATTTTCTTCCTTCATATAACATATTTAATTCCTTTATTCATAACTAGTCCATTTTCATAAAAAATATCAAATCAGTTCCAAAAATATTTCTTTTCTGCTATTTAGCAGAATATAGTCCCATATTGAACATATATTTTTCTCAGAATTTTTAAAATTTATTTACTATTTTTTTATAAGGCCAAAACCACCGAATATTTAGACATTTATCATAAATTGTACTTTTATCTAAAAATTCCGAAATTCACAGAGTATACTTCTATCATATACATGTACTTCCAATAAAAATTTCATCAATTTTGGAGTTAACCACAAGGAGTTATAAGGGTTTTCTTTTAAAATAGTCTTTTCCCATAAAGTTCATAACAAAAATCACCATTTTTGGACACAATCTAGAAAACTCATCAAATTATCATTTCAAATTTTTCCAGAATTTTTGAAGGTCGGAAAAATTACGAAACCTAAAATCATAACAACCCTTAAAATCCCTTACTATCCCTTACCTCAAAAGAGCAGCACTTCTGACTGGATATCGGATATGACGCTGAAGGAAACTTGCACTGAAGAATAGCAACTCACCAAGTATCTAAATACTCACAAAATACACTCGATAATCTAGAGAGAGAAAGAGAGAAAGAGAGAAAACTAGTTTCTGGTGTAATTTTCAATTCTAACTTAGCCCTCTATTTATAGGAAAATGTTAGCACGCCAAAGCAGACTTAACTCCGCAACTTTGATGGCTTTACACTGCTTACTATTCCCACCCACCACATTTGAAAATTCAATTGAGTACATTTCTCACCAACCAAAAGTGGGGCCCACCAATTCTAGAATTTTCCACCAAAATCATTTATAACCTAATTTCTGAATCAGTCACCTCTGAAAATTCATAACAAATTATATGCTCATTTTTAACGGTTCAAAATTTGTGGACATATACTCAACTTATATATGTATAACATATCCAAAAATTACAACGATCCAACGGTCGGATTAAATATTATAACTCACACAATAAAGCTGAAATAACACCAATTTGATCTTTTAATACCTCCAATCCGACAAAATACTGATAAAACACCTCAACATTAACTCCTTCATTTATAACCACATAAATAAACCCATCATTTATATCCACATCAAATAAATATTTCCTTATCATATAAATCAATAATTAATTATTCATAAATAATATTACAGAATCACAATTATGACAACCAGGCCATTTCCAGGAAAAAGGGGGCTTTCCGATAAGGATTTCTCCTTACTGGCGCGCAATTAGGTGACCAAACCTCTCCTTGATAGAACTTTGTAGACATTGCCAATAATGCTATCTAATAATATTATTCCAAATAATATGAATTATTGATCTGATAATGGAAAATACTGTGCAGTGACAATTTATTGAAACAACAATAATATAAAATATCAACGCAGCAATTATTTAATCAATAAAATAAAATATTGAACAGTAATTACTGTAACAATTATTGAGTAAAGTGCCTTCTTACGTAAGGATCAATAATTCAACAATATTATACAATAATCCGTGTACTTCTTTGTGCAACCACGCCAGATTCTTTGTATTTTAACCATGGGGTATTCCAACAAATGTTAATTCAGTAACAACTTCTGCCGTTATTCAATTTTGTCGTTTTCTTCTTCCGCGCTTATCCGTTATGGGGCCCACAAATAGTCGCTACTGGCAGTAAATTAATATTCCCCGACAGAAAGAATATTCCACGACCAAACGAATATTCCCCTACAATAATGAATACTTTATAACCACTTGCGTATTTTGAAAAAAAATTCATATCTCGCCCTTAACTTTAAACTTTTATCAATTTAATCATTTACTGAATTGTAATTATAAGAAAAATTGAATACTTTTATTTCATAAAATTCAGGGTCTTACAATCTCGTATCCTTATGAAATTTCGTCCCCGAAATTTATGTACCTGGTATTTCAAAGAGTTGAGAATACCTTGCTTCCATCTTCCCTGTCCTCATGATTTCTCCATTGCTCATCTCCTGTATTTCAGATATCATTCTAGAATACAACTTCAAAACAAAGGTTAATTGACATGTCATAATTTGTCAATTTAAGTAAGAAAATTCAGCTTAGGTAGGACACACACTAGGGAAGGATATTACTCGTCTCTCCCTTCCTAGTTCTAATCCTGGATCTCCGCCAGAGATCATATCCCTAAGCTCTGATACCAAATGTGACGCCCCCAAAATAGGTCCATTCCATCCAACCCATTCTGAATCGCCAAATACATGGTACAAAAAATAACTACAACTTTATTACAACAATTGTCGTGCAAAATACAACAACACATATGCTGTGAATTTTGACAAATATATACCAACTGTGACTCACATCCCAACATTGGATAGCACGTCACCATGGCATCTTGTATGATAGTGGCAAAACACCATTCTAACGTTGGGTTCGCCTCACCCTAGTTGATTCACCAAATATGACTACTAAATGATGTATACAACACACTTTTCTATGCTGTTTAGGGAGAATCTCCACAGCTAGAGACCACCGTTCTATTCCCCTGTTATCCCCACTCGACCCAACTACACTCTTATTACCTGAAAGGAATTGTGAAGCAAAAGGGTGGGCACAACTAGCCCAGTAAAGAATATCATGACTAAAGATAATTAAATTATCAATAGCCTTCATCAATAATAAATCAGAGATTTAGAACATATGGTAGATGATAAAACTTTTCAACCATAGTTGCGGTGAACGAAGCGATCCATTAGAAGAGTCGAATAGTATAGAGTCTATTATCTTCTCCATGTTAAAAATCCACCAACAATGTTTTATCCCTGTAACATCAATCAACAATTCTGGTCCACAATCATATGAATAACTCATAATAATAATTGTAGTTCTAAATTTCTCTTCTCATCCAGGACAAAGATAATTTTCATCACTTGTCTTTACCTAAAACATCAAAGATAATGGTTATACCAAATCACAGTTCATGTTCATAATCATACTAATAAATTCATCTTTGCACTACGGCCAAAGATATTCATCAACAGTTCATCTTTGCACTACAGGCCAAAGATATTCAACAACAGTTCATCTTTGCACTATAGGCCAAAGATATTCAATAACAGTTCATCTTTGCACTACGGGCCAAAGATATTCAACAACAGATCATCTTTGCACTATAGGCCAAATATATTCATCAACAGTTCATCTTTGCAATACATGCCAAAGATATTCATCAACAGTTCATATTTGTGCTACAGGCCAAATATATTAATATATATAATCATTTAAAAATTTATATAAACCATAATTATAACTATGTTGATCAATTCACCTTTGCACTTAAGCTAAAAATATTCAATTGTAAATTCAATAGTCATGATCATACCAGTCAACGATTCAACTTTGCACTACTGGCCAAAGAAAACACATAGTCATGGTCATACCAATAATCTACCCATCTTTACACTCAAGTGAAAGAGAAATTCAACATCAGGGCTATAAAAATATTATATATGATAATAAAAACAATATATATAGTTTTAATCTCCAGAGTAATATTCATAAATCAACTATAATTTGGTTAGAAAAAGAAACTAATTTTGTCATGAATAGTAACTCATGAATAGTAACCCTGACACAAAAAGATAGAAATTCCACAATAAAATCCATACCAATATTTCGGTATAATGATATTGAAAGAATAACATTTCTTAAACTTATAAACAATTTATTTTAATTGTTTACAATTTACTAAAATAATGCATTTAATCATTCTAAAATGCCACACTTATAAGATTTCATCACCAATAACCAAAACCCTCATCAAAAATCTGCATATACCACATATATGATTCTCAAGCCATAAAATCATATTTTCCAATTATCTTCCTTCACATAACATATTCAATTCCTTTATTCATAACTAGTCCATTTTCATGAAAAATATCAAATCAGTTCCAAAAATATTTCTTTTCTGCGATTTAGCAGAATATAGTCCCATATTGAACATATATTTTTCTCAGAATTTTTAAAATTTATTTACTATTTTTTATATGGCCAAAACTGCCGAATATTTAGACATTGATCATAAATTGTACTTTTATCTAAAAATTCCGAAATTCACAGAGTATACTTCTATCATATACATGTACTTCCAATAAAAATTTCATCAATTTTGGAGTTAACCACAAGGAGTTATAAGGGTTTTCTTTTAAAATAGTCTTTTCCCATAAAGTTCATAACTCATAATCTATACATCCAAAAATCACCATTTTTGGACACAATCTAGAAAACTCATCAATTTATCATTTCAAATTTTTCCTGAATTTTTGAAGGTCAGAAAAATTACGAAACCTAAAATCATAACAACCCTTAAAATCCCTTACTATCCCTTACCTCAAAAGAGCAGCACTTCTGACTGGATATTGGATATGACGCTAAAGGAAACTTGCACTGAAGAATAACAACTCACCAAGTATCTAAATACTCACAAAATACACTCGATAATCTAGAGAGAGAAAGAGAGAAAACTTATTTCTGATGTGATTTTCAATTCTAACTTAGCCCTCTATTTATAAGAAAATGTTAGCACGCCGAAGCAGATTTAACCTGCAACCTGATGTCTTTACCTGCTACTATTCCCACCCACCACATTTGAAAATTCAATTGAGTACATTTCTCACCAACCAAAAGTGCGGCCCACCAATTCTAGAATTTTCCACCAAAATCATTTATAACCTAATTTTTGAATCAGTCGCCTATTAAAATTTATAACAAATTATACGCTCATTTTTAACGGTTCAAAATTTGTGGACATATACTCAACTTATATATGTATAACATATCCAAAAATTACAACGATCCAACGGTCGGATTAAATATTATAACTCACACAATAAAGCTGTAATAACACCGATTTGATCTTTTAATACCTCTAATCCGACAAAATACTGATAAAACACCTCAACATTAACTCCTTCATTTATAACCACATAAATAAACCCATCATTTATATTCACATCAAATAAATATTTCCTTATCATATAAATCAATAATTAATTATTCACAAATAATATTACAGAATCACAATTATGACAACCAGGCCGTTCCCAGGAAAGAGGGGGCTTTCCGATAAGGATTTCTCCTTACTGGTGCGCAATTAGGTGACCAAACCTCTCCTTGACAGAACTTTGTAGACATTTCCAATAATGCTATCTAATAATATTATTCCAAATAATATGAATTATTGATCTGGTAATGGAAAATACTGTGCAGTGACAATTTATTGAAACAACAATAATATAAAATATCAACGCAACAATTATTGAATCGAGAAAATAAAATATTGAGCGATAATAAGCATAATCGAATATTGAGTAGTGCCTTCTTACGTAAGGATCAATAATTCAACAATACTTGTAATACCGCAGGTGATCTCTTAATGCGACCACGCGTATTCATCGTATTTTAACCACCGGTATTCCAACAATGTTAATCGGTAATAACTTCGCCGTTATTCAATTTTGTCGTTTTCTTCTTCCTACGCTTATCCGTTATGGGGCCCACAAATAGGCTGCCGCAGTAATTTAATATTCTCCGACGAAAAGTATATTCCACGACCAAATGAATATTCCCCGACAATAATGAATACTTTATAACCACTTGCGTATTTTGAAAAAAAATTCATATCTCACCCTTAACTTTAAATTTTTATCAATTTAATCATTTACTGAATTGTAATTATAAGAAAAATTGAATACTTTTATTTCATAAAATTCGGGGTCTTACAATCTCCCCTCCTTATAAAATTTCGTCCCCGAAATTTACGTACCTTGTATTTCAAAGAGTTGAGAATACCTTGCTTCCATCTTCCCTGTCCTCATGATTTCTCCATTGCTCATCTCCTGTATTTCAAATATCACTCTAGAATACAGCTTCAAAACAAAGGTTAATTGACATGTCATAATTTGTAAATTTAAGTAAGAAAATTCAGCTTAGGTAGGACACACACTAGGGAAGGATATTACTCGTCTCTCCCTTCCTAGTTCTAATCCTGGATCTCCGCCAGAGATCATATCCCTAAGCTCTGATACCAAATGTGACGCCCCCAAAATAGGTCCATTCCATCCAACCCATTCTGAGTCGCCAAATACATGGTACAAAAAATAACTACAACTTTATTACAACAATTGTCGTGCAAAATACAACAACACATATGCTGTGAATTTTGACAAATATATACCAACTGTGACTCACATCCCAACATTGGATAGCACGTCACCATGGCATCTTGTATGATAGTGGCAAAACACCATTCTAACGTTGGGTTCGCCTCACCCTAGTTGATTCACCAAATATGACTACTAAATGATGTATACAACACACTTTTCTATGCTATTTAGGGAGAATCTCCACAGCTAGAGACCACCGTTCTATTCCCCTGTTATCCCCACTCGACCCAACTACACTCTTATTACCTGAAAGGAATTGTGAAGCAAAAGGGTGGGCACAACTAGCCCAGTAAAGAATATCATGACTAAAGATAATTAAATTATCAATAGCCTTCATCAATAATAAATCAGAGATTTAGAACATATGGTAGATGATAAAACTTTTCAACCATAGTTGCAGCGGAATGAACAATCCATTAGAAGAGTTAAATAAACTATAGAGTCTATTATCTTCTCCATGTTAAAAATCCACCAACAATGTTTTATTCCTGTAACATCAATCAACAATTCTGGTCCACAATCATATGAATAACTCATAATCATAGTTGTAGTTCTAAATTTCTCTTCTCATCGAGGACAAAGATAATTTTTATCACTTGTCTTTACCTAAAACATCAAAGATAATGGTTATACCAAATCACAGTTCATGTTCATAATCATACTAATAAATTCATCTTTGCACTACGACCAAAGATATTCATCAACAGTTCATCTTTGCACTACAGGCCAAAGATATTCAACAACAGTTCATCTTTGCACTACAGGCCAAAGATATTCAATAACAGTTCATCTTTGCACTACGGGCCAAAGATATTCAACAACAGATCATCTTTGCACTATAGGCCAAAGATATTCATCAACAGTTCATCGTTGCAATACATGCCAAAGATATTCATCAACAGTTCATATTTGCGCTACAGGCCAAGTATATTAATATATATAATCATTTCAAAATCTATATAAACCATAATTATAACCATGTTGATCAATTCACCTTTGCACTTAAGCTAAAAATATTCAATTATAAATTCAATGGTCATGATCATACCAGTCAACGATTCCATTTGTACTACTGGCCAAAGAGAACCCATAGTCATGATCATACCAATAATCTACCCATCTTTACACTCAAGTGAAAGAGAAATTCAATATCAGGACTATAAAAATATTATATATGATAATAAAAACAATATATATAGTTTTGATCTCCAGAGTAATATTCATAAATCAACTATAATTTGGTTAGAAAAAGAAACCAATTTTGTCGTAAATAGTAACTCGTGAATAGTAACTCATGAATAGTAAATCATGAATAGTAACCCCGACACAAAAAGGTAGAAATTCCACAATAAAATCCATACCAATATTTCGGTATAATGATATTGAAAGAACAACATTTCTTAAACTTATAAACAATTTATTTTAATTGTTTACAATTTACTAAAATAATGCATTTAATCATTCTAAAATGCCGCACTCATAAGATTTCATCACCAATAACCAAAACCCTCATCAAAAATCTGCATATACCACATATATGATTCTCAAGCCATAAAATCATATTTTCCAATTTTCTTCCTTCATATAACATATTTAATTCCTTTATTCATAACTAGTCCATTTTCGTGAAAAATACCAAATCAGTTCCAAAAATATTTCTTTTCTGGGATTTAACAGAATATAGTCCCATATTGAACATATATTTTTCTCAGAATTTTTAAAATATATTTACAATTTTTTATGTGGCCAAAACCGCCGAATATTTAGACATTTATCATAAATTGTACTTTTATCTAAAAATTCTGAAATTCACAGAGTATACTTCTATCATATACATGTACTCCCAATAAAAACTTCATCAATTTTGGAGTTAACCACAAGGAGTTATAAGGGTTTTCTTTTAAAATAGTTTTTTCCCATAAAGTTCATAACTTATAATATATACATCCAAAAATCGCCATTTTTGGACACAATCTAGAAAACTCGTCAAAATATCATTTCAATTTTTTCCAGAATTTTTGAAGGTCAGAAAAATTATGAAACTTAAAATCATAACAACCCTTAAAATCCCTTACTATCCCTTACCTCAAAAGAGCAGCACTTCTGACTGGATATCGGATATGACGCTGAAGGAAACTTGCACTAAAGAATAGCAACTCACCAAGTATCTAAATACTCATAAAATACACTCGATAATCTAGAGAGAGAAAGAGAGAAAACTTGTTTCTGGTGTGATTTTCAATTCTTACTTAGCCCTCTATTTATAGAAAAATATTAGCACGCAAAGGCATTTAACTCGCAACTCATGGCTTTACTCTTTACTATTCCCACCCACAACATTTGAAAATTCAATTGAGCACATTTCTCACCAACCAAAAGTGGGGCCCACCAATTTTAGAATTTTCCACCAAAATCATTTATAACCTAATTTCTGAATCAATCACCTCTTAAAATTCATAACAAATTATATGCTCATTTTTAACGGTTCAGAATTTGTGGACATATACTCAACTTATATATGTATAATATATCCAAAAATTACAACGATCCAACGGTCGGATTAAATATTATAACTCACACAATAAAGTCAGATAACAATTGGATTTGATCTTTTAATACCTCTAATCCGACAAAATACTGATAAAACACCTCAACATTAACTCCTTCCTTTATAACCACATAAATAAACCCATCATTTATATACACATCAAATAAATATTTCTTTATCATATAAATCAATAATTAATTATTCACAAATAATATTACAGAACCACAATTATGACAATCAGGCCGTTCCCAGGAAAGAGGGGGCTTTACGATAAGGATTTCTCCTTCTTTGGCCTTGATTAGGTGACCAAACCTCTCCTTGATGTAACTTTCTAGACATTGCCAATAATGCTATCTAATAATATTATTCCAAATAATATGAATTATTGATCCGATAATGGAAAATCTTTGTGCGAAAGGACAATTTATTGAAACAACAATAATATAAAATATTAACGCAAAGAATTATTGAATCAAGAAAATAAAATATTGAGCGATAATTATCGTAACAATTATTGAGTAGTGCCTTCTTACGTAAGGATCAATAATTCAACAATACTATGCAATACTGGTGCTACCGTATACCACGCGTATTACTTTATTTTAACCAATTTATTATTCCAACAATGTTAATTGGTAATAACTACTGCGTTATTCTATTTTGTCGTTTTTCTTCCGATGAGTATCCGTTATGGGCGCACAAATAGGCTGCTACTGTCAAATCGTGCGAATATTCCCCAACAGAAAGAATATTCCACGACCAAATGAATATTCCCCGACAATAATGAATACTTTATAACCACTTGCGTATTTTGAAAAAATTTCATATATCACCCTTAACTTTAAACTTTTATCAATTTAATCATTTACTGAATTGTAATTATAAGAAAAATTGAATACTTTTATTTCATAAAATTCGGGGTCTTACATATTAATCGTTCTGATTTATTAACCCGTTCTAAGAAATAAGAACGATTATGATTGTCAGTCGCAGTTTGTTATGCTATATAATAACGATTACTATTTTCTATATGGTAATCTAAAAGATCAAGCAAAGAAATATAATAATTGACAGAAACAATAATTAAAACTTATAGAAGAGCTTTGTAGATCTACAAACTTCAAACTTTATATATATTAAATAGTTTATAGGGGAGAGAGAGTACAGAGGGAAAATGCAAAGAAAAGTTATGCCTCAACATGGGTGAGGGCTCCCAATTTATACAAGAAAGAAGATAAGTAAGGACTAAAGTGTGTCCTAGTAAATGGATTCGTAAGGCAATCCTTATCTTTCTTCTTTAACTCTCAGCCATAGGAAGTGGAATGGCGTGAGACAGATTGTCGATTGAGTGGAGCATTATGGAAGAAAACTGGTGTCGTCTTCTGATAATTGTGAGCAGTTGGCTTCTACTTTCTGATGGCGGAGACACTGTGGTTGTCTTTTTCTGATAATTGGTAACTTTTCTGTAGTGGAGGAAAACTTTATGTTTTTCCTTTTCCTTTCTTGTCTTGCTCCATCTTTTCAGAAATCATTGAGGTAAGAGAATCCCAGAAATATCCCATAGTGGGTTCTGGTTCTTAGCTCTCTCCAGCCAAGACGCTAAACTCATTGTCATCCTATTCAGATCCTTCATTACTGCTAACAGTTTTCATGGAACAATTATCTTGGACTAAGGATTGTAAAAATTGAGTTTTCATAAAATCCATAGTTTTAACTATTAATTCAGTTTCAGTTAGATTAGGAAACTTCTGTTTTAAATCTATCTGAATCTTGACAAAAGGATTAACTGGTGCTGGTGCTGGTAGGCTTTGAGGGATGACATCAAGACAGGCCTGAGTATGATTCTTTATAGTCTTGAGAAGTTTTGGTAGTGTAGGATTAAGTCCTTTATCCCACTATTTGGTAAAAAAATACCATTTTAAGGCCAGGAATCTTATTCTGATAGTCACACTGAAAATCCTATTTCCAGATCCAGGGGATTCCAAAATGGATTATGAAATGGGCAAGTAATTTAAGCATAGATAATTCTTTGTTTACTGGTATATGGGCATAAACAACTTTCCACTCCTTGAATGTTGTTTGAACTGATTCTGGTAAAGTTTCAATAGTAATATCGAGTTTATCCCACCAAACGAACCAGTTGGAAATTTTATTTTTTAGAACATCGGGACATATAAGGATAAACCAAGTATGGTTATGAATAGGATTATGGTAATAAAATATCTGCGTAAAGGAATCAATATAATCACAATAGTTGTATTTTGTTTCTTTATGGCTAGTCTTAATAGTACAGGTAGTATGGGGATTAATTCCCCAGTTAACAAGAGGCATGATGCTCTTGATAGTTGTTTTACTGTATTGGATCGGGCTGGCTGCTTTAGTAGGATCATGAAGCGTATGCTTAATGTCCATTGATGTTGTTTCATTAATAATCTGTTCATAAACATATCGATACTGGTTGAAATGAGGAGGAAATTGTTGAGTCATTAAATAACGCCTCTTGATTTCCCATGGATCTTTCATCCATTTCTCATCATTCTGGTCAATGATCAATACTGTTTCTTCCACATATTTATTTGGAATTAAGAGGGGGAGGATTGGGAGAATTGATCAAGCACATCTGTCAACGATTTACTAAGGATAAAAGCCACAACACCACAACACGGCTAAAGGCAAAGTCCTAAACGAGACTTGGGTGACGTTCCACTTGATCAAATATTAACCCTATTATGTCTTATTTAATAAAATGGCATGAATATTTTAAAGGCATATTAAATATATACTAACAAATAAATTATTACATATATTATCTCATAAGATTACTGTTGATTTGGGGGTTTTCACAAATCTATAAGCCGACAAGTTTCTTCCTGTATAGCTTTTTTAGTTAAAACTATTAACCATTCTAAGAAATAAGAACGATTATGATTGTTAGTCGCAGTTTGATATGCTGTATAATAACGATTAATGTTTTCTATATGGTAATCTAAAAGATCAAGCAAAGAAACATAATAATTGACAAAAGCAATAATTAAAACTTACAGAAGATCTTTGTAGATCTTCAAACTTCAAACTTTATATATATATATATATTAAATAGTATAGGGGAGAGAGAGAGTATAGAGGGAAAATGCAAAGAAAAGTTCTTCCTCAACATGGGTGAGGGCTACTAATTTATACAAGAAAGAAGATAAGTAAGGACTGAAGCGTGTCCTAGTAAGTGGAGTCGTAAGGAAATCCTTATCTTTCTTCTTTAACTCTCAGCATATTAAACTGCGACTAACAATCATAATCGTTCTTATTTCTATATAGTAATATAAAAGATCAAGCAAAGAAACATAATAATTGACAAAAGATATAATTAAAACTTACAGAAGATCTTTGTAGGTCTTCAAACTTCAAACTTTATATATATATATTAAATAGTTTATAGGGGATAGAGAGAGAGAGTATAAAGGGAAAATGCAAAGAAAAGTTCTGCCTCAACATGGGTGAGGGCTACCAATTTATACAAGAAAGAAGATAAGTAAGGACTAAGGCGTGTCCTAGTAAGTGGAGTCGTAAGGAAATCCTTATCTTTCTTCTTTAACTCTCAGCCATAGGAAGTGGAATGGCGTGAGACAGATTGTCGGTTGAGTGGAGCATTATTGATGACAGCTGGTGTCGTCTTCTGATAATTGAGAGCAGTTGGCTTCTCTTTTTTGATGGTGGAGACACTGTGATTTTCTTTTTCTAATTATTGGGTAACTTTTCTTTAGTGAAGGAAAACTTTATGCTTTTCTTTTTCCTTTCTTGTCTTGCTCCATCTTTTTAGAAAACGTGGAGGTGAGAGAATCCCAAAAATCTCTCATAGTGGGTTTTGGTTCTTGGCTCTCTTCAGCCAAGACGCTGAACTCATTGTCATCTTGTTCAGATCCTTCATTACTGCTAATAGTTTTCATGGAACAATCATCCTGGACTAAGGATTGTAAAAATTGAGTTTTCATAAAATCTATAGTTTTAACTATTAATTCAGTTTCAATTAGATTAGGAAACTTCTGTTTTAAATCTGCCTGAATCTTGACAAAAGGATTAATTGGTGCTGGTGCTGGTAGGCTTTGAGGGATGACATCAAGACATGCTTGAGTATGATTCTTTATGGTCTTGAGAAGTTATGGTAGTGTAGGATTAAGTCCTATATCCCACCATTTGGTAAAAAAATACCATTTTAAGGCGAGGAATCTTATTCTGATAGTCACACTGAAAATCCCATTTCCAGATCCAGGGGATTCCAAAATGGATTATGAAATGGGTAAGTAATTTAAGTATAGATAATTCTTTGTTTACTGGTATATGGGCATAAGCAACTTGCCACTCCTTGAATGCTGTTTGAACTAATTCTTGTAAAGTTTCAATAGTAATACCGAATTTATCCCACCAAACAAAAAACCAGTTGGGAATTTTGTTTTTTAGAACATCGGGACATATATAGATAAACCAAGTATGGTTATGAATAGGATTCTGGTAATAAAATACATGCGTAAAGGAATCAATATAATCCAAATAGCTGTATTTTGTTTCTGTATGGCTACTCTCAATAGTACGGGTAGTATGCGGATTAATACCCCAATTAACAAGAGGCATGATGCTCTTGATAGTTGTTTTACTATATTGGATCGGGATGGTTGGTTTAGTAGGATCATGAAGTGTATGCTTAATGTCCATTGATGCTATTTTAGTAATAATATGTTCATAAACATATCGATATTGGTTGAAACGGGGAGGAAATTGTTGAGTCGTTAAATAACAACTCTTGAATTCTCATAGATCTTTCATCTATTTCTCATCATTTTGGTCAATGATCAATACTGTTTCTTCCACATATTTGTTTGGAATGTACTGTTCTGGTAATAGAAGAACATCCTTTATTGTAGGTTGGCTAGAAGAAGCTGAAGAATTACTGGTTTGAGTATTCAAACTAGGAAATTTTGTATAATACAGATTAGCTCTGCATTGGCCTCGTTTACCGCGGTCACGGCCTCTACTGGTCATTCCTGTAAATATTCTCTATTTAGAAAATCCGGTAAAGAATTATGTTTTCCCTTGATATATTCAATATCAAAGTCAAATACGAATAAATTACATTGCCAAGTAGCAAATATCTGTTTAGATGCTAAATTTTGAACATCTTTTTTAAATATTTGTTTACCAGCTGAACAATCAACTCGGATTAAAAAGTGTTGATTTAAAATATCATCTTGAAATTTTAAAACGCATTTAACAATTGAAAGACATTCCTTCTTTATTGTGGGATAATTTAAAGAAGGTCCTTTCCGGACTTCTGAAGTAAAACGGATAAGATCCTCTTTTTTAGTGTTAGGATTTAATTGCTTAAGAATTCCACCATATCATGTATTAGAAGCATCAGTTTGAACGATCTTCTTCCATTCAGGATTAGGTTGAGATAAACAAGGTAGCTGTTTGACCCTATTTTTGATCTTTTTTACTTCATCAGTATGCTCAGTAGTCCAAGGTAAAGGATTTTTACGTAACCGAGTATACAGAATAGCAACATCCTGAGAAAGATTTGGGTAATAATCTTGAATGTAATTAAGGCTGCCTAAAAACCTTTGCAGTTGATTAATATCTTTAATTTTATCCAGAAATTTAGATGCAAATTCAATACATCTATCGATTGGAATAATAGTTCCGTTGGAATTAATATGTCCAAGAAATCTGATTTTAGTTTGGAAGAGTTTCATTTTAGGGGCAGAAACTACAAAACCATTTTTTATGATAACATTTTTAAAAATGTTTAATATGTTGGTCGATGGATGAAGAGAAAATTAAGACATCATCAATATAACAAATAATAAATTCAGTGAAAGGATTAAAAATATCATTCATGATATGTTGAAATTCAGAAGGTCTATTTTTGACACCAAATGGAAGAACATTCCATTCATAATGGCCAAAGGGTACTGTAAAAGCAGTTTTATAACTATCCACCAACTGTAGAGAAATATTGGTCAGTTTCAGAGCTGATAAACCCAATTCAGTGTATACGGATAACGGCATAAGGTTCACACTTGCCCCCAAGTCACACAAACATTTGTTGAATACCATGTTACCAATCGTGCACGAAATAGTAAAGCTCCCCGGATCTTTCAACTTTGGCGCTAACTTTCGCTGTAAAACTGCACTACATTCCTCTGTTAATGCCACAGTTTCAAAATCCTCCAACTTTTTGCTAGACAGAATTCCCTTCATAAATTTAGCATAATTGGGCATCTGCTCTAAGGCTTCTGTGAAAGGGATGTTAATCTGAAGTTTCTTAAAAACTTCTAAAAATTTTGTGAACTTCTTATCTAATTTCTATTTTTGGACTCTATGCTAAAACGGCGGTGGAGGATACACAACTGGCTTGTCATTCGACTTTGCCTGTTCAACTTGCTTTTCCTCTCCTTGTTTCTCTTCAACCACTTTGTTGTCATCAACTTTGTCATCTTTTATAACTGAATTTTCTATAATTATCCCATCTAGATGTTTTCCACTTCTCAAGGTGATTGCATGACACTGCTCGTGATTTCCCTTTGGATTCTTTTTGGTGTCACTTGGTAGAGTCCATTGCGGTCAATTGTTCAATGCTAAGGCCAGTTGTCCCATCTGATTTTCTAGATTCTTGATGGCTACTGCTTGTAACTTCATAACTGCCTCGTTGCTCGTAATATACTTCAATAACAACTCTTCTAAATCTGATTTTCTCTCTTGATGCTGAGTTGTTTGTTGATGTTGATTCTGAAATCCCGGGGGAAAAGATTGTCGTGGAGCTTGCTGATTTTGATTGTTGCTCCGTGACAAATTGGGATGGCTTTTATTCCTCTGGTTGTAATCATTTTGATATATATTATGTGACGGTATCCTGTTATAGCTGCCCACAAACTGAACTAATGTTGGGTTGATGGCGCACTGCTCCGTAGGATGTTCTCCAGCACATAACTCGCACACATACGCCACCTGTTGTGGTTGTGCACCCGTAATGGTATTAATTTTCTTTGATAATGCAGCAATCTGAGTTGCCAACGCGGTCACTCCATCTACCTCTAAAACCCCAGCCACCTTAGGTTATGTCATCCTCGAAGTAGGCCACTGGTAGTTGTTAGCCGCCATTGTCTCAACTAACACATACACTTCCTCATATCTCTTAGCCATAAATGCTCCACCCGAAGCTGCATCGATACTTGTCCTGAGATTTACATTTATCCCGTTGTAGAATGTGTTCATCTGTAGCCATTTGGGTAATCCGTGATGTGGGCATTTCCTAAGAAATTCCTTGTATCTTTCCCATAACTCATATAATGATTCCCCGTGTTGTTGTTCGAACATAGTAATCTAATTCCTCATTTTTGCAGTTTTTGCTGGTGGGAAGAATTTGGCTAGAAATTTTAGCGCTAGGTCTTCCTATGTAGTTATTAAGCCCGATGGTAGTGAGTGAAAACAACTCTTTGCCTTGTCCCATAGAGTGAATGGGAACAAGCGAAGCCTGATTGCTTCATCTGACACCCCATTATACCTGAAAGTGTCACAAATCTCCAAAAAGATGATCAAGTGTTCATTCGGATCATCATTTGCAAGTCCCCCAAACTGTATCGAGTTCTAAATCATCTGAATAGTCCCAGGCTTGATCTCAAACACGTTTGCAGCGATCGATGGCCTGGTAATACTTGTCTGAAGCTCAGTCACATTAGGTGTAGCAAAATCCCTCAACACTTTCTGGTCTTCGGCAGCCATTACTTCTTCTTTTTCAGTATTCTCAAAGTCTTCCCTCGTGTCTTTGATCAACTTACTTAGCCTTTGAAATCTTTTCTCGATATCATCCTCCAAAGGAAGTAAGTCTGGGTTTTTGGACCGAGTTTGCATAAACCGACTTTAAGAACCTGAAATAGGAAGAACAAAAAAAAAGAAAAATGTTTAAGTAAAACTGGACTAATTAAACTAATATTGCAAAAAATATTAAAATCTATATTATATCCCCGGCAACGGCGCCAAAAATTTGTTGGGTAAAATCTATATACGCACAGCACGCAAGTATACGTGGTCAATAAGTAATATAATGATAAGTCAAGTATCGTTCCCACATAGATTAGCTAGAAATTAACCCTCACAATTACCAATTTCCTATTAATCTAAATTTTATTAAACTAATCAATTTCAGATTTATAACTAAAAATATTAAAAATACTAAGATTACCAAACAAATCAACAACACTAAAAATAGAATTTTCAAACAAATATTGGAAAATTAGGCTTACAACTTTACTCTAAGCATCACTCTGATTATTACACCCTATTCCAGTTTAATTAACTATCCCAGTTTATTAATCAAGAACACTCAAGTAGAACTAGCCACCTCTCGATGCATTAGTACCATATTAACTTAAATCTACAAATTAGATAGAATTAAATTAATCACCTTAAATAACTAACTCACTATATCTCTATGTGAATTACAATCAAATAAGGTTTAAGTTCAAGTTCTCTATCCGATTACATGCGATGTTAAACATATCTCTACCCTAACATTCATCAAGATTCCATTCATTCATAGAATTCAAGAACATATGCTATATTTACTAAGTCTAGACTCATATTTATTCTCTCGACTCCATACAAGTTCATATAAAATTAGTGATCAGGCAATTTATAAATTCAATCATAAATCAATATAGATAAACTGAATAATAGCCTATTAAACTGAAAATCAAAGTTACATAATCATCGTTCCACTCAGAGATACGTTATAAGCCTAAATAAGAATTTAGTTCATCGTCAATGAATTAATTAAAGTAAACATCATACCAATTACAGAATTTAAACTAAAGAAGAAGAATAAATCCAGAACCACCTTTCTCTCTAGCTTCAATCTGAAATTATTGTGAAATTGCCTTCAACGTCTTTCTCCAATTCTCTTGCTCAGAAAATCTGTCCTCTATGAATAATTACTTGTATGATCCTTCAATCTTGTGTTTGTTGTTAATTATATCACTCAAAGATATATTCTGACTCTACTTCCTTCCCAAAACGAGTTCGAATCCGAGCCAAACAATAATCTTTACGTTATTGCAGAACTCCAAATGCTACAGGAGACTCTTTCTTTTTCCAGTACCCCCGCCCCGACGGGGGTTTATCCTTGTAAAGGGCCCACCCTAGCGGGCATGTCAACTGCTAAATTCGTATCAGGACCCCCCGCCCCGGCAGGGATATTAAGCTTAAAGAGGCCTGCCCCGACGGGGGTGCAGTCTGCTAAACTTTCACTTTAGCTCCAAATCTTTCCCATTTTCACCATGATTTTGCTCGTTAAGTCCAATTGCCACTTCATCTCACCTAAACACAAAACAACGCTAAACAAGTAAAAACGAAACATAAAAACCAAGAATTAACACAATTTAAGCTTGAATTAGGAACCGATTCGTAGGTATAAAACTCACTTATCACAGCCACAGGTAGACTTGCGGCTACTTTGGTTATAAATATTAAAAATACTAAGATTACCAAACAAATCAACAACCCTAAAAATAGAATTTTCAAACAAATATTGGAAAATTAGGCTTACAACTTCACTCTAAGCATCACTCTGATTATTACACCCTATTCAAGTTTAATTCACTATCCCAGTTTATTAATCAAGAACACTCAAGTAGAACTACCCACCTCTCGATGCATTAGTACCATATTAGCTTAAATCCACAAAATAGATAGAATTAAATTAATCACCTTAAATAACTAACTCACTATATCTCTATGTGAATTACAATCAAAGAAGGTTTAAGTTCAAGTTCTCTATCCGATTACATGCGATGTTAAGCATATCTCTACCCTAACATTCATTAAGATTCAATCCATTCACAGAATTCAAGAACGTATGCTATATTGACTAAGTCTAGACTCGTATTTATTCTCTCGACTCCATACAAGTCCATATAAAATTGGTGATCAAGCAATTTATAAATTCAGTCATAAACCAATACAGATAAATTGAATAATAGTTTATTAAACTGAAAATCAAAGTTACATAATCATCGTTCCACTCAAAGATCCGTTATAAGCCTAAATAAGAATTTAGTTCATCGTCAATGAATTAAATACTGAATTAATTAAAGTAAACATCATCCCAATTACAAAATTTAAACTAAAGAAGAAGAATAAATCCAGAACCACCCTTCTCTCTAGCTTCAATATGAAATTATTGTGAAATTGCCTTCAACGTCTTTCTCCAATGCTCTTGCTCAGAAAATTTGTCCTCTTTGAATAATTGCTTGTATGATCCTTTAATCTTGTGTTTGTTGTTAATTATATCACTCAAAGATGTATTCTGACTCTACTTCCTTGCCAAAACGAGTTCGAATCCGAGCCAAACACTAATCTTTATGTTATTGCAGAACTCCAAATGCAACGGGAGACTATTTCGCTTTATAAAGGGCCCGCCTCGGCGGGCATATCAACTGCTAAATTCGTATCAAGACACCCCACCCTAGTAGGGGTATTAATCTTAAAGAGGCCCACCCCAGCGAGGATGCAGTCTGCTAAACTTTAACTTTAACTCCAATTCTTTCCCATTTTCGCCATAATTTTGCTCGTTTAGTCCAATTGCCACTTCACCTCACCTAAACACAAAACAACGCTAAACAAGTAAAAGCAAAACATAAAAACCAAGAATTAACACACTTTAAGCTTGAATTAGGAACCGATTCATAGGTATAAAATGCACTTATCACAGCCACGGGTAGACTCACAGCTACTTTAGTCTATAAATAGACCCCCCCTCCATCAGCCATAAAAGAAATAAAAAAGAGAAAAAGAGAGAAAAAATGTCCATTTCAGCTCTTAACCCCTCTTATAGTGTTCCAAACTTCAATATTCTTCTTTCTAAACACTTTAATACATATATACTACGACATATCAAATTTTAACCGGTGGAAACTGAGTTTTCTTGCTCCAAAAGCAGTCTGAAGCCTTCTTTGCAGCACATTATAGGATTTTTTCAGATTTGAAACTTTCTCTTGCTTTAATATATATATATAGAGAGAGAGAGAGAAAGAAAGAGAGAGAGAGTCCTGATCTTATGTTCACCCTTTATCCACTCACCTTGAGCTCACCCCCTTTAGCGATGGACAGACGACGATTGTTGTTGGTTATACAACCGTCGTCTCATACTTTTAGCGACGGACAATATATAGCGTCGCTAAAATTATAGACGACAGTTGTATGACCGCAAAAATCGTCAAAAAGAGGGTGAGCCTGATGAGTTGATAAGGGTGAGCTTAAGATCCGGACCAGATATATATATATATATATATATATATATATATATATATATAAAAGACTTGTAATCATGTTTTCACGGAAGTCGGGGGGGGGGGGGTGCCTAACACCTGTCCCCCGCTTAATCAAGCCCCCAAACTCTATGAATCCCGGTTTCCAAGGCCTGTTAAACATAGTCCAATAATTTTGCATTTTACAAAAATTTCCAAATTCGGTTGAGTTGGTACATGTGACGTCCCCAAATTCAGACACTCATATCTCGAATTTGGTTCGTCGCGTGCTAATTCTAATAATAATAATAAACCTCACACAACAGAAAATAGAATAATATATATTGTCATAACATAATTATTCTTGTCCCAAGGTCTCGCAACCGCTACTACAACATTACAACTTAATTTAAGCATAACTTATTACATCATAGTAACTAAGTTTTCATACAATATAATAATAGTAAATTCCTAACACTATTAGCAACTCATCTTTAAGCAAATCTAAACTATTAGCAAAGTCATCGGATATAAAGGAACAAGTAGCACTCGAATCAAATAATACATAAGCATTAATTTTATTGATCGGAATGATACCTAACACCACATCACGAGACTGAACTGTATCCTGCACCGTCATGTTGAAAGTCCTAAGCGGTTTATTTGGTTTATTCATGGTTGGTCCGGTGATAGTTAAGGCATTTCCACTGTTATTTCCCCGAATTCCTCCTGATCCTGACCCTCCCAATCCCTTCTTAGGACAGTCTCTTGCCAGATGGTCCTTCAAACCACAAGTGAAACAAGCACCCTTCTTTGGGTTTGGATAGTTTTGTGCTATGTGGCCTTCCTAACCACAATTGTAGCACACTCGTTTCCCTTTCATGCAAATTCCCAAATTAGCTTTTCTGCAGCTTGAGCACGCTTCGATATTCTTCTTCTGCCCTACTTGTTGACTTCCACCTGACGAGTTATCCGTCCACTTCCTCTTCTGATTATGACTACCCCCAGTCCTACTCCCACCAGTCTTGTTATTTCCTTCATTCTCACTCTTCTTCTTCTTCTGCTCTTGATTATACTTGGTCACCGCATCGCTTCCACCTTCAGCGAGGATGGCCTTTTCCAGTACTCCAGCAAAAGTGTTTATCTAAAACATTGATACCTGACTATATACCCAAGGCTTTAGTCCTTGTTCAAATCTTCTGGATTTTCTCTCGTCCGTGTGTACTTGATATGGGGCAAACCTCACCAACTAGTTGAATCTAGCCGCATAATCAGGTACGCTCATATTACCTTGCTTCAATTCTAGAAATTGAACCTCCATCTGGTTCTGCGAGCTGGTAGGGAAATACATCTCGAAGAACATCTCCTTAAATCTCTCCCAAGTAATTACACCTTCACCTCCACGAACTTTGTTTGTTTGTCACCAATAGCTAGCTTCAGACTTCAGCATAAACGTTGCAAAGGCGGTCTTTTGGTCTTCTCTAACCTTAGCGACGTTGAAAACCTTCTCCATTTCTATAACCTATGTTTGAGCCTCAATCGGGTTCATGGAACCTTTAAATTCTGGCGGTCCCACTGCCTTCAAATCCTTAAATATAGTATTTGGTGGAGCTTGAGGTTGATTATTCATTGCTCCAGCTAGCAAGTTAACCAATTGCTGAACAGGATTAGCATTGGCGTTATTGTTGTTATTCGTAGACTCTTCCTGAGCTGGTTGACGTTGTTATGTTCTTCTTGGCGGCATAATTCTGTTAAAATATATGCTTATTAGATCTTTGTTTATTTCTCTAAATAGTTAAGACATTACTCAACAATTTAACATACTTATATAACACATCATCTCAAACAACTTGATATATATTCATTCAAACTAAAAGTTTTAACATCAAACGATAGCATCACTGCTATTTACATCATCTATCCTGAGATAAAGAATCTAAAGGATTTAAAATATTAACTTATTCCTTTGTTCATAGACACATCGGAATTTACATATAAAACCTAGTTAAGTCTTTCACATAATTAAACAAATTCTATCACTGTCTGTCAAGGCACTGAATAGCCTTGCTACGCTCCTCTTCCATGATGCGAGTCATCGCCTTGCGATCCAGCATGTACGATGGAAGTCCTTTGAACTGGATGGGGTACCTCAGAACTCGATCCTGGGCCTCATCCATTGCATGATTAACTGTGGAGTATGTCTCCCCAAGCTTCGCCTTCTTTGCACGACCATCCTCTTCTGCAAGATCAGCACGACGTGACTCTCTTACCCAGCCTTCCTCTGCTATGATCAGCCTTTCAGAGCTTTCCTTCAGTTCCTTCTTCAACTTTTCTATCTCTGCGGTCTTATCTTCAATTTGACCCTTCTCGTGGACCAAATCCCATTCTACATTTCCCAGTCGTGAGTGAAGAGTCGAAATCTCCCTCTCTTTTTCCTCAAGAGTAATCTGCTGAATAATCGCCCGCTCAGTCAAATCCTGCACCTCATCTCGTAACTCTACGTTACGGTCGTATAACACGTCGTACATCTCAACATCAATGGAGTGTTGTGGAAATTCCTCTTCCTCCTCTTCCTCGTCAAATTTCTCCTCAGGATCCTCCTCAAGATCAGTCTCAGGTTCATGCTCCTGACCAACAACGGTGATCAATGGAGATGACTCCCTCTGTACCAACTGTTCCCTAACGACATAAATGTCTCTGGGCTCCTCCTCTGTAGGTACTGTAGGTACTCGGGGTTCCTCCTCCCCTGCTCGACTAGTTCCTCCAACATCCGACATCTTGACAACAAAATTTCAAGTTTTAGTTACTAAGTCGTACTAGTGAGCACATAATTTAACACATAAGCACATAAAGTCTTTTATTATCTTCAATGAATTACAAAAATTTATTTCCTAGAACTCGATAAGATTTTTCCATCTCTATGTTCTTCCTATAAGGCTACTACCTAATGTTGTTCCCCCACCTAAGGTTCATAACCTACAGATTTGATACCAACCTGTGACACCCCCAAATCTGGGTACTTCAATTTCCACATGATTTGGTGTTCACTGTGCAAACATCATCCATATATCTACCCATAAATAAATGCAAACCATGCAATAGATAGAAATGATAATAAATATTCCCTTATGGGGTTACATCAACTACATAATAAATAAATCCTAGGTTACTCTAACCTTAAATAATCTGTGCGGAAACATAAACAAATAAGTCTTAGTAACACCAATTCTAATTACATCACATTCACATAAATAATCGGTCTTCATTTACTTAGCTTTGCCCTTGCCCTTACCTTTACTAATGGAAGGTTCGTTGCGCTCTTTTTCGTTCTTAACTCGCAATGTTATTATTACGCAAGAGTGAGCACTATTTTCCACAAGTAAAAAAATGAAATAATAATGTATAATAACATGCGAGTGAATCAAAGACTTACAAATAAAAGCTCAAATTTTGAATCAAGAATGAATAACAAGAATCAAAAGATTTCTGAGGGTCATAAGACCTTGAACTATGTCCTAGGTTATCAAGGGTTATACTTGAAACCTTTAACAGTCATAAGACTATGGACTCTTCTTCTCGTACTTAGGGGGATCAGCCCTTAGTACCATTCTGTGCACAATATCTTAATGCTAACACATAAGTAATCCCCTATACAGGGTTGTTCATCTCAGTTTGACATTTGAGCCCGCACCAAAGGAAGTTTGGTTTGGATAATTCATCAAGGGTTCTGAAATTTAGAACGCTCATCAACTATGGACTAGTCGAATCATAAAGGGTTCGCTAGTCTAACTAGGTTTAACAATAATTGATAACTTAACTTGAATAGAATCTCAAAAGGTATACAATAGAATAAATATTGTATAACAAATTCATACTTTGAAAGATTAATAACTTTAATATACAAGATAGACTTTATCAATAATAATGAGAACTTGCTCAATGTAGAAAGGTGAATTAATCAACTTATATATAATGATAACAAGTAGGGTTAGGAAACTTGCCTCGTGCGTAGGCTAAAAGATTACTACTTCCGTTCACCACAAATCCTACACATACCATATGTATTCACGACATTCATTAGTTACATTTTCACTTAATTATTTAATATAAACTCCACTTTATTTAAGAAATCATTACCCTTAGAATATTTTCATTCCTTACTTATTATTACACTCGAATAAAATTTCATAATAATTTCCATCGAATATTTATTTTACTCCATAAATATTTCAATTAAAATATTTATTTTATTTTATAAATATTTTAATAATAATTTTCATCGAATATTTATTTTACTCCATAAATATCTCAATTAAAATATTTATTTTATTTAAGAAATATTTTAATTAATTATTATTATTTTTATTTTTATTTTTATTTTTATTTTTTATTTATTTATTTTTTTTAATTAATTAAAATATTATTAATTTAGTTTATAACACTTTGATGAAATTAAGTTTAGTAACACCGTACTTAGATTTACGATTTGGCAATTTCTGCAGTTCACACATAACAAGGTTGGGCCAACAAAAATCTCCCAAGTTCACCTATTGTTCTTGTGAAGAACACAGAGAAAATGGCCACAACTTCCAATTTCCTTGTCCATATATTAATTTAAGCATACCCAAATACTATACTTCATATATGATCATTACCCAACCTTTATAGAGTGATTTTAACCAATTAAAACACATAATTACAGAATTAAAATATGTAAATTTCACTGTTCTTGATGTTCTTGAAGTGTTGAAGATAAATTCCTAAAATTCAACGCCACAGATTCGTTATAAGGCCAAATCCAACCATTCAAGTTTCGTTTTGTTCGTTTTAGCATGCCTAATTATATACAAGTGGAAATTTTGTAGAAAAATTTATGGTTGACGTATTAAAGTTACGTATAAGGGCCATATGGCCCTAACCCATACTCTGTAATTTTTTTGAAATAACAAGTCATAGTATTATGAAACTTATGATATGGAATCATATACAATATATATAAAACATGATATGCTACTCGTATTATTACATATATCCATATAACAACACAATTTCCCAATTACAGAGACTTTAAGCCATATTCATGAAAACTTTAAAAGAAGTAAAATAAGAATTGGGTTGGAGAGAATTACCCAAGCGTAGTGTGAATAAGGATGACAAATTGAAACTCTTCTCAAACTCTTCAATCACACAACTCACACTATCACTCAACAATTTCTCAACTCTCTCTCGTGATGTTACTGCAGACTTAGAAAAATGAAGAAGAAGAAGAAGAATACGTATGAAATAAATAGAAAAGGAATCGACAGCGTTGTGGAGGTCGATTACCTATCATGGGTAATCGCTCCCAACCTCCCTTAGTATCATGTTTGGCTAGCATACTAGATTTCAAAACCCTTTATTTTAATAAAACTCTTATCATATAGTTTAATTAATGTCACACTCCTTCATAAAATAAATCAATATCATCAATATTTTATTTAATTTAATATAAATAAAATATAATAATTTCTCATAAATTCACATAGTCATATAATTAATTAATTATAATAAATTATTAAATCTTAATTAATTAATATTAAATTAATTAAAATAACATTAGGCTAATTAAATATTTCTTTTAATATAATAAGCTCATATAATTACATACATCGAATAATAAAATTCTCCACATCAATTTGATAAATGTAACACATATAATTAAATTAATCTACCATAATTTCATCAATTAATTATTTAATCTAATAATTAAATAATCGAAAATATTTATTTACTTCAATAAATATTAAATTAAATTACAAAATCTCGTTCGTCACATCTTTCCCCCCTTAAAAGGATTCTGTCCCCAGAATCACGACTCAATAAATTCGACCCGTTACATTCTCCCCCCACCCTTACAAAGATTCTGTCCCCATAATCAAATATACATAAGTTAAGTAAATAAATGAGGGTAATTCTTCATCATATTCTCTTCGAGTTCCCACGTAGCTTCTTCAGCGTTGTGGTTCTTCCAAATTACCTTAACAGAAGGTATTACTTTATTTTTGAGAACTTGTTCTTTTCGGTCGACAATTTGAACAGGAATTTCTTCGTAAGATAAGTCTTTGTCAAAATGTAGGGGTTCGTATTCAATTACATGCTTGTAATCGGCTTTGTAGGGTCGTAACACAGAAACATGGAAGACGTTATGGACGTTCTTGAGAGATGGAGGTAAGGCTACCTCATACGCAACTTCCCCGATTCTTCGCAGTACTTCAAAGGGTCCAATGAATCTTGGACTTAATTTTCCTTTCTTTCCGAACCTGATCTTCCCCTTCCAGGGAGAGACCTTCAAGAAAACATAACTACCTGATTTAAATTCGATATTTTTACGATGTGGATCAGCGCATTTCTTCTGTCTATCTTGAGTACGCTACCAATGTGTTACTCGGATCACTTTGACTATTTCACTGTCATCTGCTTTGTACCAATTATGGGCCCAGCAATTGCCTTTTGCCAACTTCATCCCAATAAAGTGGAGTTCTGCACTTTCTGCCGTATAACGCTTCATAAGGCGGCATGCCTATACTAGCGTGGTAACTGTTCTTGTAGCCGAACTCTACTAACGGTAGGTGATCATCTCAATTTCCTTTAAAGTCCATTATACAAGCTCTTAACATATCTTCCAATGTCTGAATCATTCTTTCGCTTTGTCCGTCTGTTTGAGGGTGGTAAGTTCTACTCATTCGCAATTGCGTACCCATGTATTCCTGTAGACGTTTCCAGAAATTCGATGTGAAGCACGGATCCCTATCAGGAACAATTGACACCGGCACTCCGTGTCTCAAAATAACCTCTTTTACATATAACCTCACCAACTGATCTAAATTGAATCTGATTTTGATCGGAAGGAAGTGTGCGGATTTCGTCAGTCGGTCAACGATAACCCATACTGCATCGTAGTCTTTCTGAGTCGTCGGAAGGCTAACCACAAAGTCCATTGTAATATGTTCCCATTTCAATTCTGGGATCTCTAACGGTTGTAGCAATCCACTTGGTCTTTGATGTTCTGCTTTCACTTTCTGACAGGTAAGACACATGGCAACACATTCTGCAACATCTCGTTTTAAATTTGGCCACCAGAAATGTTGTCAAAGATCTTGGTACATTTTGGTACTACCAGGGTGAATCGAATATTATGAACTATGAGCCTCGCTCAAAATTTCTTCCTTAATCTCTTGTACTGGCGGAACCCAAATTCTACTTTCAAATCTCAGTATTCCTTCCTTATCCATCTTAAATCTCGGTTCAGTTCCTTTAGATATCTTCTTTGTCACTTTTTTACATTCTTCGTCCTGAAGCTGAGCCTCCTTTACTTTATCTAGTAGAGTTGTACCAGATTGCATCTGAAATAGCTTCTCATCAATCTCTATAGGATACGTCACTTCCAACTCCAGTTTTTCCATTTCTGTAATTAGCTCCTCCTGAGCAGTTAACCTCATCAATTTCTCACGACCCTTTCTACTTAAGGCGTCGGCAACCACGTTTGCTTTACCCGGATGGTATAAAATTTCACAGTCGTAATCCTTAATTAATTCCAACCATCTTTTGTGACGCATATTCAAATCCTTCTGCGTGAAAATATATTTCAGACTTTTGTGGTCCGTATATATTTCACACTTCTCCCCGTAGAGATAGTGCCTCCAAATTTTCAAAGCAAAACCAACTGCAGCTAACTCCAAGTCGTGGGTCGGATATCCCTTCTCGTAATCCTTCAATTGTCGTGATGCATACGCAATGACTCTGCCATTTTGCATAAGCACACAGCCAAGTCCTTTATGCGACGCATCACTAAAAACAACAAAGTTTCCTGTATCATCTGGGAGAGATAACACAGGTGCCGTACTCAACCTCTTCTTCAATTCTTGAAAACTTTCCTCACACTTATCCGTCCAAACAAATTTCACAGCTTTTCGAGTTAAGTTTGTTAACGGAGTCACGATCTTAGAAAAATCCTGAATAAATCTTCTATAATATCTTGCCAATCCAAGAAAACTCCTTACTTCCGACGGCGTTCTCGGCTGATCCCAGTTAATCACGGCTTTAACTTTTGATGGATCTACCGAAATTCCATTTTTATCGATCACGTGACCAAGAAATTGTACTTGCTCGATCCAAAATTCACATTTCGAAAACTTAGCGTACAACTTCTCCCTTCTCAATACCTCCAACGTTAATCTCAAATGCTCTTCGTGTTCTTCCTTGGCTTTCGAATAAACCAAAATGTCATCTATAAATACCACTACGAACTTGTCCAAAAACGGCTTAAACACACCATTCATTAGTCCCATAAATGCTACAGGAGCATTCGTAAGACCAAACGACATTACCAAAAATTCGTAGTGACCATATCGTGTTCTAAACGCTGTCTTTGGTACATCCTCTGGTCTCACCTTCAGTTGATGATAACCGCTTCTCAAGTCTATCTTGGAAAAGTATCTCGCTCCCTTCAATTGATCAAATAAGTCGTCGATCCTCGGTAATGGATATCTGTTCTTGATCGTGACCTTATTCAGTTCTCTATAGTTTATGCAGAGCCGCATTGATCCATCCTTCTTTTTCACAAACAACACCGGCGCTCCCCACGACGATATGCTCGCTTGAATGTACTTATTGTCCAACAATTCTTGTAGTTGTACCATTAGTTCTTTCATCTCTACTGGTGCCATTCGGTATGGTGCCTTCGATATTGGAGCGGTTCCGGGCACCAAATCGATCACGACATCTACCTCTCTATCTAGTGGAAGTCCTGGCAAATCGTCTGAAAATACGTCGACGAAATCCCTCACAATCGGTATTTCTTCTACCTTCGGATTCTCTTTTCGACTGTCGACTATGTAAGCTAAGTATCCTACACAGCCTTGTCTTAATAACTTCCTGGCCTGCATCATCGTCAGACAACTCGCTTGTCTAGGTGACTTGCTACCATAAAACACAACCTTTGACGGAGTCATAAGGTTAATACGCTTCTTTTGGCAATCAATTCTGGCCCATAATTGAATAACCAGTCCATTCCCAATATAACGTCAAATTCCCCAAGTCAAATAGGGATAAGATCTACGTTCATGATATTACCCTTAATATCCACTATACAGTTCTTATACACGTACTCAACATGGATTATCTCTTTATTCGCAATTTCTATATTCATGGGATATTCCAACTCATCTTTAAGCAAATCTAAACTATTAGCAAAGTCATCGGATATAAAGGAACAAGTAGCACCCGAATCAAATAATACATAAGTATTAATTTTATTGATCGGAATGATACCTGACACCACATCACGAGAGTGAACTACATCCTGCACCATCATGTTGAAAGTCCTGGAGGTCGGTCGGTTTGTTGTGGTTGGTCCGGTGAGAGTTAAGGCATTTCCACTGTTATTTCCCCGGTTTCCTCCTGATCCTGGCCCTCCCGATCCCTTCTTAGGACAGTCTCTTGCCAGATGGTCCTTCGAACCACAAGTGAAACAAGCACCCTTCTTTGGGTTTGAATAGTTTGGTGCTATGTGGCCTTCCTGACCACAATTGTAGCACACTCGCTTCCCTTTCATGCAAATTCCCAAATGAGCTTTTCTGCAGCTTGAGCACGCTTCGATCTTCTTTTTCTGCCCTCTTTGTTGACTTCCAACTGACGACTTATCCGTCCACTTCCTCTTCTGATTATGATTACCCCCAGTGCTACTCCCACCAGTCTTGTTATTACCTTCATTCTCACTCTTTTTCTTCTTCTGCTCTTTATTATACTTGGTCACCGCATCGCTTCCACCTTCAGCGAGGATGGCCTTTTCCAGTACTCCAGCAAAAGTGTTTATCTAAAACATTGATACCTTACTATATACCCATGGCTTTAGTCCTTGTTCAAATCTTCTGGCTTTTCTTTCGTCCGTGTATACTTGATACGGGGCGAACCTCACCAACTCGTTGAATCTAGCCGCATAATCAGGTACGCTCATATTACCTTTCTTCAATTCCCGAAATTGAACCTCCATCTGGTTCTGCGAGCTGGACGGGAAATATATCTCGAAGAACATCTCTTTAAATCTCTCCCAAGTAATTACACTTTCACCTCCACGAACTTTGTTTGCTTGCCACCAATAGCTAGCTTCAGACTTCAGCATAAATGTTGCAAAGGCGGTCTTTTGGTCTTCTCTAACCCTAGCGACGTCGAAAACCTTCTCCATTTCCATAACCCATGTTTGAGCCTCGATCGGGTTCATGGAACCTTTAAATTCTGGCGGTCCCACCGCCTTGAAATCCTTAAATGTAGTATTTGGTGGAGCTTGAGGTTGATTATTCATTGCTCCAGCTAGCAAGTTAACCAATTGCTGAATAGGATTAGCATTGGCGTTATTGTTGTTATTCGTATACTCTTCCTGAGCTGGTTGACGTTGTTGTCTTCTTCTTGGCGGCATAATTCTGTTAAAATATATGCTTATTAGATCTTTGTTTATTTCTCTAAATACTTAAGACATTACTCAACAATTTAACATACTTATATAACACATCATCTCAAACAACTTAATATATATTCATTCAAACTAAAAGTTTTAACATCAAACAATAGCATCACTGCTATTTACATCATCTATCCTGAGATAATGAATCTACGAGTTTAAAAATATTAACATATTCCTTCGTTCATAAACACATCGAAATTTACATATAAAAATTAGTTAAGTCTTTCACATAATTAAACAAATTCTATCACTTTGTTTGTCAAGGTATTTGAATAGCCTTGCTACGCTCCTCTTCCATGATGCGAGACATCGTCCTGCGATCCAAAGATGTCGATGGAAGTCCTTCGAACTAGATGGGGTACCTCAAAACTCGATCCTGGGCCTCATCCATTGCATGATTAAGTGTGGAGTATGTCTCCCCAAGCTTCGCCTTCTTTGCACGACCGTCCTCTTCTGCAAGATCAGCACGACGTGACTCTCTTACCCACCTTCCTCTGCTGCTATGATCGGCCTTTCGAGCTTTCCTTGATTCCTTCTTCAACTTTTCTATCTCTGCGGTCTTTTCTTGGTTTGACCCTTCTCGTGGACCAAATCCCATTCTACATTTCCTAGATCTGAGAGTGAAGAGTCAAATCTCCTCTCCTTTTCCTCAAGAGTAATCACGCTGAATAATCGCCCGCTCGATCAAATCCACAGACCTCATCTCGTAACTCCATGTTACGGTCGTATAACGCATCGTACATCTCAGCATCAATGGAGTGTTGTGGAAACTCCTCTTCTTCCTCTTCCTCGTAAATTCCTCCTCAGGATCAGTCTTAGGTTCATGCTCCTGACCAACAACGGTGATCAATGGAGATGACTCCCTCTGTACCAACTGTTCCCTAACAACATGAATGTCTCTGGGCTCCTCCTCTGTAGGTACTGTAGGTACTCGTGGTTCCTCCTCCCCTGCTCGACTAGTTCCTCCAACATCGGACATCTTGAAAACAAAATTTCAAGTTTTAGTTACTAAGTCGTACTAGTGAGCACATAATTTAACACATAAGCACATAAAGTCTTTTATTATCTTCAATGAATTACAAAAATTCATTTCCTAGAACTCGATAAGAGTTTTCCATCTTTATGTTCTTCCTATAAAGCTACTACCTAATGTTGTTCCCCCACCTAAGGTTCATAACCTAAAGCTTTGATACCAACCTGTGACACCCCCAAATCTGGGTACTTAAATTTCCACATGATTTGGTGTTCACTGTACAAACATCATCCATATATCTACCCATAAATAAATGCAAACTATGCAATAGATAGAAATATAATAAATCCCCTTTATGGGGTTTACATCAACTACATAATAAATAAATCCCGTGTTACTCTAACCTTAAATCATCTTGTATGGAAACATAAACAAATAATAAGTCTTAAACACATCAATTCTAATTAACATTCTTACATAAATAATCGTCTTCATTACTTGCTAAGCTTGCCCTTGCCTTTACTTGTGGAAGGTTCGTCTGCTCTTTCATTCTTAACTGCAATGTTATTATTACGCAAGAGTGAGCACTATTGCCCACAAGTAAAATAATGAAATAATAATGTATAATAACATGCGAGTGACTTCTGAAATAAAAGCTGAACTTTTGAATCAAGAATGAATAACAAGAATCAAAAGATTTCTGAGGGTCATAAGACCTTAAACTATGTCCTAGGTTATCAAGGGTTATACTTGAAACCTTTAACAGTCATAAGACTATGGACTCTTCTTCTCGTACTTAGGGGGATCAGCCCTTAGTACCATACTGTGCACAATATCATAACGTTAACACATAAGTAATCCCCTATACATGGTTGTTCATCTCAGTTTGACATTCGAGCCCGCACCAAAGAAAGTTTGGTTTGGATAATTCATCAAAGGTTCTAAAATTTAGAACGCTCATCAACTATGGACTAGTCGAATCATAAAGGGTTCACTAGTCTAACTAGGTTTAACAATAATTGATAACTTAACTTGAATAGAATCTCAAAAGGTATACAATAGAATAAGTATTGTATAACAACATCATGCTTGAAAAATTAATAACTTTTAATATACAAGACAGACTTGATTAATAATAATAAGAACTTGCTCAATGTAGAAAGGTGAATTAATCAACTTATATATAACGATAACAAGTAGGGTTAGGAAACTTGCCTCGTGAGTAGGCTAAACGATTACTACTTCCGTTCACCACAAATCCTACACACATACCATATGTATTCACGACATTCATTAGTTACATTTTCACTTAATTATTTAATATAAACTCCACTTTATTTAACAAATCATTACCCTTAGAATATTTTCATTCCCTTACTATTATTACACTCGAATAAATTATTTCATAATAATTTCCATCGAATATTTATTTTACTCCAAAAATATCTCAATTAAAATATTTATTTTATTTTATAAATATTTTAATAATAATTTTCATCGAATATTTATTTTACTCCATAAATATCTCAATTAAAATATTTATTTTATTTAAGAAATATTTTAATTTTTTCATTATTTATTTTACTCCATAAATATCTCATTTTTTATTTTATTTTATTTTTATTTTTTATTATTTTTTATTTTTATTTATTTTTTTAAGAAATATTTTAATTAATTAGGCGGGGTAATTTAGTTTGATAACACCCACTTGCCTTGAAGTGAAATTACCTGAACTCGATTTTTGCAATTTCTACAGTTCACACATAACAAGGTTGGGCCAACAAAAATCTCCCAAGTTCACCCATATGTTCTTGTGAAGAACACAGAGAAAATGGCCACAACTTCCAATTTCCTTGTCCATATATTAATTTAAGCATACCCAAATACTATACTTCATATATGATCATTACCCAACCTTTATAGAGTGATTTTAACCAATTAAAACACATAATTATAGAATTAAAATATGTAAATTTCACTGTTCTTGATGTTCTTGAAGTGTTGAAGATAAATTCCTAAAATTCATCGCCACGGATTCGTTATAAGGCCAAATCCAACCATTCAAGTTTCGTTTTGTTCGTTTTAGCATGCCTAATCATATACAAGTGGAAATTTTGTAGAAAAATTTATGGTTGACGTATTAAAGTTACGTATAAAGGGTCATATATTTTAACCCATACTACTCTGTAATTTTTTGAAATAACAAGTCATAGTATTATGAAACTTATGATATGGAATCATATAAAATATATATATATAAAGCATGATATGCTACTCAATATTATTACATATATCCATATAACAACACAATTTCCCAATTACGAGACTTTAAGCCATATTCATATTTTAAAACTTTAAAAGACGTAAAATAAGAATTGGGTTGGAGAGATTTACCCTAGCGTAGTGTGAATAAGGATGGCAAATTGAAACTCTTCTCAAACTCTTCTTACACAACTCACACTCTCACTCAACAATTTCTCAACTCTCTCTCGTGATGTTATGCTAGACTTAGAAAAATGAAGAAGAAGAAGACGTGCGTAAATAAATAAAAAGGCGGCGACGCGTTGTGGAGGTCGATTTACCTATCATGGGTGAACTGCTCCCAACCTCCCTTAGTGTCATGTTTGGCTAGCTATATAGATTTCAAAACCCTTTATTTTAATAAAACTTTATCATATAGTTTAATTAATGTCACACTCCTTCATAAAATAAATCAATATCATCAATATTTTATTTAATTTAATATAATATAATAATTTCTAATAATTTCTCATAAATTCACATAATTAAATTTCTCATTAATTATATTAAATTATTAAATCTCTAATTAATTATTAAATTAATTAAAATAACATTAGGCTTATTAAATATTTCTTTTAATATAATAAGCTCACATAATTACATACATCGAATAATAAAATTCTCCACATCAATTTGATAAATGTAACACATATAATTAAATTAATCTACCATAATTTCATCAATTAATTATTTAATCAAATAATTAAATCATCAAAAATATTTATTTACTTCAATAAATATTAAATTAAATTACAAAATCTCGTTCGTCACATGGATAGCTTTCAAATTCATGATTTAGGTCTAGCCAAATCAAATGGCATACACCGCTTTCTTTTAAAGTATATAAGAACAATTTATAAGTTCAACACCCAAAATCAAAGTTCGAAGAATGTAAACAACTTTATCTTAAGCTACGAAGCATTAAGTCATAAGACATGAATCATACTTTCAATGGTTTACTTATACGACCAACAATAGCATAAGCTTAAGTAAATCTTCATAAAGGATAGGGTTAGGAACTTGCATCAAAGAGACAAGGTTTAGATACTTTCACAATATTCAAAGTTGTGTAAGTTAGAAACTTGCACAATATTCAAAGTCATGTAAGTTAGAAAACTTGCACAATATTCAAAGTCGTGTAAGTTAAAAAACGTGCACAATATTCAAAGTCGTGTAAGTTAGAAAACTTGCCTCAAGCGTAGTTTACCAAAGTATAGCTTATCAACACTTTTCGAATCCTATTATAACATAGTTACATATATTCAATACTCATACTTGATATGTAAGTTTAAACGCATACATAAGAGTCAAACTTAGTCTTATAATTCCATACGTACATCCTCACGTACCTTACATACACATAGTTCGTAAGACGCTATGAAATCAAATAACATAGTTCGTAATCATCTTTTGACTTAACGTTTGAATGTTTATAAACACTTATCAAATATATGATTCTATCGTTAGCATGTTTGTTGACACTTTGAATACTGTATTTAGACATGTATTACAAATTAAGACAACAATACAAGCATGCATCAAATCTCAGGTCACAAACAGAATAGGTAGACTACACTGCAGGGTGGCGCAGCTGCGCCCTGGTTAGGCTTAGGGACGACGTAGTGTTAGGTAAAGTCTAATTACGCACAACACGCAAGTATACGTGGTTAACAAGTAATATAATAGTAAGTAGAGTATCGTTTCCTCAGAGACTGTAAATAGAATTTGAACCTCACAGTTACCAATTTCCTATTAATCCTAATTTTATTAAACTAATCAATTCCCAGTTGTAACTAACAGTATTAAAACTATTATAATCACCACACAATCAGATTATTACACCTTTATTCCAATTTAATTCAATATCCTAGTTTATTAATCAAGAACACGTACGTAGCACTAGCCTCCTCTCGATGCACTAATACCGTATTAACCCAAATCCACAATTAAGATAGAATCACGTTAAACACCTAAATTAACTAACTCACTATATCTCTATGTGAATTACAATTAAAGGAAATTGAAGCTTAAGTTCTTTATCTGATTACATGCGATGTCAAGCATATCTCTACCCTAACATTCATCAAGATTCTGTTCATATACATAAACTAAGAACACATGCTATATTAACTAAGTCTAGACTCATATTTCATCTCTCGAGTTCATACAAGTCCACGAAGAATCGTTGATCAGGTAATTGATAAATTCAAGCCCAAATTAATATAGATAAACCGGATAATAGCTTATTAAACTGAAATCAAAGATTACATAATTATCGTTCCACTTAAAGATCTGTCTTAAGCCTAAAAAGTAATTAGTTCATAATAAATGAAATAATAACTGAATAAATTAAAGATAACATCTTCTCAATTACATAAAAAAAACTAAATGAGAAGAATAACGCAGAACACCCTTCACTTTAGCCTTAATCCGCAAACGATATGAACGTTCTTCAAAACTTTCACTCCGTTGCTCAATATGAAAATCTGTGATTAATTGCTCTTAATTGATTTTGCATGATCTCAGTTTTATTGTTTGTTGAGCAATATATATCCACCCCTCAGCTTTGGTCGAAAACCCTCAACAAGTAGAGTCCATACACTATCAAATTCCCACAATCCTTTTTCCAAAGATGTTTGAAGCCATTCGAGATTGTCCGACTAAGACCCCCTACCCCAAAGGGGGTGTTTACATAGAATAGCCACCCTTACGTGGCATGATCCCCGCACGCAGACATAAAGATCCCCATTTCGTGATAGTAGGTATTTGGTGAACTTTGTTTTCTTCTTTCTAGCTATTCTCTTGCTACTTTATGGCCACAAAATCATTCTTTTTATGCTCAAACACCACACCACCACACCTACACATCAACCAACAATAAACAAGTAAAATCGAACATAAACACGATAAATTCACACCGATTAAGCTTGGATTAGGAACCGATTCGTGGATATAAAATCCACTTATTACACAGATGCGTTGTCTTCTGGCATGACCGGAGTTGAGCTTTGCAATTCCTGGTCTGTCACATTCGTTAACATACTAAGACATTAACACTTATTATGCATACATGCTAGAGGACTTTACATAGATGTACGACCATTCTAAGTTCATTTTTACACAATATGGTCTTAGTTTGAGATTTCTAAGGAAATTAAGGCCAATTAAGGTTATAAATCACAAGGGCTACTATGCTCTCCATGTACATATATAGAATAGTCATGAAATCAGTTAGTATGCATGCTCACAAAGGTTTTCATCCTATGCGCATAACTAGCACCAATTATTTCCTTAAAACATCCCTAACTCATGCTTGAGTAACTTTCAATGTGTTTAACCCAAAATAGACATATGTATGTAATATGTGTGGTCACACAAGAAGTATAAATCATACATGCTTTAAGTTCATATAGTATACATAATCATGCTCATAATATTAATCTTGCACAATGCCCGAGTTCATCTTTAGGAAACATTTTAACATAAGTCAAGGAAATTTTGTGTATACGAAGTGTTATAATCATATTTCATGCATAGCTAGACCATATACTTATGCTCACAAAATCAGAAATGAGACGTTAGTAGTTTTATCAAGGTTTACTTTTAAAGTTCAAGTCTTTTCTAATAATTACATCCTAAAGCAAGTTAAGGTAATCATGATATATAAAAGGGAGTTAAGTTCACAAATCAGGTCTATTTTCATGTATATCTAAGCCAAACTTTCATGTTAGAAACACCACAGTAAAATAGAAGCCAGAATTTGGTTCTGGGGGAAAAGACAATTTATGCACCAAGACCTTAAGTACAACGCAGCGTAGCATGCTTCTTCTGAGGATGTAACCAGAAAACGCCTCCTGTTCTACAGAGTATAAAACCCAAATTGGATTTCTTCATTCTAAACATGCTCAAACTCATTCTTAGAGGTTCCATACATGTATATAAACTTCATAAACACTTTGGTAGTAAATTTCCAAATCAATTTCATAAGAATTGAGTAAAATTTCTATAATTGGCTAAGTTTGAAATTTAGGATTATGAACAAGGAATTTACCTTCTATGAAGCTTAGTATGCTTAGTTCCTTCTCTCTGTACTATCTAGACTCCTTCTTAAACTAGAAATTCAACAGGTAATTCATAGTAACGGAAAAAATGAAAATGAAGCTGCCTTATTATAGAAGAATGATTGACTGGTTAATGGGTTTACACCAAGGTTGGAATCCATGGTGTAGAAGAAGAAGACAATTGATATTAAGGAGTTGGTCAACCACCACTCCCCAGCCATTTGTGTAGCCATCATCACCTAACTTATAGCTATTGTGTAAAGCTCGACAGATCACGTAAAGGAGATATAGGTTATTGTTTGGTAACTGAAATGGAACAAGGCTTTTAAATCCTCAGCATTTGGTTCAATTGTGGTTAATTTAATTCCCTTTTTGTTTCCTCATGTGATTCTAATGTACAAATGTTACTGCATAATGAAAAATTAGGGATTATATATGTACCCAAATCATATAATCCATGTACATTGAGTTCACATAATTTAATATTTAATGCAGATAAAATAATATAGATAGGTGTTATTGACCGGGTATTCTCCACAGATATTATTAGTGCACATACATCAATATTAAATGTCCATTTTAAAACATTTAATTCCTTTTCGAAATTTCTGAGATGCACAGTTAATTAATTATTTATGTATTAAAATGTCACACATGATTTTAGTGTGCTACTTGGTACTTCATACCATTAAATGTACTCCTATCATATGATTTTAATAATGTTACACATTACAATAATGTTTCATACAATTCCTATAGTAATAACCAACTTCTCCCTGATCAAGGCCTTTGGCGCATTTTGCCAGATTTATCTTCTGAGGAAGAAGCGCTAATTGCTAGCGATCCTCGGCAAAGGCTAAACCTGTTTAACAATGTCGGTTCAACTTCTATCATCATACTAGTTTCACATAGCATAAATTAAATCCCAAAACGATAATATTATTAGTTAAATATCATATTCACTTCATGCATGGAGTTATACAATTACACATAACTAATCTTTCTCTTATTAAACTAGTTTCTATAACTCATGCTACAACAATATTTATTTATATTCAATTACATACTCGACTTTCATTAATTTCTTTATGAATAATATTCAGAAATTCTCGGGTATTACGGTACAACCATTTCAATATTACCAACTGACGACTTGATAAGTAGGTTTGATACCTACTTATTGGATATCAATTCACGAGAACTATGCCCATTTCAAGTATATTTTAGTATGTTTTTAGTTGCATTTTGTTTTGTTTTGCATTACATGTACTGAGAACTCCTTTGGTGTGAAAGTGTAGGAAATGGCATAGATCGGCGTTGGTTGGATGCAATGAAGCTAATGGAGGTGTGGCACGAGGAACAAGTGAAGATAAGGGATTGAACTGTGATGAAGGAACACGGAACAAGCAGCATCAGAGCATAGATTACAGATTATAGGAGTCGTGCGGCTATAAGAGCTAAGAAGCGCGCGCCCACGCCACACACCTGCAGAGCTGGAAAATGATACCAGGCGCGCCCGAGCCTGTGGTGCACTAGGGCCTCGTGCGGCCGCGCGCGACGTTGACTGAAGCTACTGACTTTATTTTATTTTTGAAATTTTAAGAGTTGGAGTTGATATAAACTACTCTGGTTGGTACCAGACACATCTATCTATTATTTTTACGTGATTTTCATAATAGAGACTAGGGTTTTATGCTTTGAGCGAATTCCATTGATGAACCAAGCATAAACTTAATATTTTCTACTTCTTCTTTGGGATTCAATCATTGTTACTGAATTACGTTTATGTTGTTGGAGATTACTGAGGATTTGAATATCACGTTTGGATTATAATCAGCAATTGGGTTTGATCAACTCTATATTTTCTTTCAATTGTTTTTGGTTATTTTTCATGTGTTACTCTAATCCAATAATGGCTTTTGGTTCAGACATGAACTAAACTCCATTATGGGATTCTAACTGAGTTTGATATGTAGTCTAATTGATTGCTTGATTGCTGGACTGTTTGTGTAACATCAGGAATTTCTATTATGGTTGATTTTGAATGCATGAATGATTGATCACCATTCATTTTATGTGCTTGTATGGAGTTGAAAAATAACATGCGAGTATGGTTGTAATCATGGTAGCATGCATATATGGGGCTGATTTGCTTAGCTTTATATTTTGTGAACCGGATAGAAATATACTGTTTCACCGTGTGAGTTATATAAGGGCTTGTGCTTAAATTCAATTTGGTTGCAATTTCACATAGAAATATAGTGATCTTGGTTTTATTGAAGATTACATGATGTCTATTGTATGTGGATGTTATGTAAGTAGGTCATAATACATTAAAAAATTGTTATGTCTACATTCGTGCTCTTGGCTAATTTTCTGTGATACGTGAATAGTCTCGCATGATGCTGGTAATTAGATTAACTATTAAATGAAGTTAGGATCGCATTATTTCCAGATTTGATTTACTACATTAATATTCTTCTTTTATTTGTTATTTGATTTTAGATTACACCAAAATCATAAGCATTTCGTTTAAGCATATAAAAATAGTGATATAGTTGATGCATAATAGTTTAATTTAGAAACCTTTCTCCGTGGATCGATACTCTACTTACTCTGTATTACTTGTTGACCCATGTATGCTTGCATGAGTTAGAGCTCTTTTGTTATAACTAAAAAGGAGGCAACAAGTTTTTGGCGCCGTTGCTGGGGAAAGGCGTTTAAATTTAGTATTATTATCATCAGTTTTAAGCTATATTGTATGACTTAGACAAATCTAATCTTATCTATTTCTATTTTGTTTTGTTTTAGTTTTTTTTCCAGGTACTTGCATGTGGATATTTTATGCACACGCGATCATCTAATTCAGAGTTGATACCAGCACAGGACGACATTAACGGTAGGGGTTGGAAATTGAGAGTGCGTAGAAATTTACAGGCATCTTTAGAAGGAATAACATCTAATATGGCAGAAGGACAAAGAAAAGAGCAAAGAGAGGAGCATCGGGCTCTGAGGGATTATTCTATGCCAAACATCAATGGACTGCAGTCGAGCATAGTCAGGCCAGCTATAGTAGCCAACACATTTGAGATAAAATCGGGCACAATTCAGATGGTGCAGAATTCGGTACAGTGTGGGGGTGCTGCTACAGATGATCCTAATGAACACCTAATGAGCTTTATTAAGATATTTGATACTTTCAGATACAATGGGGTGATGGAGGATGCTATCAGACTTAGGCTGTTTCCGTTCTCATTGAGGGATAAAGCGAGAAGTTGGCTTCATTCTTTGCCTTCAGGATCAATTACTACATGGGAGGACTTATCACAGAAGTTCTTAGCCAAGTTTTTCCCAATGGCTAAGACTGTAAAAATGAGGACAGTCATCTCTCAGTTCGAGTAACAATAGGGTGAATCTTTATATGATGCCTGGGAGAGATACAAAGAGATGCTAAGGAAGTGTCTGCACCATGCTATACCAGATTGGATGATGATCAACACATTTTACAATGGACTGGGATGGCATTCGAGACCGATTGTAGATGCAGCTGCAGGAGGAGCGTTATGGGCAAAGAGTTATGAGGAAGCTTATAACCTTATCGAGACAATGGCAGCGAATGATTTTCAAAATCCTACAGCTAGGATGCCGTAGGCCAAAGTTGCAGGTTTGTTGGAAGTGGATGCTATCACTCAGTTGTCAGCACAAATGGCATCCATGGCGAAGAAAATTGATTCATTGACAGAGAATAAGGCGAAGACAGTTGCCTTTGTGTGCGAAATTTGTGTAGGGTCACATGCAACGGATCAATGTGCTATCAATTCGGAGTCAGTTCAGTATATGAGCAATTACAAGAAGGACCAAGGGCAATTTTAGAACACATACAACTCCAACAACCGCAACCATCCTAACTTTAGCTGGTCAAATAATCAAGGAAATCAACAAAATTAGTTTCAGCCGAATCAACAATTTCAGTCACAGCCATCTCAGCCACAGTTTACACCAAAACCACCGTTTCCACCGGGATTTTCTCAACAACAAAGCACACTTCAGCTGCACCTCAGCAAGAAAAAAGAAATCAGAAATGGAGGAGATGATGATGAAGTACATGGCGAACACAGAGATGATGATCAAAAGTCAAGCAGTGGCAATTAAAAATCTGGAAACTCAAATGAGCATGCTTAACAACAGGCCCCAGGGTTCATTGCCGAGTACTACGGAGGCAAATCCATGAAGGGAAGGGAAGGAACAGTGTTAGGCTATAACACTCAGGTCTGGGAAATAATGTGCAGAAAATCCACCAAACGCGGCCGCGCCTGGTTTACAAGGAGATGACGCGCGGCCGCGCGATGCAGAGAAGTTCTCTGATGAGAAAGAAAACTAGGAAGGTTCTGAGTTACAGCAGGAAAAGGATAACAAAGCAGGTTCAGTGGAGAAGCACGTGAGTAAAACACCACTAGTTCACCCTCCGGTTCCGCATCCACAGAGATTGAACAAGTAGAGGGAAGATAAACAGTTCAGCAAGTTCTTGGAGGTCTTTAAGAAGCTGCAGATTAACATACCTTTCACTGAGGCATTGGAACAGATGTCGAGTTATGCAAAGTTCATGAAGGGTATATTGTCAAGAAAGAGGAGATTAGAAGGTTTTGAGACAGTATCCATGACAGTGGAATGCAGTGCAGTGCTTCAACGTAAATTACCTCCAAAGCTGAAGGATCCGGGTAGTTTCACAATTCCATGCACGATTAGAAAGATGAACTTTAGTAAATTTCTGTGTGATCTTGGGGCAAGTATCAATTTGATGCCCTTGTCAGTATTCAATCAGTTGGGATTGCCGGTTCCAAGGATGACAAATATTTCTTTACAGTTAGCTGACAGATTCATCACTTATCCACGGGGAATCGTTGAAGATGTATTGGTGAAAGTGGATAGATTCATCTTTTCGTCCGACTTCATCATTTTGGATTACGAGGAAGATAAGAGTATACCAATCATACTGGGGAGACCATTCCTAGCTACAAGAAGGACCTTGATAGATGTTCAGAAAGGGGAACTCACTATGCGTGTTCATGATCAAGAGGTTACCTTTAACGTATTCAAGGCAATGAAGTTCCCAGCAGATGAAGAGGAATGTTTCAGAGTTGATTTGGTGGACCATGTATTAAATGATGAAGTTGAGAGTCTGGTGGATTATGAACTATTGAGAAGTGTCATTGCTGAAAATTCAGAATTGGAGGATGAGGAACTTGGAGAACTTGTGAAATTTCTGGATACAACTCCACAATTCAGAAATTTCAAAACACCTGTGGAGCCATTGAAGAAAGCTGGAGAAATGTCAGTAAAATTGAAGCCATCTCTTGAGACACCTATAGAACTTGAATTGAAACCACTTCCAGATAATCTACGGTATGCATTTCTAAATAAAGATTCAAAGCTACCTATGATTATTTCTTCTGCACTAACATCTTTTCAGGAAGAAAAACTGCTACGAGTCCTTAGAGAGTTCAAGTCGGCTATTGGATGGACTATAGCAGACATAAAAGGGATCAGCCCTTCATTTTGCATGCATAAAATAATGTTGGAAGATGATAGTAAGCCATTGTTAAAGCAACAAAGAAGACTTAATCCGATAATTAAAGAAGTGGTCAAGAAAGAAGTACTGAAATTGCTAGACGCATGCATCATTTATCCGATTTCAGATAGTTCATGGGTGAGCCCAGTGCAATGTGTGCCAAAGAAGGGTGGTATGACTGTGGTTTCGAATGAAAATAATGAGTTGATTCCAACACGAACAGTGACGGGGTGGAGAATCTGCAAGGACTACCGCAGGCTTAACAAAGCTACGAGGAAAGATCACTTTCAATTGCCATTCATCGATCAAATGTTGGATAGACTAGCAGGTCATGAGTATTATTACCTTCTGGATGGTTATTCAGGTTACAATCAGATTGTGATAGCTCCAGAGGATGAAGAAAAGACGGCCTTCACATGTCGATATGGCACTTTTGCTTTCAGAAGAATATCTTTCGAGTTGTACAATGCTCCAGCCACCTTTCAGAGATGCATGATGGCTATTTTTTCGGATATGGTGGAACAAAATGTGGAGGCGTTTATGGATGATTTCTCAGTTTTCGGGGACTCATTTGATTTATGCCTTGAGAATTTGGTGATGGTTTTGAGAAGGTGTGTTGAAGCGAATTTAGTACTGAATTGGGAAAAGTGTCATTTTATGGTACAAGAAGGAATCATTCTAGGACACAAGGTTTTGAAGAGGGGACTTGAGGTGGACAGGGCTAAGCTAGAAACTATTGAGAACTTGCCACCACCTACTTCAGTAAAAGGTGTTCGCAGTTTTCTTGGACATGCAGGCTTCTACCGCTGATTCATCAAGGACTTCTCTAAAATAACTAAACCACTATGTAGTTTATTGGAGAAGGATGCACCGTTCAAATTTGACGAGGCCTGCGTGTCGGCATTTGAGCACTTGAAGGGGAAATTAACTTCAGCACCAATTATTACTGCTCCAGATTGGGATTTGCCATTTAAGTTAATGTGTGATGCCAGTGATTACGCTGTGGGGCTGTTTTGGGTCAGAGAAAGGAGAAAATTTTTCATGTGATCTATTATGCCTGCAAAACCCTTACAGATGTGCAGTTGAACTACACCACCACAGAGAATGAGTTATTGGAAGTGGTGTATGCCTTTGATAAATTTCAAGCATATCTGATTGGTACAAAGGTGATAGTGTACACAGATCACGTAGTAATTCAACACTTAGTAGCAAAGAAGGATGCAAAGCCCAGATTGATCAGATGGATATTATTGTTGCCGGAATTTGATTTAGAAATCAAGGACAGAAAGGGCACTGAAAACCAAGTGGCGAACCACTTATCTAGACTAGAGAATCCGAAAAGGGCAGTAGATGACAAAGTTGTAATTAATGAATCCTTTCCAGATGAGCAGTTGTTTGTGGTGCAAGGGGAAGTGCCATGGTTTGTAGACTACGCGAACTATTTGGTGAGTAAGATGGTACCTTCTGACTTGGTGGGTTATCAAAAGAAAAAATTTCTGCATGATGTCAAATGGTATATATGGGATGAGGCATATTTGTTTAAACAGTGTGCTGATCAAATGATAAGAAGGTGTATCCCATATAGCGAGACCGAGGGAATTTTGCAGGATTGTCATGCTTTTATGTATGGGGGTCACTATGGTGGAGAGCGAACTGCGGCTAGAGTGCTACAAGCAAGATTCTACTGGTCGACAATTTTCAAGGATACGTACAGTTTTGTCCAGAGATGTGACGTCCCCAAAATAGGTATAGAACACCCATTCTGAGTCGCCAAATATATGGTACAGAAAGCAAACTACAACTTCAATAATACAATTGTCGTACAAAATACGACAACACATACTGTGAGTTTAAATACAAATATTGTCTTCTAGACAATGTCCACACTCAAATAAGTCATCATTACAATTATTCAAACACTATTTTACAAAAATAGTGAGGACTGCTAAAATATTTTTCTAGAACCATCACTCCATACCCCGACTAGATCCTGCTATGTTCTCACCTCCTGAGAAGAAAAATGGAAAAAAAAAGGAAAAGGGTGAGCTCAACTAGCCCAGTAAAGAATATTATGACTAAGATATTATACAACAAATTATCATTAGTTTTCAACAGGGAAAAATCTGATAAAATATAATAGACAACAAGTTTTAGATCAACAACTGCAGCGGAAACAACAATCCATTAGAAGAGTCAAGTAGAGAATGAGTTCTACTATCTTCTAAGATTTAAAAGTCTATCATCAATATTTTATCCCTGTAACATCAATCAATATACATCTTTAATCAAATATTCATCTTTGCACTACAGGCCAAAGATATTCATTTGTATCACCAGTCGGTCATGTTCATCTCAACACATGTTCATCTTTGCACTACGGGCCAAAGATATTCATCAGTTAATCATTCATCTTTGCACTACAGGCCAAAGATATTCAGTAATATCATCATTTAGGATTGAGGATGATGAAAAATATTTTAAAGAAAATGAATCCAGTGAGACAGAAGGACAAATAGTAGGGATTCGTATAATAGTTTATCAAAGATCAATAATACTTCATAAATACCAATTGTGAAGCAGAATTCAAAAATAAAGATCAAAACATGGATACAATCAAAGATAGTAACCATAATAGACATCTTGGACAAAAGGGGAAAATTTATTTTTTTGATGAATAGTGCCGTATTGGTGAATAATGCCGTATACATGAATAGTGTCGTATAAGTGAATAGTAACCCCGACATAAAAAGTTTCAAATTTGATAAAAAGTTCAAACCAATATTTTGGCATAATGATATCGAAAGAAATAATATCATTTACGAAGAATATAACATTCTTTACCTCAAAAAAACGGTACTTCTGATCGGAATATCGGATAGAAAGCCGAAGAAAACTTGTACCGAACAACAACTCTCAAAGTATATAAATACTCACAAAAATATGCTTGATAATCTAGAGAGAAAGAAAATTTGTTTCTGGTGTGATTTTCAATTCTAACCTAAGCGTCTATTTATAGGAAAAAGCTAGAAAGCCATAGGAGACTAAAATAATAAAATATATTATTTCTTTTTCTTTCTTCCACGCATGTGCTAAGTTGCAAATCTAGACTGGCTACCTTTGAACCAATTTCCAGCAGCCCATGTGTATTCAACACAAGTGGGTCCCACCCATAATTTAATAAAAAATATTTTATTTTCTGAAAATTCAGTAATTCATAGAAAATAGCCCGTTTATCAGAAAAATACGAATTTTATATCCATTCTGCCTGAAATTGAATTCTCTACAACTTTACAGAATAAAGTTTTTCCAAATTCTAAATTAAAAATATCCAAAATCCACAAACGGGTGATTTTTAGTACATCCCTTCCGACAAAATACTGATAAAATACCTCAGCATTAATTCCTTCATTTATAACCACATAAATAAATCCATCATATATATTCACATCAAATAAATATTTTCTTATCATATAAATCAATAATTAGTTATTCACAAATAATATTATAGAATCATAATTATGACAACCAGGCCGTTCCCGGGAAAGAGGGGGCTTTCCAATAAAACTTTTTCCTTACTGGCGCACAATTAGGTAACCAAACCTCTCCTTGACAGAACTTTCTAGACATTGCCAATAATGTTATCTAATAATATTATTCAAATAATATGAATTATTGATCTGATAATGGGAAATACTGTAAAGTGATAATTATTGAAACAACAATAATATAAAATATCAATGCAGCAATTATTGAATCAATAAAATAAAATATTGAACAGTAACTATTGTAATAATTATTGAGCAGTGCCTTCTTACGTACGAATCAATAATTCAACAATACTTGTCAATCTTGTGTCTTCTTGTGCAACCAACGTATTCATATTATATATTTTAACCACCAGGTATTCTAATAGTGTTAACGGTAACAATTACGTCGTTATTTATAAAAACTCATACTTTGTCATTTTCTTCATCCGACAGTTATTCCGTTATGGGGCCCACAATTGACTGCGCCGTCGTACGAAGATTCTCGACAAAAAGAATATTCCACGACCAAACGAATATTCCCCGACAAAATGAATATTTTATAACCACTTGCTTATTTTGCAAAATTATCAAATTTCACCCATATCCAAAGCATTATATCAAATTAATACCTTATTAATTTAGAATAATGAATAGAGGACAATTCACTTTTATTTATAATAAGTTGGGGTCTTACAAGAGATGTGATAGATGTCAGAGAGTTGGGAACATTTCAAAAAGAAATGAAATGCCTTTGAACACAATCCTCGAAGTGGAAATTTTCTATGTGTGGGGGATAGATTTCATGGGTCCTTTCGTTTCTTCTTGCGGAAATCTGTACATCTTGCTTACAGTGGATTATGTGTCGAAGTGGGTAGAAGTGGCAGCCCTCCCAACAAATGATGCCAAAGTAGTCCTCAGGTTTTTGCATAAGAGTATTTTCACTAGGTTTGGGACTCCTAGGGCCATCATGAGTGACGAAGGCAGTTATTTCTGCAACAAGCAGTTTACAGCTTTGTTGGCTAAGTATGGGGTGAACCATTGCATTGTTATAGCTTACCACCCACAAACGAATGGCCAAGCAGAAGTGTCAAATTGGGAAGTCAAAAGAATTCTGGAAAAAGTTATAAATCCCACTAGAAAAGATTGGTCTTTAAAGCTTGATGATGTTGTTTGGGCATATAGAACTGCATACAAGACTCCATTGGGAATGTCACCATTCCAGCTAGTCTATGGCAAAGCATGTCACCTTCCTATCGAGCTAGAGCATAAAGCATATTGGACGATTCGGAAGCTGAATTTTGATTTAAAAGCTGCAGGGGAGAAACACCTACTCCAACTCAACGAGTTGGATAAATTCTGATTACAAGTGTATGAAAATTCTAAGCTGTGCAAAGAGAAGGTGAAGAAATGGCATGATCGCAAGCTCATAGAAAGAACATTTGAGTCGGGACAAAGAGTTTTGCTTTTTAACTCCGGACTTAGACTTTTTCCCGGGAAGCTGAAATCAAGATGGTCAGGGCCATTTACAGTGAAGACTGTCTTCCCACATGGTGTGATAGAAGTGTTCGATAAATTCCCGGACCAGCCTTTTAAAGTGAATGGGCAGCGATTGAAGCATTACTTTGTTGGCGAGGTGGACAGACAAAAAGTCACCTCAATTCTTTCTTCGTCATGAGATTCAGAGACAGTCAAGCTAATTGACTATAACTTAGCGCTTGATGGGAGGCAACCTATTATTTCTATCTATACTTTTTATTTGTTCAGTTTAGGTTGTTTTTATTAGTGCATTTTCATTTGTAGTTGTGATAGTTTGATAGCTTTGCATAAATATATTAGTAGCTGAATGTCATATGATTCTGTTTGTGCATAGCATAGAAATTATGGTGTTAAGATAGACACGCATGCTTATTTAGTAATTCATGCTTTGACAGTGTTCATTGGTGATATCGTAGGTGTATTGGATTCAATGCACTACTATCTTGAACTATTGGGAATAAAAACTGACAGTGCAGGAATCAAAGATATGCGGGCGCCTGAAAATGCTTTAGAAACCGCGCGCCCGCGCTGCAAGCAATGATGTGTAGAATCAGGCACTCGCGCGCCCGCGCCACATCTTTATTGAAAATGCGCGCGACCACGCGCGACATCAACATTTGAAATTTTTTTAAGATTAAAGCATGTGTTGTGCCTTATATCTTATATCACTCGATATAACAGAGAGCCATCTCAGTCTTCACAACGAAGACGATTCCCCTTCTCCAAACAGTTATAAAATTGAGAAATCAGAGAGTCCTAATCTTTCTCCATCCGTTCATCTCATCCCAAGTCGTGCGCATCAGTTACTTTACCCCATGATCAATAAATACACTGATATAAATCTATGGTTTCAAAGAGGGTTGTGCAAAAATCAGTTTGGGGGTAATCAGTCATCGGCTATCACTCACTGTCAGGCACGTCTTCTTCTTCGACATTAAATCTAAGATGGGTCCTAAACGTGCACGATCTCGTACCCCTTACTCATCATCATCAAGTAGTCAAGATGAGGACATTGTGGATCATACTTATAAGTTTCTCAGTCCGGCAGCACATACAGAGTACTATAGCATAGTGACAAAGACGTTCGTAAAGGTACGAGGCTTCAAGCCTGATAAGCAAGATGGGCAACTTTGGCATATGATTAGAGAAAGAGGATGGAGAGGATTTTGTGCAAATCCTATGCCTGCTCCTATTGGAATTATGCGAGAATCTTATCCCAATGCTGCAGATACTATGAATGGAGCATCAATGGTTCAAGGAATTGAAGTTGAGTATACACCTCAGGCAATTAGGGCGGCGTTCAGAATACTCGACAATCCACCGACTAGGAATGAGAATTGGGTCGAGTCTTCCCATTTTGAGACGGATTTGACAGAGGTGATCACTGACTTATGTGTTCCAGGAACGCAATGGACTTGTCGAGCAGGAACTAATGAGCCTCGCACTTTCCCAGCCGCAACCCCGAATCGATATGCAAAGGCATGGAATTTGTTTGTATGTGCGAAGCTTGTACCTTCAACGCATCAGCATAAAATCACCACTGAAAGGGCTGTCATTTTGTGGGGAATAATCACAAGAAAATACATCGATGTAGGCTATCTCATTAATCGAAACATATTACGTTACATGAGGGGGAGCACTACAGGGAGTATCACACATGCGTCTGTGATTGCGGGTCTGTGTGCACAGTAAGGAGTCCAGTGGGATGATGAACAGATGCAAATGCCTAGTCAAGATATCACACATGCGATGATTACTAAATTCGAGGACTGGGTAGGAGGAGAACCACATCCGCAAGGAAAAGGTTTCATCATTAAACCGGCATCCTCTATGCCGCTACTACAGCCTACACATGAAACTGAAGCAGTAACGTCGGCTCAAGCAACTGCTGCTACTGGGGATCGACAGCTCTGAAGGTTGGAGTGAAAGGTCGACGCGATGTACGACAACTTTGCAGCGTTTGCTACGGGTCTGACGAGGTCGCTCGCTAAGGCGTTTGCACAGTAGGGGACTACACTTGAGTGGCCACAATTCGGGACAGCCGTGCCATATCCACCACCAGATTCACCACCCGACGAGGGTGGTGCAGCTGAGAAATACAGGAGTTTCTCTAACCCTATAACTTCATTCATTGAGGCAATGAATATTATAAGTTTGGGGGTATTGGGGTAGTAGGGTAGTTCATATAGTATTTGAATGTTTAGTTTACAGTTTCATGTTTAGTTTAACAGTTTGCATGTGTATGTGTTAGATAATGATTGCATGTTATATTTGTGTTAGTATATGTTTAGTTGCATGTCTCGTACTTCTAGCTTTATGGAAATTTGTCTAGCCTATGATGAAAGTGAATTTTGAAGGATTGTTGAGTATTTTGGATAACATGAGCTTAGATATAATCTTTTACATGATATGATCAATGATGTTGTTTAGATGCTTTAGATTTGCACTGCAGTGTTCACAATTACATGTAGGCATAAGAATTATATGTTGCATTGCTTGATAGGAAATGTGGATTTAAAAAGAGAATTATGTGGAAAATGGATTTGGACTATGAAAAACATTGATAATCAAAGTTTGGGGACACATGGGTATGCTGTAAAAAAAAGCTATCTTAAAACCTTCTTGAGCTGATTATTGATCTTTGGAAGGAGCGAGATGGAGCGTAAAACGCACTCGCTGTATAAAAAAATAGCAATAAACACCGCGAGAAAGAGTGAAAATCGCCCTCGTGAGTAGAAATAAAGCAGTTAAACCCATTGTTGAACCTCAGTTTGATTTGATGTGTGACGCCCAAAAATAGGTATACAACACCCATTCTGAGTCGCCAAATACATGGTACAGAAATAACTACAACTTTATTAATATAACTGTCGAGCAAAATACGACAACACTTAAACTGTGAGTTTAAATATAAATATTGTCATCTAGACAATATCCACACTCAAATAAGTCCTCATTACAATTATTAATACACTATTTTACAAAATAGTGAGGACTACTAAAACAACTTCTAGAACCATCATTCCACACCCCGACTAGTACTCGCTACATTCTCGCCTCCCGAGAAGAAAAATAGAACAAAAAGGAAAAGGGTGAGCTCAACTAGCCCGATAAAAGAACATTATGACTAAGATAACATAGAACAAATTATCATTAGTCCTCAACAGGAAAAATTTAATAGAATACAATAGGCGACGGCTTTAAATCAATATTACGCAATGAAATAATAATTCATTAGAAGAGTTAAGTAGAGAATGAAATATACTATCTTCTATATATGAATTTAAAAGTTCATCGTCGATATTTTATCCCTGTAACATCAATCAATATATATCTGGAATCAAATATTCATCTTTGCACTACAGGGCCAAAGATATTCATCGTTTGGTCATGTTCATCTAAACACCTGTTCATCTTTGCACTACGGGCCAAAGATATTCATCAAAAAATCATTCATCTTTGCACTACATGCCAAAGATATTCAGTAATATCATCATTTAGGACTGAGGATGATGAAAAATATTTTAAAGAAAATGAATCCAGTGAGATAAAAGAACAAATATTAGGGATTCGTATTACAGTTTTATCCAAGCTCAATAATACTCCATAATAACCAATTTTGAAGCAGAATTCAAAAATAAAGATCAAAACATGGATACAATCAAAGATAGTAACCATAATAGACATCTTGGATAAAAAGGAAAATTTTCATTTTTCGGTAAATAGTGCCGTATTCGTGAATAGTGCCGTATTCGTGAATAGTAACCCCGACACGAAAAGTTCCAAATTTGATAAAAAGTTCAAACCAATATTTCGGCATAATGATATTGAAGAAAATAATATCATTTAAGAAGAAAATAACATCCCTTACCTCGAAAAGAATAGTACTTCTGATTGAATTTTGGATATAACGCTGAAAGAAACTTGCACCGTATAGAAACACTTAAAGTATCAAAATACTCATAAAAATATGCTCGGTATTATAGAGAAGGAAAACTTCAGATTCTGGTGTGATTTTCAATTCTAACCTAAGCACCCTATTTATAGGAAAATGCTTAGAACACCAAAGCAGAAAATTTAATAAATTATTAATATTTTCAAATTATATTCCTACGCACACCACACCAGACCAAAATCATCAGCCATCCACCCCACAAAAATAACAAAAATGTTTTTCTTAATTAAAATATTTTAAACTTCAAAAATTAATTATTTCAAAATTTCGGAACTTCAATAATTCATAATAAATAGCCCTTTTATCAGAAAAAATCGATTTTTATGTCCTTCTATAGAAAATTCAATTCTCTACAACTTTACAGAAGAAAGTTTTTCCAAATTCCAAACAAAAATTGACCGAAATTCACATACGGACGATTTTACAGGCTATAATCAAATTTCAGTCAAGAAATGGGTCTACCAACATGTTTAACATGTTTTAAATATTTTTAGTAACAAAAATACCCTTCCTCCTCATTTACTCATATATCTCACATTCAATATAAAAATATCACCATTATTATATTATTATAATATAATAATAAATTATTTTACCAAAAAAGATAAAATATCAATTTTCAACAATTCTCACTTTTCTAAAAAATTCCTCCATTTATATCTACATAAATAAATATTTTTCTTATCATATAAATCAATAATTAATTATTCACAAATAATATTACAGAATCACAATAATGACAACCAGGCCGTTCCCAAGAAAGAGGGGGCTTTCCAATAAGGATTTTTCCTTACTAGCGCGCAATTAGGTGACCAAACCTCTCCTTAGACAGAACTTTCTAAACATTGCCAATAATTCTATCTAATAATATTATTCAAATAATATGAATAATTGATTTGATAATGGAAAATACTGTGTAGTGACAATTATTAAAACAACAATAATATAAAATATCAACGTAGCAATTATTGAATCAATAAAATAAAATATTGAGCAGTAATTACATGTAACAATTATTAAGTAGTGCCTTCTTCTACGTAAGAATCAATAATTGGTGCAATCTGGTAATGCTACTTATGTAACAACGTGTATTCTTTGTGTTTTAACCACCGGTATTCCAACGATATTAATTGAGTAACAACTACGCCGTTATTTATAAACAACTTATACTTGTCATTTTCTTCATTCAATCGTTTTCCGTTATGGGGCCCACAAAAGATTGCGTAAATCGTGCGAATATTCCAGAAGCGGAAGAATATTCCACGACCAACCGAATATTCCCCGACAATAATGAATATTTTATAACTACTTGCTTATTTTACCCATAACTAACCACATTAATCAATTTAACCCATACTATTTCAAAATAATAAATAGAGGAAATTCAATTTTATTTATAAAAAGTTGGGGTCTTACATGATGTGTTGGAACAGTTTTTGTTGCATAAGTATGCATAAATCTTGATTTAGACTTTAATTTTCTGTTTTGAGCAGTTTAGCATGTGTATTCTTGCTTTAGTCAAGTTTTGGTGAACACAACACACACACAACATCTTTATAGCATATATGAATTATTTGAGTGTATGATATTATGCCTATAGTTTGGTTTGAATTTGTATTCTCGAATCTGGATAATTCGCTGAGGCATTTTGGATTGAATTTCTATTATAGCTGGAGAATGTGAGACTCATTTGCATCATGATTTAGTCACATACCATGTAGTTGCATTTTCAGTGTTTAATGTGGTATGCATTGCTTGAGGGCAAGCAATAGTTCAAGTTTGGGGGTATTTGATAAGTAGGTTTGATACCTACATATTGGATATCAATTCACGAGAACTGTGCCCATTTCATGTACATTTTAGTATCTTTTTAGTTGCATTTTGTTTTGTTTTGCATTGCATGTACTGAGAACTCCTTTGATATGAAAGTGTAGGAAATGGCATAGATCGGCGTTGGTTGGATGCAATGAAGCTAATGGAGGTGTGGCAAGAGGAACAAGTGAAGATAAGGGATTGAACTGTGATGAAGGAACAAGAAATAAGCATTGGAGCAACAATAAGCGGCAAGCAGAAAGCATGATTCTGATTAGCAGGAGCAGCACATACGACGCGCTACTATAAGAAACTAGGAAGCGCTTGGCGCTTACATACCTATGAGCGGAAAAAATGTTACCGGCGCTACGCCCGCGCTATACGGTGCACTAAGACGCCTGTAGCGACATTGACTGAAGCTGTTGACTTTATTTTATTTTTGAAATTTTAAGAGTTGGAGTTGATATAAACTACTCTGGTTGGTACCAGACACATCTATCTATTATTTTTATGTGTTTTTCATAATAGAGACTAGGGTTTTATGCTTTGAGCGAATTCCATTGATGAACCAAGCATAAACTTAATATTTTCTACTTCTTCTTTGGGATTCAATCATTGTTACTGAATTACGTTTATGTTGTTGGAGATTACTAAGGATTTAAATATCACGTTTTGATTATAATCAGCAATTGGGTTTGATCAACTCTATCTTTTCTTTCAATTGTTTTCGTTTATTTTTCATGTGTTACTCTAATCCCGTAATGGCTTTTGGTTCAGACATGAACTAAACTCCATTATGGGATTCTAACGGAGTTTGATATGTAGTCTAATTGATTGCTCGATTACTGGACTGTTTGTCTATCATCAGGAATTTCTATTATGGTTGATTTGAATGCATGAATGATTGATCACCATTCATTTTATGTGCTTCTATGGAGTTGAAAAATAACATGTGAGTATAGTTGTAATCATTGTAGCATGCGTATATGGGGCTGATTTGCTTAGCTTTATATTTTGTGA